>WNWK01000211.1:633832-656332 GCA_009830355.1 Cherax destructor | reverse complement strand
TCCACCACTGACGTTGCGGTACTTACTGCAGGCTAATTAGAGGGAAACCTTCGTATACCTGCGGAGTTAATTAAGCTAGATAAAACAGTGCTCCAGACTCTACGACCGGTTCAGCAAGGATGATATAAGGACTCTTTATTTACAAAGGTACATGAAGAACACTTAACCTACATTCTCTTGAAGGATGTAAAAGGAGAATAAAAAGGTCACAATACCTTAGCTGGAACAATTCACCAGACCTCTCCCCCCACATTCTCCCTCAGAAGAGGAACCTAATGGCGTCGTTTCCGTCGGTCCTGGACCAAGCCATAACAGCTGTGACTTCACTTACGATGTTTTCAAAATAGAGGGGTAAATAAACATACGTAAGGCGAAAAAATATAAAGAAACACCAGTCTGGCAGTAGAGATGTATATGGATAGAACAAGTTATAATCAGAACCATAATTTTTAAAGGGGTGGACCGGTAAGCCGGCGGAAGGCCTCGGTCACATGACCAAAAGCTCCAGCTGCGGATCATCATATAACTAACACCCGCGTCAGGAAACATTTGTCTTGTTTCCTGACAAACCTTACCTAACCTAAAATGCAAAGTAATGTCAGGGAATCGGTCGCTTTTTATTAATTTACAGATACCGTGGGTTGGACAGTTACACTGGTGGAATGACTGGAATGACAATGGTAGGCGATATCATTTTAAATACATGAATGGTAGAGTTGTAGACGAGTGGAATGAACTCCCAGGTGTGGTTATCGAGGAAAGAATTGTGGGAAGCTTTCAATATATATTGGACGGGTGCATGAGTTGGTGTGGGTGAGTGTGAGTTGGACCTGGCTAGCAGGGGTCAGTAGGCCTATTGTAGATGAATGGTACGCAGTTCCGACAAGATGAAGAATTAGACACATGTGCAACACTGGAGGGCGAAACGTCTATGAATCAAGATACTCAGATGTTGCACGTGTCTAAATATTAATCAGTTCCTTCGTTTCAGTTTTCTTGAGTAAAAAAAAAAAAAGAAGCGTCACTAAAACAATTATTATGAGAATCTTTTAAAGTCTGTTAGGATACACAGATGACTCGCACTTAGGAGACTAAAACTTATGACGACGTTTCGGTCGGACCTGGTGTGAAGGACTTGCTGCTGCGGTGCTGTGATCTCGTGTGTTCATGTTCTAAGTGAATATTTTGTCGAAATGCTTTGACATTATTGCTATACACACTCTGGTCGCCACGGATATAAGTGCCTTTCACAAGCGATAGCTTACCAGATAATACACACACACACACACACACACACCACACACACACACACACACACACACACACACATACACACAAACAAACTTACAGTAGAGTCGACAAAAAAAAAAACAGACAATCAGGCAAACAACAAAAGCCAAACATTGGAGAACAGGAAAAACAGAGCGACCAGTTGAAACCCTGAGACCCTGAGCCAAGTGACAAGCATCTTAATGACAGGAAGCTGGCAAAATACGACTGAGGTCTGTCAAGTGAGGCTGGTATCTGCGATGCTTTCTGTTTGCATCGAGCGTCACTTGCGTACGTCATGCCTTATCTGCGTCAGAAAACGCCTCCCACCCCTTGTGTCAAGCTGGCCAGGCTGCTGTCACAGATCGAGGGAGACGCCATGTATACCTGTCCAGTCGCCGAACTCTCCCATTAATCAGCTTCTATTTCTAATGTGCCAACGACGGTTCTTCTTTGAGGAAGTGTTAGGGAAGTTGGCGAAGAGGTCGGGGCTTCACAATTTAGGAAATCGGATAATCGGACTTGAGTACTGGAGGTCGGAAGTATTTTTGCCTGAGTGCGGATGTTGCTGTTCGGAGGGCTGTTGGAATTGCAGTCTTAGCGCATATCTGGTAGGACATCCATTGAACGAATGATGGTGAATGTGATTCCTTCTTGGGGCCGTTGTTGCACCATGTAATGAGTGGCACGTAAAATGTTATACTCTTGTAAATAATGGTGGTAAAGTAACATTCCCACAGCCAAGTGTGTGAAAATTAACATTGCAGAGTGAATGTTGCACGTTCATGACCTACGGTGGTTGAGGAAGCCAGCAGAAGTTCACCACGTTAGACGTGATGTGTGCACACGAAATGTACTGAGTATTGAGATCGTGTTTCTAATGAGGTTAGTTTTTTTTTTTTTTTTTTTTTAAGTTAGAAGCATATTTTATATCACTACTGGTGCTCACACCATCCCCCCCACCACTAGTACTACCACTACCACCACCACTAGAACTACCACAACAACCAACCCCACTAGTACTACCACCACTAGTACTACCACCACCACCACTAGTACTACCACCATAACCAACCCCACCACCGCCACTCGTACTACCACCACCACCAACCCCGCCACCACCATCACCACTACCACAACAACTACCACCACCAAGGCCAGTAATGATATGTCACTTTTATGACCTGATTTTTAATGCGACGTAATTATTGGCGTAATGTAATTTCTGTTTAAGTTGGGGTCGTCAGCTCCTGCGGCGACATGTACTTGCTGGTGCTATGTAATTCAGTAATCCCCCTAGTTGCTGGAGCTGCATTGCTCAGTAAGGAGCATGTTGCAGGTGCTACGTGCTTAGTAACCAACCTGCTTATTTGTGTTATAATATTTGTGTTATAATATTTCTTTACGTTAAATTCAATTTAGGAAGAACTTCCAGAATTGACCTGTTACTCAAAGAAGATTTATAGAGTGATGGAAATGAAATGAACGAATTTTGAATGGACATTATGAATCAAAATTCTGCAATTAACTACACGACAGGAAGGTGGAGGATGAAGATAGTTTATCATTATCTTTGCCCGCCATACAAATCGTATGGGCTCTGGTGGCCTGATGGCTGAAGCTCTCGCTTCACACGGCGAGGGTCTGGGTTCGATTCCCAGCCAGGGTAGAAACATTGGCATGTTTCTTTACACCTGTTGTCTATGTTCACCCATCAATAAAATGGGTACCTGGATGTTAGTCGACTGGTATGGGTTGCATCCTGGGACATAACTGACCTAATTTGCCCGAAATGCTCAGCATAACAAGGGGCTTTCTATATAGTAGTATGTCGTTGATGTCAGCTAGGCCTGTATACCTTGTACATGTACTTGTAGTAACTAAAGATATTATTATTATTATTATTATTATTATTATTATATACCTGACAGGGGCACAAGTTTACCAGAATTCAAAGAAAAGAAATTGAAAACACGTCCATAACACGTCCATACTTGCTGCACCAAGACCAGACTCACGGGGTTCCTTATTCATAAAGAGCAAAATACTACTAATAAAAACTCTTAGTATTTTTTGATAGAGCTTAGATATATTAGGTAAAAGGACACATGTGCAACTAATGTGACATTTTTTGTGGCAACGTTTCGCTCTTCAGGAGCTTTATCAAACCGTTACTGTTAACGGCTTGACAAAGCTCCTGGAGAGCGAAACGTTGCCAAATAAAATGTCACATTAGTTTTACTTTGTGTCCTTTTACCAAACATATTGTGGGTAATTCTACCAACATTATTACAGCTCAGATCTAGGTGAAATCCCAACTATTTTAGGAACCCCAGCCATGGTTCCTGTGTACAAAGGAGGCAGTAGAACTGGTAAAAATATGCAGGCTTGTAAAATAAGAGTTGGAAAGGGTGGTGAGACGCCACATTGCAAACTGCCGTTGGAAACCTGACCGACACAACCCGAGCACAGGCGGATCCTGAGGGGGAAAAAATAATCCCTGTCACAGCTACTGAGCATTTACACCAAGATCACGGAGGCCTGGGAAGAAAACCATAACGCAGATGTGGTGATCTATACCTGGACATATCTGGAGAGGGTTTCGGGGGTCAACGCCCCCGCGGCCCCGGTCTGTGACCAGGTCTATGTGAACTTGGTGAATGCGTTTGACAAATACAACCATGGAGTTGTAACATGAAAGTTAGGCAAATAAGGTTTAAAATTTCTGGCGAATATAACGCAAAATAATAGGACGCAAGACGAAATCTAGCCTTAGCAAAGTAAGATGCTCAGTTCTCCAAGGCACGGTTCTGACGCCTCTACTCTTTTTTATCCTCGAAGCTGACAAAAACATAAACACTAGCCACAGCTTTATCTTTGACGAGTTTCGCCTCATCGTTTTAAAGCATGAAAGTTACCACGGTAGAAGACAAAGATAAAATGAAGAGACTATAAACAGTCTACCAATGGGTGGTAGACAATAACATGATATACAGTGACAATAACATGATATACAGTAGACAATAACATGATATACAGTGGGGACAAATTGTAATAGCTCAGATATGGAAAAATTGAAGAACTCACAAGAGCATGATATAAAAAAAAGGGCCAACTCAGAATGAAAGGATCATGTGAAAAAATTGGGTATAATATGTCGGCTAACAATATGCCAAATGTTGTGAAAGCCAAGAAAATAACAGTGTTAATGATAACTTTCTAAATAACAGAAGTAATGTCACCAGTGACATTATTCAAATCACATGTGCTCTTTCGCTTCGAGTACTGCTCAATGTTGACAGCTCCATTCAAGGCAGGAAAGTTAATTGTGCTGGAACAGACAAAGAGATCGTTTACAGAATGTATAGAACCAGTGACGCACTTAAACAACTGGGAACGACTCAAAATACTGGAAATGTACTGTGTACATTGGATGCCCGAGAAATAATATGTTAATTAATGATATTTGAAAGCCTGATCCCGTAGATACACACTTCTATAGCAATGTACCAGAGGGGAGACATTTGGGAGGAAATGTAAAACAGACCTAGTGAAAGGTAGTGGCTCGACGGACATAGTAAGAGAACACTGTATCAACATCCGTGTGCTTTGACTGTTACTAGAAGAATTTTAAAAGTTTTCAAGATTAACCAAGCTGTGGTGGATACGTGGGCTGGCGGGCTGCTAACAGCAACAGCCTGGTTGACCAGTCAGTCAGCAAGGAGGCCTGGCTCCTGGCAAGATTATGAAAACTCTCGAAACTGATCACTGGTAAATTACATCTGAGCTTAGGGTGCCCCTCCTCTTCCTTGGACCAAACCTGGCTGTTTCCCATTTTCCCAGGTTTTGTATGGCCCATACGAGTTTAGATCTTCCCATTAATATAACGATAATAATAATAATAATAATAATAATAATAATAATAATAATAATAACAATAATAATAATTTGTATTCGTGACCGACTAGTTCCTTTATGTTTACGTCGTTCACGTTCAATCGCGTCTTTACGTTCGCATCATTTGCGTTCAATCGTTCAATCGCGTCTTAATGTTCGCATTATTTATGTTCAATCTTTGTAGACCGAAAAAAACGCGAGTTATTCAGAATTTCGCTTAGTGTATTATCGCGTTAAAGATTTATAACGTCACGGCTTTAGTGGTTTTTGGAAGGTGTTGTTGTGACTGACAGCGAGTGTTGCTTGTGTGTTCAGTGCACATGTTGTGGCATACACATGTTTTGCTGCAGCTAGTGTTGCTGGCACCTCCGAGGCTCTTAAGTGTTTTGCTGTGGCTTGTGTTGCTGGTGTTGCTGGCACTTGTGAAGTTCTCTTGTGTTGCTCTTGGCTGGTGTTGCTGGCACTTGTAAACTTGCAAGTGTTGTTCTAAGTGTTGTTCTGGTCGGTTCTGTCAACACAACAAATGATGCCACTTTGGACAACACTTTCGAACTGGAAGGAGTGGGGGAGGTTGGGGGGTTGTTTTGCTGGAGGTGTAGGATGGGGGAGTTGAAGGGGTGGGGGGTGAGGGGGGGGAAGAAGGGCGGGGCCCATCCATCAAATGGAGTAATTAAACAAACAAGTCTCACTTTTATATCGCTTATCGGGACGATTTACGACACCTCCGACCGCTGGCTCCTCAGTTATTGCTCCGTCTGCTTAATTAAAGCCAAGGAAACGCATGCGATGGTCGCCATCTGATTGTATCGTGCTTCTCCCTCCTCCTCTCTCCCTTACACTTCCCTCCTCCCCTCACACACCCCTTAACTCACACTCCCCTTCCCACATATACCCCTCCCCCCCCTACATACAAACACGACAGTTTTGGTATACCATTCCGACAAGATGAAAAATACGACACATGTGCGACACCTGGGTGTCTTTATCTGAAGACTCTTCAAGTAAAGATACCCAGGTGTTGCACATATGTTTGAAATCTCTCTCTCTCTCTCTCTCTCTCTCTCTCTCTCTCTCTCTCTCTCTCTCTCTCTCTCTCTCTCTCTCTCTCTCTCTCTCTCTCTCTCTCTCTCTCTCTCTCTCTCTCTCACACACACACAACCACAACTAGGTGAGTACACACACACACACACACATATATACAACAGGCCTAGTGTCTAATCGACATGTGCCTAGGACAAAATGGTAACTAACTAACAGTCATAGAGTTGTCAGGAAGTGGAACAATCTGGAGTGATGTAGCGGAGGCAGGATCCTTACATAGCTTTAAGAAGATGTACGATAAAGCTCATGGAGCAGGGAGAGAGTGGACCTAGTAGCGACCAGCGAAGAGGCGGGGCCAGGAGCTGTGACTCGACCCCTGCAACCACAAATAGATAAGTACAAATAGTGTAAACACACACATACACGCTTTCCTACACTCCCTCCCTTAAACTCTAGCTCCTGTCCCTTTCCTTCACAACCTCCACTGAACTCTAACCCCTTTACCCCTCACAGCCTCCCTTCATCTCATTTTCTTTTTACAGTGTCACTCATTATCAACCTGTGTCTCCCCTCACACACTTTCCCCTCTCACACACCCTTTACATTTTCTACCTTCCACACCTTCCATCACTCTCCCCCCCCCACACACTCTCTCTCATCTCCTTCATCTTTAAACACCCCCTCCCCCTTCACTCCTTCACCCCACACATCTCCATTACTCCACCATGGCACCCCAACACACCACCACTCCTCCAATACACATAAACTCCTCCGACATACTCCCACACTCCTCCGACACGTTCCCACACTCATCCTACATCCCAGCACACTCCCACATACCTCCCAAACACTCCCACATACCTCCCAAACACTCCCACTCACCTCTAACACACTCCCACAACAAGTATCCCCAACACTAAACCGGTGACATCTTACTCTAATCGACAGCAATAAATATCTTACTTTACGCTTCATAATCTGAGTTACCTCAACACCTTACTGCTGTGCCTGTGCACAAAGGTGCCCCTCAACACCTTACTGCTGTGCCTGTGCACAAAGGTGCCCCTCAACACCTTACTGCTGTGCCTGTGCGCAAAGGTGCCCCTCAGCACCTTACTGCTGCGCCTGTGCACAAAGGTGCCCTCAGCACCTTACTGCTGTGCTGTGCACAAAGGTGCCCCTCAACACCTTGCTGTGCCTGTGCACAAAGGTGCCCCTCAACACCTTACTGCTGTGCCTGTGCACAAAGGTGCCCCTCAACACCTTACTGCTGTGCCTGTGCACAAAGGTGCCCCTCAACACCTTACTGCTGTGCCTGTGCGCAAAGGTGCCCCTCAGCACCTTACTGCTGCGCCTGTGCACAAAGGTGCCCCTCAGCACCTTACTGCTGTGCCTGTGCACAAAGGTGCCCCTCAACACCTTACTGCTGTGCCTGTGCACAAAGGTGCCCCTCAACACCTTACTGCTGTGCCTGTGCACAAAGGTGCCCCTCAACACCTTACTGCTGTGCCTGTGCACAAAGGTGCCCCTCAGCACCTTACTGCTGCGCCTGTGCACAAAGGTGCCCCTCAGCACCTTACTGCTGCACCTGTGCACATAAGGATATGGATACACGACTGGATGAACGGATGACGTACTGATGGATGGTGTACTCTCATCCATCCACCACAGCCTGGGATAAACACAGAAATCCAGACGAGGACGAACGGGGAGCGACGCCCCCGCCCCCCACGCCAGCGGAAGGGGGGAGAGGGGGGCTCCTGCCAGACGGTATAGCACAATTTTTAATGAAAATGATCAGGCTATAAAATATTTGATGTTTCTCAGTAGGCCTTCCCCCTTACTAGGCCATCGAGCAGGAGCTATTATCGATCTTATGTGCACCCTTCCCAGGGGTCACTTTACCCTGTGTCCAACGGGAGGCGTGTGGAGAGAGAGAGAGAGAGAGAGAGAGAGAGAGAGAGAGAGAGAGAGAGAGAGAGAGAGAGAGACAGACAGACAGACAGACAGACAGACAGACAGACAGACAGAGAGACAGACAGACAGACAGACAGAAACAGACAGAGACTGACAGAGACATATAGACAGATAGAGACAGACTGAGATAAACAGAGAGATAGATAGAGACAGAGAGAAATAGAGAACAGTAGAGAGAAGGGCCCCTGATTGGTCGTTTCTGGGTCGTCAGCAGTCGTTCCTGGGGTCAGTTGCCTGAAGATGGTTGTGACTAGATGATTTTTGTCGTCTCTATGTTTTGGTGCTTGAATTGATGCAGGCATCCAGGGATGATGCAAGTTGCTTGCAAGGCTCGCCTGCCACTCATAGGCTCCGCTTTGCAACCTACCATTGATTTCTCTACTTAATGTCTAACCACTTCGATTCCGTCCAGCTCAGGCTGACACTACTGAAGTCTCCCAGCTCAGGCTGACACTACTGAAGTCTCCCAGCTCAGGCTGACACTACTGAAGTCTCCCAGCTCAGGCTGACACTACTGAAGTCTCCCAGCTCAGGCTGACACTACTGAAGTCTCCCAGCTCAGGCTGACACCACTGAAGTCTCCCAGCTCAGGCTGACACTACTGAAGTCTCCCAGCTCAGGCTGACACTACTGAAGTCTCCCAGCTCAGGCTGACACTACTGAAGTCTCCCAGCTCAGGCTGACACTACTGAAGTCTCCCAGCTCAGGCTGACACCACTGAAGTCTCCCAGCTCAGGCTGACACCACTGAAGTCTCCCAGCTCAGGCTGACACTACTGAAGTCTCCCAGCTCAGGCTGACACCACTGAAGTCTCCCAGCTCAGGCTGACACTTTGTATTCCTGACGCAGGAAACACCTGCGTAATATAATATGACAGGAACACATAGCTAGCTCTTTTTCCCACTATGTAACTATCATATAGAATAAGATATCTATTTAGTAAATAAAAAAAGCGACACTGTCGTGCTATATCCCCCAATATAAAACCATCCCTTATGATAAACACACATGACAAAGTTTAATTCAGACGAACATAACATAAACTGTTGGGTTCTGTTGCTATCTGAGGAATTTATGTATTGAGGCTGTCTCCAATAGTTTCCTTTTGTTGGTTCGACTCCCTAAACCTATGCTTATGTTAGATGCTCTACTGTTAACCCCTTTGGAGCCAAGTTCTTAAGGTCTTTTGTGTATCCATATCATCTTGTTGTAACGTTCACAGGATGGATAAGGTGTGCACAATATACTAGCCACTACCGTCCTCAGGATGGATAAGGTGTGCACAATAAACTAGCCACTACCGTCCTCAGGATGGATAAGGTGTGCACAATAAACTAGCCACTACCGTCCACAGGATGGATAAGGGGTGCACAATAAACTAGCCATTACCGTCCACAGGATGGATAAGGTGTGCACAACAAACCAGCCATTTTATCGGCAAAATATAAAATCTTATCTAGGTACCCAAAGACTGAAAACATTTTTTCCTAACGCCCCTTTATCCCAATTTCTCAATTATTCGCTTATTTTCCATATATACCAACAGTGTTAATGCACACTGATATTTCCCAATATCGGAAAATTTCGATATAATTTATCATAACTCGCATATCCGGCGCCATAATGGAGAGGAAATGAAAATTGATTTAAGTCCGAAATATTTAAGCTTATCATTCTCCTCTGTGATACAATATTTCGCTTTTGAGTCACAGCGCTGGCGATGGTGGTACAGTTGTTGGCGATGGTGGTACAGTTGTTGGCGATGGTGGTAAAGTTGTTGGCGATGGTGGTACAGTTGTTGGCGATGGTGGTACAGTTGTTGGCGATGGTGGTACAGTTGTTGGCGATGGTGGTACAGTTGTTGGCGATGGTGGAACATTTGTTGGCTGGCGATGGTGGTACAGTTGTTGGCGATGGTGGTACAGTTGTTGGCGATGGTGGTACAGTTGTTGGCGATGGTGGAACATTTGTTGGCTGGCGATGGTGGTACAGTTGTTGGCGATGGTGGTACAGTTGTTGGCGATGGTGGTAAAGTTGTTGGCGATGGTGGAACATTTGTTGGCGATGGTGGTACAGTTGTTGGCGATGGTGGAACAGTTGTTGGCAATGGGAACACTGTTGGAGATGGTAGCGTCGGAGGAACACATTGTTGGAGGTGGAACACGGTATATTCCATTTAAAAAAGGGTTCATTGTGAAAGTTTGGGGAGAAGAGACTTAAACCGGAGCCCTTGCGCCAGTTTAAGTCTCTTCTTCCACCACCCTTCCCCTTCCTCTCTCCCCTCCACCCTTCCCCTTCTTCTCTCCCCCCACCCTTCCCCACGCCCTATCATTGTTCCCACAATTAGGTTTATTTGCATGTACCTGGTGACCCCAGAACTACCGTTTATATGACCCCAGAACTTCCGTATATTAGATGACCCCCAGAACTACCCTATACTAGATGACCCCCAGAACTACCGTATGCTAGATGACCCCCAGCACAACCGTATACTAGATGACCCCCAGAACTACCGTATACTAGATGACCCCCAGAACTACCGTATACTAGATGACCCCAGAACTACCGTATACTAGATGACCCCCAGAACTACCGTATACTAGATGACCCCCAGCACAACCGTATACTAGATGACTTAGGGCATGTTTATTGTACATGTTTCGGTATTGGGACCTTGGTCACTCCAAATAGTGCACTTGGTTCGACCAAAGTTCTGAAACCGAAACGTTTCAAATAAACATGTCCTAATTGATTACATTTTATGACATATTCCACTAGTTGTCGGTCATATAACTAAGACCCGCGTCAGGAAACACCTGTCCTGTTTCCTGACGAACCTTACCTAACCTAACCACCAGAAACTTGAGGCAGTCCCATGTACTGGAATATGACAGGGAAAACATAGCTAGCTTCCGTTCCCACTGTGATAATCATATAGAGTAGGATAGCAGTATGCTGAAGCAACGTTGAATTTAATAACAACAAAAAAAGTTCCCTGCAAAGGAGATGACCCGTGAGGAAAGATTAATGGGACTAAACCTTACAGCACTGGAGGTAAAAACCAGGAGGACAAGATAATGAACGATCAAGATACACAGAGGACTCAACAGGACTGACAAAAAAAAAATAGAGAGTAAGGAGGAACTGCGAGAGGACAAGGGAGCATAGAAGAAAGCTTGAGATGCAGCTGGGTTACAAGACTGTATGTTGGGTAGTCCTGCAGTCTGAGGCTGGTCAGAAACTGCAATGAACGAGATAAAGAAGAGGGAAACAGAGCTTTATACACAGTAATAAGAGCAGCTATGAAAGGGCGAGACACACACACACACACACACACACACACACAACTATACACACACACACATACACACATACACACATACACACACACACACTTCCATTACAACAACTCTGTATACTAGTTCCTCTGTGTTTACAATTGTGTTGACAACACGAAATAAGTTTTAGGATTTATTCATAAAAATGTGTCAAGTTCTGTCAGTGAATCGTGACCCGCGCGACCCTCTCAACGGCACTGTTTGTGATTCACTCTTCCCTCTCAACGGTACCGTTTGTGACTCACTATTCCTTGTGAACGGTTCCATTTGTGACTCTTCCACGTCAGCGGTACCGTTTGTGACTCTTCCACGTCAACGGTACCGTTTGTGACTTCCACGTCAACGGTACCGTTTGTGACTCTTCCACGTCAACGGTACCGTTGGTGACTTGCGTGTCAATGGCACCATTTGCGACTTCCGTTTCAACGGTACCATTTGTGACTCTTCCGTGTCTACTCTACCTTTTGTGACTCTGTGTGTCAAAGGTACTGAAAGTGACACACCTCTCGGTGTATATACACTGAAAGTCACTCTGCACACTGAGAGACTATACTGTCTCTCAGTATATATATATATATATATATATATATATATATATATATATATATATATATATATATATATATATATATATAAAACTGGTTAAGATAAGAAGAATAAAAGATGGAATAGAGGACTCGAGGTTAAAAAAAAGCAAATAAATTTGATTACCGGCAAATAAAAGTCAAGTTAGGTGGTAACTCGGTTTACTACCGAAGGACCCGGGTTTAACCCTGGGATAGTGTTGGAAGGTATCTCAGTTGTTATTGTCTATTTCTACACAGAACGTTGCGTAATTCAGAAAGTTAAATTGGTCTATATTTCACTACGCTTCTTGTAGGTTTAGCGCTTTTTTATAATAATAATAATAATAATAATAATAATAATAATAATAATAATAATAATAATAATAATAATAATAATAATAATAATAATAATCACTACGCTGCACCCACAGTGAGGTTTTCATCACCCATTGGCACTGGCGTTGGCGCAACAGTTGGCACCATGGCGTGGCCGTTGGAAGAAGCAGCCGTTGGCACTGTGGCGTGGGCGCTGCAAAATAAAAAAAAAGCAATCTTTGTCTTGTAGAGGTGGTGTTTTATTCGTCAGGAAATAGCACAGTGTCTCCTTACACGGAGCTTATTTATCCTTATGAGTATACGCAAGACAATATATACCCCTCAAGGGAGGTTCCTTGATGTCGCTGAGAGGCTCTTGATCCGACGATATGTATATTGTCAGGTTTGATTCTGTTTTACATAAGAACATAAGAAAGGAGTAACACTGCAGGAGGCCTACTGGCCCATGCTAGGCAGGTCCTTCTCAAACCCAAACCCACTGACAAAAATATTTACCCAACCCATTTTCAATACTACCCAATGATAACCCTGTTAACTTGATAACCCTATTAACTCATGAGCAAGTCCCACTCAAACCATACCACGGGTGGGGCTTGAACTCGCGGTCAAAGAGTCGTAAAACTCAAATCCCCTCCCTTGTCACTCATGTATTTATCTAACCTAAATTTGAAGTTACCTAAGGTTTTAGCTTCAATGACCCTACTAGGCAGACTGTCCCGTCTTCTCCGTACCAACTACCGGAATGTTATCGTAAAACAGGAGCGACATCCTTGGTTCTTAGAGTTGCAGGAGCTGCCTCGATTAACCACTGTCATTCCAAGGTGTTTTTTCCCCCCAGTATCAAGGCCCTCCTCCCCTTCTCCACTGTGGAAGTGCTTATTGCCCCTTCGTTAACAAGGGGATCAGACCTTAACGAGCAGCATTTACCCCCGCCTGGTTCATCCAGTCGCCGGCGTTTCCAAATAAAATCGGTAACTTTTAACAGCCACATCTTAGACGAGACTTTAGAGTGGCAGCGTTCAAAACTTACCTCTGAGATAAAACATGGAGAGGTGGTGGCTTCTCCAAAGACGTGAGTTACTTAGCAGCGTCTTCGACGCATCACTGTTTACTTAAGAGTTGTATGAAATAAAATAACTGACCACTTGTTAACTGATGCAGAATTCGTTGCAACACTACAGCTAGATGACTTTGAAACTCCACATATTAGAAATAAACTAGAAGTTCTGATCCACCCTGGACATGATAATAGTCAAGGCAGACTAAAGCATCGTCTGGTTTGTAATTTCTATTTTTTAGGTTAGATGTACACTTACAGATTGTAAATGCTATAAATACGCAAGTGTCTTATTGCTGTTAGGCTACGGTGAAGGGCTCTTGATATAAGTGGCTGGAGCCACCGTCTCCATGGATCAAATCTGGTTACTTCCCATTCCCGATTAATATATCAGTTTAATATTCGAACAGTAAACACAGAGTCGCTGTGACGCAAACCTCAAACGCTTTTGCCTTCATTTTTGTGACTGTCTTAGAAACAAGACAGTGTGTGTGTGTATGTATGTGTGTGTGTGTGTGTGTGTGTGTGTGTGTGTGTGTGAAAATTCTACGCATTAGCCCGGAAACATTGCACAGGGAACTGAAAACAGTACACATGGGCATGAAAAAAAAAGGAACACACGGGTCTGAAAACATGGGACACCGCTAAGCAAAAAAAAGAGAGAGATTGTGGAATTGGGAGTCTGACTGTTAGCAATTCTTTCCGGGACCTTTGTGGGCCTTTGATCATCACTGAGCGTCCTTGGCGTCCTTGGATACCAGCACAACAAAATCACGATTTCAGAGCGGCTGACAATTAAGGAGAGCCAAGGAGCGAGTCTCGGCCGATATAATCCACAAATATGCCCACTAAACGAAACATGTTGGAGTTTTAAGACCTTCTGGAGCGAGGTTTTATGTGCGGACTGCAACGCCCTTCGGATACAGCGGACGGAACCACGAGACCTGCTGTACTTGGTCCACAGGCTGCTGCAGGGGGCGTCGGGGGTGTAGTGTGGAGAGTTGTTTCATGCTGGGGAGGAACTGCAGGAAGTAGAGGCCGGAGAGAAGAGACGCAGTGATAGTAAGGCTGTTATTAACAGCAGTGCTGTGATAGTAAGGTTGTTATTAACACCAGTGCTGTGATAGTAAGGATGTTATTAACAGCAGTGCTGTGATAGTAAGGCTGTTATTAACAGCAGTGCTGTGATAGTAAGGTTGTTATTAACACCAGTGCTGTGATAGTAAGGATGTTATTAACAGCAGTGCTGTGATAGTAAGGTTGTTATTAACAGTAGTGCTGTGATAGTAAAGATGTTATTAACAGCAGTGCTGTGATAGTAAGGCTGTTATTAACAGTAGTGCTGTGATAGTAAGGTTGTTATTAACACCAGTGCTGTGATAGTAAGGCTGTTATTAATAGTATTGCTGTGATAGTAAGGTTATTAATGGTAGCGCTGTAAATACCGGCTGTGCCAGTGTTAACGCCACCGTTGTCATTAACGGGCATTTGTTAACGGCAGTGCTGTTATTAAAGGCATTTATGTTTGTTAATGGTAGATCCTTCAGTCTTGGATGACGTGATATCTGGTAGAGGGCTCTTGATCCAACGGATTGGAGCTACCCTTTCCTTGGAGGAAACTCCATTACCTCCCGTTATCCAGACCCTGTGTGTGTCCCTTTAGTGTTTAGCGCTCCCTATGAAGATGTAAATGCTAACATGTACCATTGATGCATAATTTTCTAACACAGTGTTCACTGTACCTGCAAATATCAAGGTTCACTGTACCTGCAGCTAAAAGGGTTCACTGTACCTTCATATACGAAGGTTCACTGTACCTGCAGCTAACAAGGTTCACTGTACCTGCAGCTAACAGGGTTCACTGTACCTGCAGCTAACAAGGTTCACTGTACCTGCAGCTAACAAGGTTCACTGTACCTCAGCTAACAAGGTTCACTGTACCTGCAGCTAGCAAGGTTCACTGTACCTTCAGATACGAAGGTTCACTGTACCTGCAGCTAACAAGGTTCACTGCTCCTGCAGCTAACAGGGTTCACTGTACCTCAGTTAACAAGGTTCACTGTACCTCAGCTAACAGGGTTCACTGTACCTCAGCTAACAGGGTTCACTGTACCTCAGCTAACAGGGTTTACTGTACCTGCAGATAACAGGGTTCACTGTACCTCAGTTAACAAGGTTCACTGTACCTCAGCTAACAGGGTTCACTGTACCTCAGCTAACAGGGTTCACTGTACCTCAGCTAACAAGGTTCACTGCTCCTGCAGCTAACAGGGTTCACTTTACCTCAGCTAACAAGGTTCACTGTACCTGCAGCTAACAGGGTTCACTGTACCTCAGATAACAAGGTTCACTGTACCTCAGCTAACAGGGTTCACTGTACCTCAGCTAACAGGGTTCACTGTACCTCAGCTAACAGGGTTCACTGTACCTCAGCTAACAGGGTTCACTGTACCTGCAGTTAACAAGGTTTACTGTACCTCAGTTAACAAGGTTCACTGTACCTCAGCTAACAGGGTTCACTGTACCTCAGCTAACAGGGTTCACTGTACCATTAACACCTCACAAATAAAGTTAACGCGGGATGTAATGAGGCGAGATCAAAATGAGCCGTAGTTACAAGCATCATAAGGGCGATTATTGCGCGGCACTCTTCCCTCTGATACTTAACGCGCTATCTATAAAATTGTCACCTCGTTTGGTTCCTAATTACCACTGCTCGGGTGTTTTGATGCCTGCGAAGTTCTCTTGATCCGTGGAATTTGAGCTACCTTTTCCTGGCCATGAATAAAACATGTTTACAAGATTCCCCAGGCGGTGCATGAGCTTCCTTAGGGGTTTAGAGCTTCCCCCAAGATCGGTTTTCCAGACAAGATGCGTTTCCGAGTAAGGTATCCCCGTGTTCTATAAGCCGAGTCACCTCTACCTCAGTGCAAGTAAAATGAATGGTACAGAGTGCGGCAAAAGTTTCTACTGCAGTTTAATATCAGCAGTGAAGATCTGAAGCCAGTAAGAAGAGGCAGCCACTAGTTACCACATGGAACCCAGTATCCCAGTTTCTTCAATGAAATTGGCTCAGAATCAATCTTTTAGCAAGATTAGCCTTGTCTGAGGTTTGAAGCCAATCAGATAATGTGTTCTCCAATTTATGCAGGGAAATATATTTAATAACATTGACAAATTAAAACTTACGAAGTTTCCTCTGATGAAAAAAACATAAGTGCCGAAAGTTTGAAGACCAACACCCATGTTAAGTTTTAGTAAACAAACCACTGCACGGGCGGGGATTGAACTCGCGGTGAGTGAGTCGTAAAATTCCAGACTGAGGCGTTGGCTGTTGTAAATTGAGAACTGTGAACCTTCACAGCCTCAACCCAAAGAGTATATATATATATATTTTTTAGAGGATGTCAGGTGTTAATATAGGCATTGTTATTTTACAGAATAAGAATGTGTCACAAGAAGTTACACCTCACTAGCATCCAGAATTTGACGCCGATTGGCTGAGGCATTTTCGAGATAAAAATAAGAAAGCCGTGTAGGAAGAACAAGTACACCGGACCTTGGTATGTGACCGGTTCTGGAATAAAGGTACAAGAAACTAATGATATTTAAGGGCTCGCTGGGCTCGTGCAACTAAAAAACGCCACCAAAACGCAAGTTTTCAACTCTCAGTTTTCTTTTGTTATATTCTGTTTCAAATTCTCAATACTCCTACAAGATTTTTTTTTATAATGAACTAAAATTTGCATGTACCCAGTGGCAGACGTAGCCTTTTTTTTTTTTTTTTTTTTTTGATGGGCCATGCGAACGGCCCATCACAATAGCAGTCCACTACAGCAACAGCCTATCACAGCAACAGCCTATCACAGCATAGCCTATCACAGCAGCAGCCTATCACTGAGCTCACAGCAACAGCCTATCACAGAGCTCACAGCAACAGCCTATCACAGAGTTCACAGCAACAGCCTATCACAGAGCTCACAGCAACAGCCTATCACAGAGCTCACAGCAACAACCAATCACAGAGCTCACAGACGTGCTAGAGATCATAAGGGTGTATACCGACCACTAAAAGCCCATAGTTACGAGGAATCGACATTTCATTGGCCCATTTATTTGCCAGTGACCATTCAGTCGCTTTTGTTTCTTCAATTAAAATTTAAGATAACGCTTTAATCCCCAGTTTTATACATCATTACAGCGAGATGCAGAGAACAAAAAAAGGCAATAATTCTGTGTTGATTTCTGGATAGCAGTTCATCAAGGAAGACTTAATATCTGAATGTCTGTGTTTCACTTTATCTACGCTTGATTTACTGCCAGCATTACCACATAAATGGCACTTTACGGCGTCCCTCTTTTGGTTGCTCGAAGAATCCATCTGGAGATAAAAAAAACACACACACACAATGTTTACTTGGTGCTCTAGCTGGTGTTTAGACTCGGGGTGTTCTCTGAGGTACGTTAAAAGTAATATTCAGTGGGTATCTGTATATGTCCGGAATTAAACAAAAAAAATATTCTCTCTGAGGATTTGTTGGTTTATTGTGCCGTGAAATAACAGATCCTTAACCCTGTTCATCTATGTTAGGAAAAAAAAACCGCAACCCAAAATCTCTTGAGAGAATCCTCCGACAAAGTGCCAATCGAAGGCGAGCCTTAACTTTAAGGCGAAATAAATCAGACGAAATGTGAGCGAGTGAATGACATTAAGTGAGAACCATACGCTCTATCTGGCGGCGGATCACCAAGGCTTTCAACAGTCGCAAGGGCAGTGCACGATAACTATCACCAAACCTGGCTATAGGCAGGACTATCCCTATAGCTCCTGCAACACAACTGATGCCTCTGATTACTAACTTCACCCCACAACCTCACCTTCATAAATACTACGAGGGGGAAATCGCCAGACAAAGGTAGTCTAAATTTCCTGGATGTGATCATACATTCCAAATGCATTTTCACAGTAAATAATAAGTAAAACCATCGAAATTAAAGCTATTTCTTGAGTATTCTTATCAATTTTTGGGGCCTTTGTGCCAGCGAGGCTCAAAACAAGCCCTAGATTTCATTATGTATTTTAAGAAAGATTTATACCAATTCTTCCCAGACACGTCTGAACACACACTCGTCTTACCTATGACAAAAAGGGTTCTATCAAAAAGAAAATCCAGGGTACGCTGCCCCCCTGTTGCTTGATGAACAACCTTCGCCACTTGCTTAAGTAACAAGGGCTCACACAATACAAAGACTTGTTTCCGCCCGCTGGAGTACTTCGTAGCTTATCATCGGCCTCGCCCATTTTTCAAACTCTTTTTATCCACTTTATTGCCTTCGTGTGTCTTTATGTCTTGTGGAAGAGTGTCGGCGGCCTGGAGGAGCAATGATCGAGGAGCCCCCACTAGAGGGTCCCTACCGGTGGGGCCCCTACTGGAGTCAGGTGGCGGGGTTCTCAAGAGGGTTCTGATATCCCGAAGGAAGACTTAGCACCCTCATCGACACATTGAGCCTAAGAAGCCTCCACGGCTGACTGATGAATCTGCTTTGATGAATGTTTGGTGGAATGAGTATTCAGGTCTAATCTCAGATGGTAAAAAGTCTTGCAGTAAACTAGGATTCTATTCCTGGTAAACTAGCGCTTTATTCCTTGTAATCTAGGACTTTATTTAAAGTGAGCTACCACTCTTATCCCTAGTAAATTTAATATCTAATTATGGTAACCTAGTCTATCTTGGGAAACTAGGAATCAATCCAAGTTAAACGCTCTCTCTACATGGTTAAAATCCCCACATTTCCTTCAAATACACGGGTATGTCTTGGATACCCCTCCCCATACATGGGTATACCTTGAATGGGTATTCCTTGACACCATCAAGGTATGGGACCTTTTATAAACACCTGATTAAGCTCTGCGCTGCGCGAAACGTCGTCTCAGTGGAAGATCGTTTGGTAACCTGCCTTTTTCTTACCGTCGTAAAATGAGTTTTGTGGCGAAATGTGGTAATAGGAATTTCAGTAATGTAGTTCGTTATTTACCCACCAGGTAAATAACTTGAACTGCAGGCTGTTGCTGCTGGCCGCACGTAATCCAACGTACGAACCACAGCCTGGCTGATCGGCTACTGACTTTAGGTATCTGTCCAGCTCCCTCATGAAGGCAGCCAGGGATCTATTGGTAATTCCCCTTATGCCTGGTGGGAGGCTGTTGAACAGTCTTGGGCCCCGTACACTTATTATGTTTTTCCTTAGTGTAGGCATCGCCTACACTAAGAATCATTAATGCTGTGTTTCACCTGTACACCACCAGTCAAGTATACTTTAAATCTGTCACACAGGAATTACAATAAACATTCAGTGTGTATATATACATATATACACCCCTCAGTGTATATACCCTGCTGCTCTCAGTGCATACACATGAGGGAAGAAATACACTTTGCATACAATATGCAAGTGGGAAAGGAAGGTGAGGAGCCTAAGGATTATACAGCATATGGGAAATGGGAGGTACCAAGGTTCGATCAAAGGAAGGGGAAGGTGGCTCCCAATACTTAGATCAAGAGCCCTTCATCGGCATCAAGGCGGTAGCGACCACTGGGTAGACGGGGGATACTAATTTCTAAGGGGGATAGACTCACCGCTCTGGGATGTGCGTACATCCTGGAGGTCCTGTTGTTGTTGTTGCTGTTGCTGTTGCTGTTGTTGCTGCTGTTGCTGGGACTGGTGGGATTTTGGGCTGTGGTGCGGGTTGTCGCTTGGTCCTGAGGCTCCTCCCGAGGCCGCAGCCACTGCCGCCGCTGCCGCAGCCGCAACCGCAGCGTTGTTCACCCCTTCCTTGGCCAACGACTCCGCTGTTTGCAGACAAACATTCAAACAGTTAACACCCGTGAAGAGGGCCATTAAAAATCTTTTACTATTCCCAGCGTCTCTAAAATCCTTTATTTTATCTGCGCTCCTCCGGGGCTGTGAAAATACTTTATTATACGTGGTCCGAGACCCTCGGACATAAAGATAAACAAAAACAGGAACCACAAACGACTCAACCAAAAAAAAAAACATTTAAAAATGGGGCAGCCATTTAAAAGGGATGGTACTGGCTCGCCTGGTAGCGGTAGTTGTGTGTCAAGTATATCTGTGACCGGTTTCAAGAGTTTTTCTACTCTGGCAGCCCGGCCTGGGGTCGAACTTTGCTGTTGAGTGGTGGAAGTTGCGGGTGAAAGACTCGTATGCGCTAATCAAAACATTTGAGAAATGTATCACCAAGAATGGCTTCTTCAGGAGTGGAGAAACCACTTGTGGCGAAATGTTTTCTTAATAAATGCATTAAGCAGTGCATACGTGTCATGCACCGTTTCTGTTGAGTGACTGTTCTACAAGGCTGTTGCTGTGGGCGGCCTGATGGCCCATTATCCATCACAGCCTGCTTGCTCTGGCAAATGGTGGAGGTAGTGAGCTAGTTCCGCCTGAGTATTTCTACACTTGTTCAGGTATTATTGCTGATATCAGCAATATTATCACGGTTGCTGACAAAGTGTTATCTTATGGTAGCCGTGGCGTCCCTGTATTTCAGTAAGTCTATTGTACACATAAATGTTTCTAACTCCAACAAACAGTAGTGTGAAGATTTGAGACCACAAGTATTTTCAACGTACAGTATAATCAGGTATCTCTGTCTGTTTGTCTGTCTGTCTGTCTCTCTCTCTCTCTCTCACTTCATCCCTTCCAAGAACTTCGAGGCGTTCCCAGTTGGCTTTATACTGACAGTAAACGATCGTTGATATCCCTTCTGTTTCTAACGGATCCGTCAACACCAAACCGCATTCCAAATGAGAGGGCACACCGGAACTGAATAGTGTTACCATTCTCATTATTTCTACTGTTTTGAAAGACTGTGACTCACTGAGACAGTGTCACTGTGACTCACTGAGACAGTGTCACTGTGACTCACTGAGACAGTGTCACTGTGACTCACTGAGACAGTGTCACTTTGACATACTGAGACAGTGTCACTGTGACTCACTGAGACAGTGTCACTGTGACTCACTGAGACAGTGTCACTGTGACTCACTGAGACAGTGTCACTGTGACTCACTGAGACAGTGTCACTGTGACTCACTGAGACAATGTCACTGTGACTCACTGAGACAGTGTCACTGTGACTGAGACAATGCCACTGTGACTCACTGAGTGTCACTGCAGTTCCTGGGGATTGGGAGGCAATTTCATGTTTGATCCGGGGAAGGGGAAGGTAGCTCCATTTCATTGGATCATGAGCATTTCGTCACCCTCAAAACACCTAATTTGAAGAGACAAGGATTTTGAGGGGAATTAGATGTAGCAGAGCGGCACTGTTCCTGGGTGGCAGACTGGGTGGTAGGCTGGGTGGCAGACTGGGTGGCAGGCTGGGTGGCAGACTGGGTGGCAGGCTGGGTGGTAGACTGGGTGGCAGGGCTGGGTGGCAGGCTGGGAACTCTGTATTGAGCTATTTGTGTGGTCAGTAGTCAAGAAATCTGAACCCTCTCTTGTTACCTGACCACCACCACCAAAATGGTTGGATTTGAGAGGGACTTGACCTCTCAATGATTACATTCTTTATTCTACAGGTGACCTACATCTCACCTCCTGACAGTATATAAGGCTCCATACTGCTGACAGTATATAAGGCTCCATACTGCTGACAGTATATAAGGCTCCATACTGTCACTTCAACTTCACATTGTTTCAGACTATGGAACAAATACTCTTCTCCAGGCTGAGGGACTGACCACCTCAAAACTACGTCTTCAAAGGTGATGGACTGATGACATCGTCTTCACATCTCTTCCGCTTCTACCAACTTTCCTGTACTCGACTGAAGATGCCTACTGTGTAGGCGAAACGTTTCGAAATAAAGATACCTAACTGTTGCATATGTGTCTTATCTAACAACGCTCTTCTTGCCGAATAAGGCAAGCAAAAATTTGTGTATGCAATAATTTCGCAAAAATCATTCTGAACCTTACGAGAAAAATATATTTCA
>WNWK01000211.1:318832-628832 GCA_009830355.1 Cherax destructor | reverse complement strand
TCTTGGGAATTAGTTTTCTCCCCTCCCCCCTCTCCCCCCCCCTTCTGAAAAACAATTACGTTTAAAGTTCTAGACTGGTGGTTCGTCTTACCATTTATTATTATTTTTTACCCCCCTCCCCCCTTTCCTTTTTCTCAAAAACGTTTGGGGGAAAAAATTGGATTTGGGGGGGGGGGGTTAGCGAGGCGATTTTGGGAAGAACTTCCAGTCAGTTTTATTCTCTCGTGGATATTAAATCAGATTAATATCGGTGGATTTAATCCGCATTGATTAATGGAGGGGAGGGGGTGGGGGTTAAAAAAATTGTGTGAAGGATTATTCTAATTGGAAATTGGAGACGTTAGAAAAAATTTATTGTGACTTGAAGGACCGGGAATGACCTCAGAAATTAACGTGTAATGATATAGCTTAAACGAGAGCCACGCTAATGAGGTGAAGTATTAACGCAGCTTCAACGAGCACTTCGTTAATGAGGGCATATATTAACGTAGCTTAAAAAAAACAGGCCTACGTTAATGAGGTGATGTATTTACGCAGTTTCAACGAGCTATTCGTTAATAAAACAAAATAACGAAACAGTTTCAACGACGTCTAGGTTATTGAGGAGAAATGCAAACATACCTTAAACGAGCTCTTCGTTAATGAGGTTAAATGTTTAACATTCAGCGCGGAATATATGTTAATGCAGTTGCATATTAAGATAGTTATATGCACCCTTAATTTAGTGACATGGAGACACTGGTGAGACAAATACAGTAACTGATGCAGCGTAAAGACCATCATGATTATTCAGTGACTAATGTTTAGGTACTGAAGATAAGTGGAATGATGTTTAGGTACTGAAGATAAGTGGAACGATGTTTAGGAACTGAAGACAAGTGGAACGATGTTTAGGTACTGAAGACAGGTGGACTGATGTTTAGGTACTGAAGATAAGTGGAACGATGTTTAGGTACTGAAGACAGGTGGACTGATGTTTAGGTACTGAAGACAGGTGGACTGATGTTTTGGTACTGAAGACAAGTGGAACGATGTTTAGGTACTGAAGACAGGTGGAACGATGTTTAGGTACTGAAGACAGGTGGAATGATGTTTAGGTACTGAAGACAGGTGGAACGATGTTTAGGTACTGAAGACAGGTGGAACGATGTTTAGGTACTGAAGACAGGTGGAACGATGTTTAGGTACTGAAGACAGGTGGAACGATGTTTAGGTACTGAAGACAGGGTGAGAGGTAATGGCATGAGATACGATGGTAAAGACATACAAATGGAGTATTGCGGAAACATTTATTGACAACGTTTCATCCACTTCAAGCCGACCATGATTAAAAAAAAAGCACGAACGAAACGTAGCATTTATTGATCACTACAGAGCACCATTAAGGCGCCAGAAGAGACTTGTATAAAAATTTACATTTTATCCAGATACATTCTGAAGTACTGGATCTCAAAATTATAGTATATGTATATGTATATATATATATATATATATATATATATATATATATATAGGTATATACAGAGAAAGATCGCAGTCAGCATGATTCGAAGCCACGTCAGGAAGGCTGGCGAAGCTTATGACCGGAACATACAGGAGGAGAATGAACTAGCTTGAAACCATGCTTGAGGCTCACTGGTGTTCCCGGTCTGGGAAGAAACATGGCTTGTAAACAAGGCTACCGATTGGTCTAGAGCGTCGCTTGGGGAACCTTGCTAGCCACCTTGACTTGGCTTCGAATCCTGCTGACTGCGATATCTCTCTCTCTCTCGTTGAGACACTTGTTGCCAAGTGTCTCAATTATCAAGATGTTGGTGTTGGCAGCTCGCTTACACACACACACATCTATCTCAACGTAGTTGATCTGGTACTTGGTGGAGATAGGGATTCAGTTTCCTCTTCAAAACTCAATTACCTGTTAATGGTTATGTTTCTGATGTCTGCTGGAGCAGGTTGAACTACGGATGTTAACAGTGTTCTCGTATTGTGCCCGGAGCGCCCCTGTATATATATTATCTCTCATTCGCTCCAGAGTGTAAACACCAATGGCTGCCTCCAAAACACATACACACATACAGATAGAAGAGAGAGAGAGAGAGAGAGAGAGAGAGAGAGAGAGAGAGAGAGAGAGAGAGAGAGAGAGAGAGAGAGAGAGAGAAATGCTGCTTCCTTCCAGCAACTCACCAGCTGCCCTGAGCAGTTCCTTAGCGTTGGGTTCATACTGGGAGAGCCTCTTCAACTTCTCCGTCAGTTCCTCCTCCAGACGCCTGCGAGCTCGCTTCTCCTTCTTCAGCTTGCGTAGGTAGAGCACTGTGGGAGAGACGAGGGAGGGTGTTATTGATCCCACTGTGGGAGAGACGAGGGAGGGTGTTATTGATCCCACTCTGGGAGAGATGAGGGAGGGTGTTATTGATCCCACTCTGGGAGAGACGAGGGAGGGTGTTATTAATCCCACTGTGGGAGAGAGTATGGGGGCATTAGTAACCCCACTGTGGGAAAAACTGTGGGAGGGTCATTAATAACCACACTGTGGGAGGGTCATTAGTGACCACACTGTGAGAATGACAATAGTGACCACACTCTGGGTGAGGGAGATAGTGGGAGGGTCATTATTGACCACACTGTGAGTGGCAATAGTGACCACACTGTGGGTGGGGGAGACAGTGGGAGGGTCATTAGTGACCACACTGAGGGTGGGGGAGACAGTGGGAGGGTCATTAGTCACCGCACTGTGGGTGGGGAGACTAACAGCAAATAGCAGAAAACGTGACCCAAGTGACAACTCATAACCAATAAAAGAAAACGTAACCAAGTGATAACTCGTAACAAAAGAAAACGTAACCAAGTGATAACTCGTAACAAAAGAAAACGTAACCAAGTGATAACTCGTAACAAAAGAAAACGTAACCATTATAATGTTTGTCAGGAAGCAGGACAAGTGTTTCCTCTCACGGGTCTTAGTTATATGATGACCCGCAGCTGGAGCTTTTGGTCATCTGACCGAGGCCTTCCACTGGCTTACCAGGCCACCTCTTAAAAATCATGGTTATGATTATAACCATTAGTAGTAATGATAATAAACGTAACCATTAATAACTCGTAATGAAAGAAAACGTAATCAGAGTGACAACTAGCAATGAAAAAAAAAAAAAAAGCGTATCCACAGTGATTCAATATACTGTAAAACGTAACTCAAAGCGACAACTGGAAACAAAAGAAAACGTAACTCGAGGGATAACTCACTCTTGACTTTCTCGTCCTCGACCAGCTGCTTCTCCAGTCTCTCCCTCATTTCCTTCTGTCGCTGGAACTCCAGCTGGAGGTGCTCTGCCGGGGTACACCAGAGGAAACAACTTCTTAGTCAACTTCACCTTCACGCCCACTTAAGCACATTCAAAACAACCACTTACGTTTCTACAGTATGCATAAAAATAACTGAACTGGTGTTATTTCGTGTAGAAACACACAAGTGATCATAAATTTCGCTCTTAAGTGCATTTTATGGGGGAAACTGAGCAAATTTTAATTCTCTGAGTTAATTTACATTTATTTACAACGTAAGCATTTGCTTTCGTAACCAAATATTTACAATAACTTTATTTCTGTATTAATGTTGGTAGAATTACCGACAATATGTTAGGTAAAAGAACACAAGTGCAGCTAATGTGACATTTTATTGTGGCAACGTTTCGCTCTCCAGGAGCTTTGTCAAACCGGCTTGATAAAGCTCCTGGAGAGCGAAACGTTGCTGCAATAAACTGTTACATTAGTTGCACTTGTGTCCTTTTACCTAACTTTATTTCTATAAAGTGGAGTACAGTAAATAACTAAACTTTATTTCTATAAAGTGGAGTACAGTATATACACTTGACATTGGAGAAAATACGTAAAAAAATAAACACGTTGTGGAACCCCCTCCCTCCTCCCTTCCATTTCCGGTAGCCTTAAAATCAACCTTCAATTTTTAGACAATGACTCAAAAATAAAAAATAAAACAATTGAGTCCCGGAAGGCTGAGTTATTGGAAAGGATGTAAGGCAACTGAATATTGAAATCGCAGCAGTGTAGTTAGACCGTGTTCGTTCCTGTTACAGGTAGTATATGTTCAGAGACATGACCGCGACCCCTGTGTTGACACAGCCAAGAATGGGTGAAGTATGAGTCGATTTCGGTATTGTTGCTGTCAGTTATTACACACCTCTTCTTCCTGTTGTCTGCCGCATTCTCATTTACTTCCTTTTTTCACCTTCACCATCCACTCCCCCCTAATTTCTCACCTCCCCCTTCCACTCTCCCTACTTTCCCACCTCCCCCTTTCACTCCCCCTACTTTCTCACTTCCCCCTTCTACTTCCCCTACTTTCCCACCTCCCCCTTCTACTCTCCCTACTTTCTCACCTCCCCCTTCTTCTTCCCCTACTTTCTCACCTCCCCTTCCACTCCCCTACTTTCCCACGTCCCCTTCCTCCCCTACTTTCCCACCTCCCTCTTCCGCTTTCTTCCCTAATCTTCATCGTCTTTTTCGCTGCTCAGTCATTTTATCACCTTGTCTGTCTACCTTCTTCTCCACACTTCTCTGTTCATTTATTAAATTTTCTCTCTGATCCACTTCTCTACTTACCCTTCTCTCTGATCCACTTACCCTTTTCTCTGATCCACTTGCCTTTCTCTCTGATCCACTTATTCTTCTCCCTGATCCACTTACCCTTCTCCCTGATCCACTTACCCTTCCCCTGATCCACTTACCCTTCTTATTGATCCACTTACCCTTCTCGCTGATCCACTTACCCTTCTCCCTGATCCACTTACCCTTCTCCCTGATCCACTTACCCTTCCCCTGATCCACTTACCCTTCTTATTGATCCACTTACCCTTCTCTCTGATCCACTGCTTCTCCTCATGCCTCACACTCTCTGCTGCCACCTTCAGGAGATTCTGAATATTTCCCAGGAGGTTTTCCAGGGAGGAGAGGGGCGGGTGGTGCGGTGTGGGCGTGGGAACCTCTGGTCCCCCCATGCTCAGGCCTGCCAGCCCACTCAAACCTGTGTCATACATCATGGGTTTTAAACCTTACAACTCTCACACTCTCCTGTCTTAGCCAAGATAAAAACATGGGGTGTCAAAATGTTTTTTTCCCTTGTGCTGAAGGCCTGGTCACAGACCGGTTCGCGGGGGCGTTGACCCCCGAAACCCTCTCCAGGTATACCTAATATTACTATTATTACTAGTACTAATGTAACTAAAGTGTAATGAGCACTTGTCAATGCTCAAGAATAACCCACACGTAGTAATATAATTAGTAGTATTACCAGTACTGTTGCTAGTACTATTACTAGTATTGAATTACTAGTACTGTTGTTAATACTATTACTAGTGTTGCATAATCATTACTGATATTACTACTGCTAGGAGTATTGGAATTTCTAGAAATATTACTATTGCTAGTGCTATTATTAATGCTAGTATTATTATTACTACGACTACTATTACTAGTATTAGCAATACTACTACTATTATTGCTATGCTAGTATTATTATCAATAATGATACTATTATAATTATTACTAGTATTAATATTTCTATTGCTATTACTGGTATTTCTACTACTAATACTACCACTAATACTTGCGTTCTTTTACTTTCATTATATGTATTGCACTGGATTATTCAGTGCAGTAAGTGCTGGAGGCTCGATCCTCCGTTCAATAATCACGACACAGACGCACAATACTAATCTGCGCTTCCCTGGTTAAGTGAGAGAGTTGCGCAGCTGATGACTCTTACAAGTGTGTAAGTACTTCAAGGTTCAGTGTGCTGGAAAGAGTTGAGGAAGATACCTGACTTGGGGTAAACAATTGACTTGGGGTAAACAATTGACTTGGGGTAAACAATTGACTTGGGGTAAACAATTGACTTGGGGTAAACAATTGACTTGGGGTAAACAATTGACTTGGGGTAAACAATTGACTTGGGGTAAACAATTGACTTGGGGTAAACAATTGACTTGGGGTAAACAATTTAGCTGAGGTAAAACAAATGATTTGGGGAAACAATTAACTTGGGTAAAACAATTGACTTGGGGTACTAACTTATTGCATTGAAGGGAAAGCTGGTGGCAACGAGAGGTAATAATAACATTGATTCCAGCAAGTGAAGTGACAGCTCCACTTCTTGAATCAAGAGCCCTTCACCCCTACCCCTCTCTTTCCTTACCCGCTTCGACAGGCAGGAAAAACAAAACAAAAAAGAAACTAAATGGTATACCTGGAGGTAGACGGTCATCCGCTACGGGAATGAGAGCGGAGCTTTGAGAGGTGGTGGGTGTGGCAACACTGCTGCTGCTACTGCTGCTGCTACTGGTGGCTCCGGAGAGCAAGGTGCTCATCCCGCCGCTCAGACCGCCCACTCCGCCGCCGGAGGTGGTGCTGCTGTTGTTGTTGTTGGCGGTGGAGGTGAGGTTGTTGTTGTTGTAATGTAGCGAGGGGCGGTCCTGGTAGTCGAAGTCATCCCGGTCGCTCAGATCTGTTGGTGCAGAACCAGGAGCCTCAGGGTTAGCAAGGATTGTGTGATACACGTCATGAAGAAGACACAAAAGAAGAAGAAGCAAAAGTAGGGGCATGAGGAGAAGCAAAAACAGAGAGCGAAAAACAAACAGAAGGTTTAGGAGGAGAAGCAGGAAAATAGGGAGCAGTAGCAAAATAGGGAGCTAAAGCAAAAGAGGGGAGAAGCAGCAAAATAAGAAGCAAGAAAGAAGAATAAGATGTAAAGTTATTTGCACTATTTATCCCGGATAAATATTCCAGGATAACCCAAGAAATCCAAGCCATGTGATTTATTTCTCTTACGCTCCTTAAAACCTCTCTCTCTCTCTCTCTCTCTCGGGATGTAAACGATAGACTAGTTTCTAGATGTCTACTTATTGCTAGGTCAACATGGGTAGCAGGGTTTTTGATATTGCTCCAACCCTGACCGTCAACTTAAATTGGAAAAAAGTTGTGATACGGGTAATGAAAGAATTCCTTGGTCCTTCAGTATGGGAAAATACGCTAGCTATCAAGAGGAGACCGAGTTGCCTCGGCCGTTGGTGGACCAACAGATGAAGGGAAGGTTTTAAGTGAACTGTAGAGGACTAATCAATAGTAAGTGTGACTCTCAGTGGTATATTTTGTTGAACGAGACACATTTTCAACTCTTTCCTATTATTTCTGAAACGTTTCGCCTACACAGTAGGCTTCTTCAGTCGAATGGAGAGGTAAATATGATGGGATCAGTCCACCAGCCTTCAAGTATTGTAGTAGTTTTGAGGTGGTCAGTCCCTGAGCCCTGAGAAACGTTCAGCTCCATGTCAGTATTGTACACTATTATAATAAAGGTATATTTTGAATTCTCATTTATCGTAGTCGTGTAATAGATTACTGTATTAACCCCCATATAACATATTTCCCAACCATGAACCTTGTATATACCTGAAAGTATTAGTGTACTACCATACTAGTATAATACTTGTAGCCCTCGTATATATTTGCTTACCATTATTCCAAGTATTATTTCCCCTGTTATGTAGAGTACTGGTTAAGTGGAGTGTAAGTGGTGATAAGTGCCTATCGGGAGGTGAAGAGATATCTCGTCCCCCTCCCCCAGTAATGTCTCGCCTCGCCTGGTATTGAAAACCTGTTATTCGGTTGTGAGCCGAACCTGCTACCCAGATGCCCCGCACAACTAAATAAAGTTTTGGCTGAAGGTAAAGGGATGGTGACTCGGTAAAGTTAAGATCGTGTTCTTCACTATCACTTTACAAAAATGAAATGCAAATAAAAAAAAAAGGCCGGCGTGTATTTTACTGAAATTCAATTTATCTCTGAGTGGACGGCCTCCGCTCACCGTTCTTGTCGTCGAGGTCATCTGCGTCGGAGAGGCAGTCGTCCTTGTCGTCGCGGTCGTCCCGGGGCGTCGGGGCGTCACTGAGGTCGTCCCGAGAGTCGCTCTTACTGCTCAGGTTGAGTGCGTCGCTCTCACCGTAACCTGTAGACGTGGGAGACGTCAGAACACTCCGGGTGTTGTGAGGTGTTGTGAAGTGTTGTGAGGTGTTGTGAAGTGTTGTGAGGTGTTGTGAAGTCTTGTGAAGTGTTGTGAGGTGTTGTGAAGTGTTGTGAAGTGTTGTGAGGTATTGTGAAGTGTTGTGAGGGGTTGTGAGGGCTATTGTGAAGTATTGTGAGGTGTTGTGAGGGATATTGTGGAGGGACGAGGATTTAATGGAGGGACGAGTAAAGCCATTTTGATATGAATCTTGCACAAATAACTCGCACATAGGAAAAAGAAGCTTATAACGACGTTTCGCTCCGACTTGCGAGCGAAACGTCGTCGTAAGCTTCTCTATCCTATAAGTGTATTATTCCAGTCACAGTATCGTACATTTTTATTCCTTGCACATGACTCGTGTTGCAACTCATCCTTGCAACTTCTGTGCTCGTTTCTCGCAAAAGGTGTGCAGGAAATTTCTCGATTTTTGTTATTTAGGCTAAGTTAGTTTGCTAGGTTAAGTTTACTCAGGTTTAGTTAGACTAGATTATCCCTCCGTCAATAAAAAATCAACCAGTTACAACGTGCCATAGCACCAGTAGCTAAAATAAAGAGGTAATAAAAAAAATCTGACTCGATCACGAAACTGGGACTAGAAAGATAAGAGTCAGATAATTACTGTTTACGACTCGTTTCAACAGTCACCCATTTGACTGTCTTGGTAATATTGAAACACTGTTACTAACTGGATGGGCTGTTTGTCTTAGCTTGCCTACTCTGAGCCTGGCAGTCATGCATCTCCCTGTCAGTACTGTCACCCCAGTCAGTTACATTTAGGTGGAGAATTTATTTGATCAAGTATCGTGGCATTAAGATTAACTTTGTACTATAGACATCATTGTGTGTTTTATAGTCAGCATATAGCTAAATTAGCAGGTGTTTTAATCCTCCTTCTTTAACCTTATTTCTCTCTCTTTATCTACCTCTCCCTCTCATACACTAAATTAGCAGGTGTTTTAATCCTCCTTCTTTAACATTATCTCTCTCTCTCTCTCTCTCTCTCTCTCTGTCTATCTCCCTCCCTCTCCCTCTCATACACATTTATTTACTTTCTAACTAGTGAAAAATGGTTGCTTGATGGGGTTTTAATCCTATCGACTATACGAAGGTCAATAAGATTGCACGTGACCTTTTGACCACCATTCAAGACTACTTTAATCCCTTGAGGTTTATTCCTCTCACAGTGTGTATATACACTGAGAGGAATAAACCCCCCAGTGTATATACGCAGAGAAGCATAAACCTCTCAGTGTATATACCTTGTTTGGTTAGTTAAGGAGAACACTGTCTGACAGCATTAAGAAATGGTATCTAGTGGACAGTTAAATCATCGTTAAAAGACCAGAGTAATTACTGGACATTAATTAATGCTATTTAAGCCAGACCGGAAGTTTTGGGGGTCACCCAGATGCGATCCGACAGTGTGTCATTCACTGCTGGTCTACCATCCACAGGTGGTCTACCACACACAGCTGGTTTATAACTCACAGCTGGTCTGCCACACACATCTGGTCTGCCACACACATCTGGTCTATCACACACAGCTGGTCTAGCACTCACCATTGGTCTTGTGCGGAGAGACTGGTCTGTCTGTGTGTTCCTCTCGCTCCAGGCCCAGCACGCGGTCTGCGCGGCTGCGGTCTTCACGTATCCTGCGGGAAGACACATCACGTCAACACTGTGATACAGGTGAGAGGAAGAAAAAAGACACATACACTGAAGATAAGTCGTAATAAACAACGGGGATGCGAACCACCCGGGCCGGTTGCTTCATGCCTGGACTACGATTCGACTCCTCATCCGACCTTTTGTTTACTCAACAACACTTATGCATAGTTTATGACATTTGTTAAGATCGAAAAAGTGTCCGACACCAGTGTCTACAGTTTTGACACAAAAGCGTTAATTTGTCACGCGCTGGAGGCTCGATCCTCCGTCAGCTGACCGCGATGCACTCCTGTCCTCCCTTCCCCTTGGAAGAGAAAAAAAAGGAGGGGAGGGGAAGGTTTCCTCTTGCTCCGAGGAACCGGAGCTACCTTCCACTCCCACGGATTAAACCTAATTTTCTTTTATTCCACCCCCCCCCGTCCCCAAGGTGCTGTATAAACCTTACTAGTTTAGCGCTTCCTAGCCAATGTAATAATCTTATTCCGGTCATGGTTTGGAAACGCTAAACCCGTAGGGAGTCATTTAGCACTTGGTGGGAGGGAGAATGAGACAAAAATTAGGCTCAATTGAAGGCCACGATAGATCAAGTTCCTCGGATCAAGAGCCCTTCACCGGAATCAAGGCCACTCCCCCCTCCCCTCATTTAATGTTACAAAGACGTTTGCTTTTCTTATTCAGCTGTGCAACCAGTGTTCTCCGTCTTGACGGCGTTACAGTAAAGTGCATACAGCACAGTACAGCACAGTACAGCACAGTACATCCAGTACAGCCAAAGTTCAGTTTAAAATTCATTGTTTTGGTCGACAGTTAAAAGTTCTATTGTTCAGGAGAGAGAGTTGGAGTAATGTCACCTGTCTACTGTGTCACCAGTCTACTGCTGAGATTCGTTTGTCTGTAACAACAGCTCTGCGTCAGTGCCGCCTACAGCCCAGGCTTGCTTGTGCCTACCAACATCCGTAGCACAAATGCCTAAGATCTTGGACTGGCGGTGGTGGTGGTGTTGTAACGGGAGGTGGGAATGTTGCTATTGTTTGTGATAGTGGTGGTGGGGGGAGGAGGTTTTGTTGCTGCTGTTGTTATTGTTGCTGCTGCTGTTGCTGCTCTGTTTGTGCTAGTGGTGATGGTGCTTTTGTTACTGGTGCTGTTGTTGTTTGTGACATTACTGCAGAATCTTCTGCTTCTGCAGTTGCTGCTGTCCCCTGGGTCTTAACTGGTCATAGCTATCTCTTAGTTCAGGTTACTTCAGTTTTACTTACATTCCCAGTTGTCCACCTCAAAGTATAGTAAATCTCTCTCTCTCTCTCTCTCTCTCTCTCTCTCTCTCTCTCTCTCTCTCTCTCTCTCTCTCTATCCCCTAATATACCTCTTCTTCTCCCCTTTCCTCTGGAGGTAACAAGAAAGAAATGGTAAAGGAGGCAAGAATAATCAATTAAGCAGAGAAGACTGTATACAGACGAGGATTGGCACAGAGCGACAAGCCTAATGGGATGTTGGCCCAGATAGACAGAGTGAGCAAGGGTTGGAGGGGGTCTGTCTATTGTTCTAACTCTTCCCCATGTTTGTTATCGTGTTCTTCACCATGGAGGGGGGGAAGAACACTCATTAACAGCCGTGGGCGTCGATGGTGGAGTGCCCCAGAGAGACAGGTCCATGTCGATACAATTAATACAAGCCATATTACAAGCCACACTTCAAGCCAGAGTAAGCCAGTATGAGGGTAGATAAATTTCTTTCACGGTAACGCTTTTTTTTTTTTTTTGAGTGGTTGTACAGCGTTCATTACTGGGGGTCTAGCACGTATATTTAATTAATTTAATCACGCGTCTATAAAGGTAAACATCACAGAGTCTGATCGATACAAAGATAAATATAAAATGAAGAACATCAGTGTGCGAAAGTCGCTCAAATGCCACTGCAAAATTATTCATTGATTAGATAAAAACACAGAAGACTAATTTTTCCACATGGGTGCAAAAAGGTTGTAAGTGCACTGCACAAACAATGTTGCAGGTGCACAGCACAAACAATGTTGCAAGTGCACAGCACAAACAATGTTGTAAGTGCACAGCACAAAATGATGAGTATAGAGAACTGTAATTCAGGCAATATGATAAAAGGTTGATGAAAAAACATGTGCAACTATATTTAAGACGTTTCACACAGCAGTTTTCTTCAACGCAGTGCAGAAATTATATACTGGTGACAGAGGTAGAAATGGAGAGGATGTTGTGAGGGGATCAGTCCCCCAAGAGGAATATAACTGATATGATTGTTAATATAACTGATATGATTGTTAATATAACTGATATGATTGTTAATATAACTGATATGATTGTTAATATAATTGATATGATTGTTAATATAACTGATATGATTGTTAATATAACTGACATGACTGTTAATTTACTGATATAACTGTTAATGTGACTGACATGACTGTTAATTTACTGAAAGGGAATATAACTATTTAAAAACTGAGAGACAATAAGACGGAAAAAAAATTGTATAAAATAATTTTTAAGTTTATTCAGAGAGAGAGAGAGAGAGAGAGAGAGAGAGAGAGAGAGAGAGTGTGTTAGGTGAATAATTAAGCTGAGAATATCCGAGTGAACCTTTGGTCACCTCTAACCAGTAAGAAAGCCAAAATAAGAGCACTAAAAAGTGAGAAGGGAAGCACAGGTTTCGTATGCACGGTGAAATATCGCTCTATATATCGCTCTGTATATCGGCCAAGTGGCTCTTTATATCGCTCTGTATATCGGCCGAGTGGCTCTTTACCTGGCGGGTCCGTAAAATCTGAGCGCAGCATTCTGATAAATGATGGAAGGGAAAAAGAAATGACGAAGTAAGTCTAGAAATTAGAGAAACCTTGAGAGAAGAAGAAGAGAAGTCTGTGAGAACTGGTGGTGGGGGTGTGGGGAAGCCACCAACACTGGTGGAGGTGTGGAGGAGCGAGCAACACTGGTGGGGTGTGAGAGGGGGCAACAACACTGGGGAGTGTGAGGGGAGCCAGCAACACTGGTGGGAGTGTGAGGGGAGCCAGCAACACTGGTGGGGGTGTGAGGGGAGCCAGCAACACTGGTGGGGTGTTGGGAAGTCAGCAACACTGGTGGGGGGTGAGGGGAGCCAGCAACACTGGTGGGGATGTGAGGGAGCCAGCAACACTTGTGGAGTTGTGAAGGGAGCCAGCAACACTGGTGGGGGTGTTGGGGAGCCAGCAACACTGGTGGGGGTGTTGGGGAGTCAGCAACACTGGTGGGTGTGTGGGGGGGAGCCAGCAACACTGGTGAGGTGTGAGGGGAACCAGCAACACTGGTGGGGGTGTGAGGGGAGCCTGCAACATTGGTGGGGGTGTGGGGGAGCCAGCAACACTGGTGGAGGTGTGGGGGAGCGAGCAACACTGGTGGGGGTGTGGGGGAGCCAGCAACACTGATGGGGGTGTGGGGAAGCCAGCAACACTGGTGGGAGAGTGGGGAACCAGGAACACTGGTGGGGGTGAGGGGAAGCCAGCAACACTGGTGGGTGAACCATGGAGGTTGGTAATGAACGAGTCTTAATGACTCTCCGGGTTACTTATTACAATGCACCAGGATTTAATTGATAGTTCATGATTTAACACGTCTGGACACGCAATGGTCGCGGCGTGTGACGCAAGACGTCGCTGCTGACGCCCTCGACGCACCCACGATGCTACTGCTGCCTACGACGCGCCCATTTGAGGAATAACTGAGTGAATATCTCCCCCGTACGGGATACTAGGAGGTATTCCTCGCATCTCTGCGACCTCTCTCTCTATTATTGCATCTTGCTATCTATGCAACATCGGGATGGCGACCTCAGGCTGTGTTAGCAGGAATTACATTTCTCTCAAAAGGTCTTCGGTAACGTGAACATTTCACTCGGGGGGGGGGGGAAGCTTCTCTGAACGACTAATCCGACTGTCACTGTGGCAGTGGTAGTCATTCCAGAGCTGTAATGGACGCTGTTTGCGCTCTATATCCCCTCAGTAATTTCTACTGTGTTTCCTAACTGACTCATTTAATATTTGGTTACATTTTTTTTTATAATTTTTTAAGGCTATTTTAGAAATTCGTATGCATGCGTGTTAGTTATAGATATCATATGTTATTATAGGATAAATGTATATAATTCTGCGGTGGGGTGTGTGCTTGGTTGTGGGGGGAGGGGGCAGGTATAAACATTACGTCCACGGGAGATGTCTTAAATCTTGTTGTATTTCCGTTTCCATGCGGCCGCTGCGCTCTGTAATTGTTGGCTTGCGGGCCCGGGGATGGAGGGGAAGGGGAAAGGAATTGGAGGGCTAAGGAAGGGGGAGGTATTGGAGGGTTGGGGGAGGGGCTGTGTCATGTTTCACACCGGCTTGCCAATCAGCCACACGCTAACACTCCAAAACAACTATTACTGGCATGCACGGCCTTCTGATTGGTGGCAATGGGATCTCCGACTGGCTCCCGACAGCCACACGTATTTCACTCGAAATTAGTATCAGCTTCTGATTGGTCACGCCCATCACAAACGTATCTTTACTTTCTGATTGTGGCTGACTTATGTGGGTCCTTTTTTTAACCCTTCCAAGTGAAGGAAGTGAGGGAGTGCTGGTCTGAGACCATCTTCCTATACTCCCTACTCCCTATATTCCTATACTTTGTATACTCCCTATACTTTCCATACTCTCTAGCCTCATTCCTATACTCTACCCACCGTATATACTCCTTATACCCCCTAAAAATGCAAAACTCCTTATACTCCCTACATATATTCCCCTACCTATACTTTCTACATATATTACTCATTATACTCCCTACATATATTACACTCCCTATACTCCCTACATATATTACACTACCTATACTCCCTACATATTTTCACTCCCTATACTCCCTACATATAATAAATCCCTATGCTCCATGCATATATTACCCTATGCTTCCTACATATATTACACTCCTTATACTCCCTACATATATTACGCTCCCTATGCTCCCTACATATATTTCACTCCCTATGCTCCCTACATATATTACATCCCCTATAATCCCTACATATATTACACACCATATACTCCTTACATATATTACACTCCCTATGCTCCCTACATATATTTCACTCCCTATGCTCCCTACATATATTACATCCTCTATACTCCCTACATATATTACACACCATATACTCCCTACATATATTACACCCCCTATACTCCCTACATATATTACACCCCCTATACTCCCTACATATATTACACCCCCTATACTCCCTACATATATTACACTCCCTATACTCCCTTCACTCCTTCAAAGCTCGCCATAACGCACGTACAAGGACGAGCCTATAATTTGCAGTGAGGTTTACCTGTTTCCTAGGGAGAGGGAGAGAGGGAGAGGGAGCAAGGGGAGACTAAATGGAAGGTTGGATACGGGGGAGAATAATTTGCCTGCGAGGGAGGAGGAGGGGGAGTAAGGGGCGTAACCCTCTCCCCTCCCTAGAAGGGAGGCTGGCTGCGACTGAAAAGTATCAAGTAAGAAGGGAGACTAGGGGAAACGAAGGGAAGGTAGGGGTGAAGGGAAGAAAGGGGTGAAGGGAAGGTAGGGGAGAAGGAAGGGGTGAAGGGAAGGTAGGGGTGAAAGGAAGGGATGGTTGGGTGGAGGGAGGGGATGACGGGGTGGAGGGAAGTGAAGGTAGGGGTGGAGGGTAGGATGGTGGGATAGCAGTGTCCATGGCATCAAGGGTAGGGGATGGTGGGGTAGCAGTACCCAGGGCATCAATGGTAGGGAATGGTGGGGTAGCAGTGCCCAGGGCATCAAGGACAGGCGATGGTGGGGTAGCCGTAACCAGAGCATCAAGGACAGGGGATGGCCGGGTAGCAGTGCCCCGGACATCAAGGACAGGACATAAAGGGGTAGCAGTGCCCAGGGCATCATGATGCCCTCGGCACTGCTACTCGGCCATCCCCTGTCCTTGATGCATTGGTTACGGCTACCTAACCTTCGCCTGTCCTACGACAGGAGATGGTGGGATAGCAGTGCCCAGGGCATCAAGGACAGGAGATGGTGAGGTAGCAGCGCCCAGGGCATCAAGGACAGGGGATGGTGGGTAGCAGCGCCCAGGGCATCAAGGACAGGGGATGGTGGGGTAGCAGTACCCATGGGATGGCGGAGTAGCAGTGCCCAAGGCATCAAGGACAGGATATGGTGTGGTAGCGGTACCCAGGGCATCAAGGACGGGATGGTGGGTAGCAGTACCCAGGGCATCAAGGATAAGGTATGCCAGGGTAGGAGTACCCAGGCCATCAATGGTAAGGATGGTGGGGTAGCAGTGCCCAAGGCATCAATGGTAGGGGATGGTGGGGTAGCAGTGCCCAGGCCATCAATGATAGGGGATGGTGGGGTAGCAGTGCCCAGGGCATCAGTGATAGGGGATGGTGGAGTAGCAGTGCCCAGGCCATCAATGGTATGGGATGGTGGGGCTTCAGTGATAGGGGATGGTGTGGTAGCAGTGCCCAGGGCATCAGTGGTAGGGGATGGTGGGGTAGGAGTGCCCAGGGCATCAGTGGTAGGGGATGGTGGGGTAGCAGTGTCCAAGGCATCAAGGACAGGCCAAGAGTTTATCGACAAGTGCCTTTGACAACTAGTAACTACCAAACAGAGCAAGTGTCTATCGATAAGTGCTTCTGACAAACGATAACTAACACGCGCACGCGCACACGGGAGAAGTGGAAAGGGGAGGGGGGTAAAATAGTGAGGTTGGTCAGGGAGGAATGAAAGGAAGAAGGGGAGGAGTGAGAGGGAGGGGTTAGAGGGAGGGGAGGATTGAGAGGAAGGGGTTAGTAGGAGGGGAGGAATGAGAGGGAGGGGTTAGGGGAAGGGGGAAGGCACATGAGAAGGGAAAGGACATATTTTAATATAAGAATCAAATTACGAGGTTGTTGGTGTTGGTGGTGAGTAGGACTGCGGTTGCTGCGTCCTGCAGCGCATCCTGTAGCTCATCCTGCGTCCTGTAGCGCATCCTGTAGCTCATCCTGCGTCCTGCAGCGCATCCTGTAGCTCATCCTCGTCCTGTAGCGCATCCTGTAGCTCATCCTGCGTCCTGCAGCGCATCCTGTACCTCATCCTATGTCCTGCAGCGCATCGTGTACAGACCCTGTACCGCATCCTGCGTCCTGCATGCCGCAGGTGCGGGAAGTTTCCCGCAGCCTCTAGCACAGTCTGGTCCCAGCATAGAGAAAACACACAGATGTTGTGACTAACATTTCGCTCTATGCAGATCTTCGTCAAGTCAGTGACTGGATGAAGGTCTAGAGCGAAACGTTGTCCGGTAAGCTTACATACTGCACCTGTCTTTCCTTCGGTACTGTTGGCAGTGCGCTGTTTTCATCTAAGCTCCCCAGCTCATCCTCCTACCAGTGTGTCACCGTAGCTAAGACAGTCAAATGGGTGACTGTTTAACACAGTGATTTTTCTGCTGCGATGGATGCGCCGACGTCTACTGTTCGCGCGTCGCAACTTTTCACGATCTTCATCTTATATTTCATTTATTGACGTTGTGGTGTGTTATTATAATTGATAGAAGATATTTTATACTAAGTCTAACCTAACCTAACCCAACCCACCCCAACCTAACCCAACCTAATCTAACCTAACCAAAAGCAACCTAACCCAACCTAACGTAACCTAACCCAACCTAACGTAACCTAACCCAACCTAACCTAACCTAACCCAACCTAACCTAACCTAACCTAACAACCTACAACCTAACCTAACCTAACCTAATAACCCTAACCTAACCCAACCTAACCTAACCTAACCTAACCTACCAACCTACAACCTAACCCAACCTAACCCAACCTAACCCAACCTACCCCAACCTAACCCAACCTAACCTAACCTAACCCAACCTAACCTAACCTAACCCTAACCTAACCTAATGCAACCCAGCCCAATCCAACCTAACCTAACCCAACCTAACCTAACTTAGCCTAATTTGCTGAAAACCTTCACTTGTAGGTTACTTCCGGAGGTCCCCACCTCCCAGACCACGCCTGGCTGATCAGGCTATTGGTACCCACCACCCACAATCCAACGTACGCACCACAGGCCAGCTGATCAGGAATTGAACTGAGGAATTTGTCGAGTTCCCTCTTGAACTCAACAAGGGTCTGTTGGTAATATGTATGAACGAAGAGAGGATGTTGAAAGACTAGTGATCCCTGTACACTTACCGCGTTCTCTCTCAGTGAGAAAGTTAGAATTTACGAGGCTAGCTCGGGGTCGCAGAGTACCTGCCCAGCCGCTTCCTAACACCCACCGCTGGGTAATTAACAACGTGCGACTTTAATAGCGATGGAGCCAATGAAACTCAGGCCACAAGTATTTGAGCTTGATATATGAGGATAAATAGTCGTAATGTGGGGTTATTAAACGTAATCAAATCATGCACAATACTTTATGATATCAATTACCTTCTTTGCAAACTCACTAATTGCATGCATATCCGTTTCCCCGGAATTAAAAATGCAATGTAACCGCGATCATTACACACGACTTCACATATCCTAGTGACGTTTCTTACGTACTTCAAAGGAAAGTTTTTTTTTTGTTCATCTTGGAGACGAAAATACAAAAAAAAACTTCTGCCTCTTTGATGTCACCTCGCTCTTACTCGCGGCTAGTTACCAAGCCTCGTCAACCAGGCTGTTACTACTAGCGTCCCGCAGGCATGCATTAGCCACTGAGTGCTAAGGTCAGAGGGGTGATGTTCTGTGGGCGTGGCTTGTTTAAAGCTCGACCCCGCCCCTCCTTGCCCCAGACCACCCCCTCCATGCCCCCGACCCCCACCCCTCCCCGCCATTTAGTGGGGTATCCGTAAGATGACCCGCGAGAAGATTTAGATAGATTTTGTCGTCGGAATGGCCAGTTTATTGTGCACCCCATATCCATCCTGTAGAGGGTAGCGCAAGAGCATATGGATACACAAAAGGCCTAGGAAGTAGGCCTGAAAAGGGTTAACAGGGGGTATATCTGGATTTAGATCTTAAGAAAGTTCACTTCGATCTAATTTCCAATGATTCCAAGATGTCTAAAAAAAGAGTTGCTTTGACAAATTTGCCTCCACACAAAATAAACTGTTGTTAAATGGTTCAAAGAACCGACAAGTTGACAAATTAGACAGACAATAGATATCCAAGTGTTGCACGAGTGTGTAATTTATTAACAAAATAAATAGCTTGGGTACTATCCTGGCTGTAAGATTCATCAGCTGTTAAATTCTGAAAGTCATCCAGAAGAGGTAGACTTGTGTATTTTTAACGTGATTAAATGGTTATCAAAATTTAGCCCATTTTCACACATAAAATTGGCAAATTTGACCCTGCACAGAATTAGAAGGAATTTTTTATTTTTTTAACTTTTGGAGTTACGCTGCTCTTTTTTTTTTAAGTTATCTGAATCATTCCATTGTGCTGGCAATGGGTTCAATAACTTTGGATATAAGGCACGTGAACGCGTCAATTGCCTCTAGAATGTGACCCTATTTACCGTATACAAACGTTCAAAATTGGAAGCCGATAGGATGAGGGGTTTTCGGGTCATGAGCGAAATAAAATCGAAAATTGGGCAAAAGAAAAACGGAACTTAATCGGGACAAGCACATAAAGGTCCACTTTCTGTGATACCTAACAAACCACTACTCTCCACTGGATGGATATGGGATACACAAAAAACTAGCCACTACCTTCCACAGGATGGATATGGAATACACAAAAAAACTAGCCACTACCGTACACAGGATGGATATGGAATACATAACCGCCATGTCCACTGGATGGGTATGGGATGCACAGTAAACTACCCGCTTCGGAGAGTCTCTGGAAATCTAATTCTTTATTGTGGACTACAGAGTGGATGTTTAGTACGAAGCTCATTTCTTCAAGAAGGGAGACTTGGTTATTAATATTATTTGATAGTATACTGTCAAAAATATTATGCGAAGGCTAAAACTGCACTCATCGCTTGAACATTAACTTTGCTGCCTAAGGAGAATAATGTGATTGCCTGAGGAGAGATATGAAGTTGCTTGAGGAGAGCAATGTGGTTGCCTGAGGAGAGCAATGTGGTTGCCAGAGGAGAGTAATGTGGTTGCCAGAGGAGAGCTCCTGTAGTGCTGGACTCTCCTGAGAAAGATGGAGCGTGGGGGATGAACGACACAGAACAAGAGGAAACAATTACCCAAACATTGTGAAGATACGAAGCACTTTGCTTAACACGAATTTATTTGGGGAAGGTTTCGGTCCGTGTAGAGTTTTATGATGTTGCGACGAATTTCTGCACCGAACGATACGTTGTCCCAAATGAAAGGTAACCTGCAGCGAGTGTCTTCTACGCAAGGAAGAGCTTCGTCTTGACATCTTGGCTCGAGGTGCCTGGTGGAGTAACTTAGTGTTCTTCGTAGTATATATATATATATATATATATATATATATATATATATATATATATATATATATATATTTCAACTCGTTCCTAATACAAACGTATTTAATACCTTTAATTTTACCAGTACACAACATACAATGACGCTTTTTTCGTTTAATAATTCTTGGGGAGGGCTGTAGGGGGAGGAGGGGGTGTTCCCCAGCCATTAGGTCACATTAGGCTGACACGTTGGACTAGCATGGTGTTTTTGCCTCTCATATTGCCCCCCAACACGCAACAATCATCACTGGAAACGCCCACAACAATTACCCCTGCTTCAAACTACCAGTGTGCCGCTGAGGTGAAGTTATAAGTTTGTTCTGCCAGTGTTTCCTTCGTTAACACCGCGGGGAGGAACTCATGCATTCACAATATTGCAACGTTGCTCTGATTTATATTTTTATTTAGACAGATGAATGTCAGCAACATTGTGAAATAAGAGATAGAGTTTATTTTTGTAGTATCCCATGAGGTGTGTGTGTGTGCGCATACACACACACACACACACACACACTAAGTAACTAACTAACTAACACACACACACACACACACTAACTAACTAACTAACTAACACACACACACACACTAACTAACTAACTAACACACACACACACACACACAGAGTCAGTATATAAGTGGGGACCCACAGGAAGACAACAGCACATAATGGCGTGTATATCATACTCGAGGAAGATGTGTTGACAGTTTAGTTAGAGGTTGTGATCGACTTAGTTTTTGTGCTCCTTCTAAATCAAGTACTTGGTCTGAGTGGTTGTTACTAATACACACTTTCATGCACTATTCTTAAGACATGATAATTACGGCCTTCATATATATATATATATATATTCCTAGCTTTAAGCCCTTGTGTGTGTGTAGATTTGTGCTACTGTCTTTAGGTTATATGGTGCAAAAACCAGCCGCTTCGGGTGCAGATTCAAAACTCGAATTCATTTCTATTATACCGAATGCAAACTAAATAACACGATAGTTTAATGACAGTGTCTATCTCTGCGTCTATATTATTGAGGCGACAGTTCACTGGTGACGGTCCTGGTGCAGTACTGATGTGACGGTTTGGAGTTTCCAGTCATTTGATACGTTACTTAATGTTTTTGTCTAGGATTACAGTTAATGTACATGCTACTTTGTGAAGACTGCTCACCAAGTTTCTGGTGCGGTAAATTTGTTGAGTTACTTGTCCGGTTGTTTGTCTCAGCTTGTGTAAACTGTCTGAAAGTTTGTGAAGATTTAGTTTTTTTTTTTTTTTTTAAGTTTGGATTGTTTATTGCAACCTAACTCATGGAAATACTACTAGGTTGATATGTTATAGTGGGTGAACGAACCTTTAGTGCAAGTGTTTCACAATCCAGTTCCTCCCTACGGCTTCCATGGGAAACCTGAACCAGCCTGACATTATTTTCAATGTCTTTAAGTGAAGACCATGTAAGGTATGCAAATTTTTTTTAACGTAGTCTTCATTGTACAAATATATGTATATATATATATATATATATATATATATATATATATATATATATATATATATATATATATATATATATATATACGTATATATATTTTATTAACACATAGGCCATTTCCCACCAAGGCAGGGTGGTCCGACAAAGAAAAACTTTCATCATCACTCACTCCATCACTGTCTTGCCAGAGGGATGCTTACACTACAGCTACAAAACTGCAACATTAACACCCCTCCTTCAGAGTGCCGGCACTGTACTTCCCATCTCCAGGAATCAAGTCCGGCCTGCCGGTTTCCCTGAAACCCTTCATAAATGTTACCTTGCTTACACTCCATATATATATATTTATATATAATCCAAATATTCTTCCTTGAAGCCTTTTTATCCACTTCTCCGAGGCTCTGGTCCCACAATTTGCACCAGAGGTGGACCCCATTATATGTACTAGACATGTATCTCTCACACCTCGTGTACTGTATTTGCCATCTTTATATCAACAATGTATCTCTTAAATCTTTTGCACCATATTATATAATAAAATATGCCTATATATATATAATATATATATATATATATATATATATATATATATATATATATATATATATATATATAGTATATATAAATATATATATATATATGTATATATAAATATATATATATATATATATATATATATATATATATATATATATATATATATGGATGGGGTCCACCTCTGGTGTCAATTGTGGGACCCATTGCCTCGGAGAAGTGGATAAAAGACTTCAAGGAAGAATATTTAGATTTCTTTCTGAAGCCATTTGAATATTCCACTTCCCCTACTACCCCATCTTTTTTTTATACAAACTTTATTTCAAGACAAAATACAAAATACAATGGGGAGTAAAACAACATAGATAACAACTCAGAGCTACATGTCAAATACTTCGTCCAACTCCCCGGCAGTGGGCCGCGTGCCCAGAATACTGCAGGCATTTCCCTCTGGATCGCAACACTGAGTCTCTGAAACAGGAAGCTGGTCGCCCTGTGGTCCTTGGTTTCTATGATGAGTTTTCCACCCAGCTCCTTGAGAAACTTTAGAGCACACTTGCCCCATGCTCCATGGGTCTCCGACCCTATTGGGATGAAGTTATAGCAAGAGGGAAGGTCTTCATATTTGCGGGTCTTCTGGGTCTCCCTGTGGCTGGCAGCTCCACCCCCTTCGGCTAAGGAGTGTGGCAGGTAGGTGTCTGCCAATGTGGCAGCACAGGTGTAGTCCCAAGCAATCTGCTTACCATCCTTCCAGGGTAGCATGGTGGCTCCATCAGGACGCTTTTGACTTCCATCAGACCTCTGCACTTGGGGTTCCCGTTGAGCTGGGCAACGGGCTGTGGCGAGGCTTCTCTTTATGATGTCATTGACCTCCTCATGTCTAGCATACTTCCCTTCTGATGTGTGACACACTAGACCATGAAGTCCGAATTGGTCAGCCGTCGCCCTGCCGCAAATACACCTATGTTCGGTGAGTATGGGGGCGGCTAGGCGAAGAGCAACACCAATCCGAATGGCCTGTGGGTCGAGTCGAGTCCCAGAGAGGAATTGGGAACAGCAAGAAGGAAATCTCCTGAGTGTGGTGCCTTCACCGCTAGGAGACGAGCTTTGTCCTTTCCTGAAGCGTTGGTGAGCATTGTGTTGGAAATTTTTCCATGATCGGTTTGTCCCAGTGGGACTGTTTGTGCTCTTTGGGAGGAGCTGGTCTACTGGAGGAGTCTGCCAGGATGTCCCACTGCACTGCTGCTTCAATGAACTTGGGGTCTTGAGCTCCCACCACCCCTCTCAAACGTTCAGGGACAATCCTCTTGACTAATCCACTGGAAGCCAAACACGATGACAGAAATGCAGGTAACGCTACCTGCCTTGCTTTGCGCACCCCTATACCTCCCAGTCGCACTGGGAGGGTTGCCTGCTCCCATTGCTGATCCTCTAGTGACAGATTCAGTGCCTTCTTGAAGGTTGATCTCAGGTGTGCGTCATACTCGTCAAGTGTTGGGTTTTCAAAAGAGGGTGCGCACCTCAGGAAGTAAGTGAGTCTTGGCATAGTAAGACACCTTGTGAGGAGATACAGGGCATCATGGGCATCAAGATCACTTATATATATATATATATATATATATATATATATATATATATATATATATATATATATATATATATTATAATATGTGGAGTGTTGTGGGTCGCATCCAAGGGTGGGTGGCAGAATACCTTAGATAGAACTGGGCTTTGAAATGAGTAGAGGTACGAAAAGAGCTCTTAGCCTGTAAATTGAGGCAGGATAACAGTTCTTAGCCGGTACATGAGCTGAGGTAGGCTAGGAGCTCTTAGCCTGTAAATGAACTGACGTGGGTTAACATGGTTTAACCTGTAAATTCAGCAGTGTTAAAAAAGAAAAAAGAAAAAAAAAAAGGTCTTGCCAAAATGTCTTTAGGGTTTTGTTACCAATTAATGGTGGTGATTGGACAGTGTAAACAAGTATTGTTCCTAGTTAAACTTGTAAATGCAATATTCCAGTTACCACTGTTACTTGCTTAAATAACAAAGAGTTTTGGAACTCAGTCCCTGAACATATTACGTGAGTAATTTTAGTCTGTTGACGTCAACAGACCAGTCCCACAGACCAATGAACACTACGACAATTATTTGTCAAAAGATGTATATAACTTCTATACTAGTCTCGTGCATATACAGTGGAACCCCGGTTAACGAAAAAAATTCACTGCAGAAGCCTGCTCAAGTGCCATTACCGAACGAATTTACTTCCTTAAGAAAAAAATGTCATTTAGGTTGGTCTATTTCAGACCCCCAAAAATACACATCCAAGAGCACTTACAATATTATACTTACATAATTGCACGATTTCCGGGGTGTTCGTTAACCGGGGTTCCACTGTATTGACCGACTCTTCGGAGCTTCTGGATATACGACTGTGACCTTTTTCCTGGCTTACCGGTTCAGCCCATAACACACAAAGGATAAAAATGAGATGTGATGGTAAGATTTTTTACTTTTAGAGCGCGAGGAAAAGGTGTTTGAAGTGGCTATCAATGGCTTATATTGTCGTATCCAAAGGAAGGGAGGAAGTGATCTCACCCTCGCCAGAGCCTCTCAGCACAAGCTTCTTCAGTGGTTCCTTACGAATTTTCACTACTTAACCACTTTCTTGACCAGAACAATCAATTAACCCCCCTTTATCTCTCTTGAGGGGAAAAAGTGTCTTTTTCGTCTCCGCCTTGGTAAACCACTTAAGTCACCAACACAGGGTACAACACTTGCTAAGTGACACTTGCTGGTCGTGGCAAGGTTTCCTTACCAACAATTTGGTTTTTTTTTGCTCTGCTGTGAAAATTTCGCTGCTCTCACTGGTAGCAGTAAAATCGTATCTGCCTTATTAATACCAATAATATTAAAATTACAAATATACTTATATATGAATAAACAGAATGGTGGACGGGGAGGCGAACCGCGGCCTGAGGATTGACAGTCCCCACACTTGACAGATCGAACTACTCAGGAAAGATTTGGAACTAATACTTACTAAATTATATTCCGTCAGAGGCTACCAACTGCAACCCAACTGAATTCCTTCCCTCGGCCCAGGAGCTCCCGGCATTTTAGTCGACTCTTACGACACGCATGGCTTACGGAGGAAGAATTTTGTTCCACTTCCCCATGGAGATAAGAGGAAATAAGAACAAGAACTAGTAAGAAAATAGAAGAAAACCCAGAGGGGTGTGTATATATATATGCTTGTACATGAATGTGTAGTGTGACCTAAGTGTAAGTAGAAGTAACAAGATGTACCTGAAATCTTGCATGTTTATGAGACAGAAAAGACACCAGCAATCCTACCATCATGTAAAACAATTACAGGCTTTCGTTTTACACTCACTTGGCAGGACGGTAGTACCTCCCTGGGTGGTTGCTGTCTACCAACCTACTACCTAAGTAGGCAGAGATAGAGAACTTATATCCAAAGACTTTTTTTTTAAGCTCGGTGGTTAACTTAGAGCACTTGAGCATCTACCCCAGAGCATTTTCCAATCTTCAAGTGATGGTGCATCCATCAGGGAGCACAACATGCTCCTCCATGGTACCATGCTTCACCACCTTCACTAGCAATGGCAGCCACGGCGCACCCACCCAACTGCTCTCCATTACTGCCATTTTTTTCCTTCCCATAAATGTCTAAATTATATATTATTACCCTTGATTATTTTATAATTACCGGCGTGGAAGTCAGACTTGACTGAGTCAGACATGACTGAGTGAATTATAATTATATTGTGAGATGACCATTTTTGTTACTGGTTCTGGGAAGATATAACATGATACAATTATAACACTAACTGCCCAGCCATAATAACTCAGCCATTATGGCTGTCTGTGGTCGCGGTAACAACTACACATTAACGACCTGAATGTGAAATTCTGTATAATGGAAACGGGAGTAAAGGAAGTAAGAGAATATGAATATAAAATGTGTAACCTAATTCTGAATGTATCAAATAGAGACAGAGAGAGAAAGAGCAAGGGAGAGGGAGTGAGAGAGCCTAATACATTTACCAGGAGTATAAGTCTCGTAATGCGATGCAAACATACATAGAGAGGTTTATGTTTCAATGAATGTATATTTCAACGCAGTATCCCACCGAGGCAGGGTGACCTAAAAAGAAAAACGAAAGTTTTTTTTTCGTTTTGCATTTAATAAATGCTCCCGGCATTTTAGTCGCCTCTGATGACATGCATGGCTTACGGAGGAAGAATTCTTTTCCACTTTCCCGTGGAGATAAGAAATGTAGAACAAGAACTATTAAGAAAATAGAAGAAAACTCAGATGGGTGTGTAAATACGTGTACATGCATGTGTAGTGTGACCTAAGTATAATATAGAAGCAGCAAGATATACCTGTTATCATAATGATATACCTGTTATCTTGAGTGTTTGAGACAAAGAAAAGACACCAGCAATCCTACCATTGTGTAAAACAATTACAGGTTTCCGTTTCACACTCACTTGGCAGGACAGTAGTCGTGGCTAATGAGCCGAACTTGACGAATGGATTGAACTCTATTAAAAATTGGAATCCCCCCCCCCCCAAAAAAAAAAAAAAAAATAGATATATTGTTTTCATTGACAATGTAAAAATATGATTTTTTTGACCAAACGTAACAGACATTTTAAACGCAAATATCCTAAATCTGCTTGCAACAGATTTACCTGGAGTTTACGTGGAGAGAGTTCCAGGGGTCAACGTCCCTGCGGCCCTGTCTGTGACCAGGCCTCATGTTGGATCAGAGCCTGATCAACCAGGCTGTTACTGCTGGCCGCACGCATTCCAACGTACGAACCACAGCCTGGCTGGTCAGGCACCGACTTTAGGTGCCTGTCCAGTGCTCGCTTGAAGACAGCCAGGGGTCTATTGGTAATCCCCCTTATGTATGCTGGGAGGCAGTTGAACAGTCTTGGGCCCCTGACACTTATTGTGTTGTCTCTCAATGTGCTAGTGGCACCCCTGCTTTTCACTGGGGGGATGTTACATCGTCTGCCGAGTCTTTTGCTTTCGTAGGGAGTGACACTCGTGTGCAAGTTTGGTACTAATCCCTCTAGGATTTTCCAAGTGTATATAATAATGTATCTCTCCCGCCTGCGGAGAGTTAATTTTAGATATAAATCCAGATGAACTAACGTTAACCTCTGGGGCCTAGGTCCTAGGCCTTTTGTGTATCCATATGTTCTTGTGCTGTCCTCCACAGGATGGATGTGGAGTGCACAATAACCTAGCTAAATCTAAGTAAAAATCATACTAGGTTAGGTAAGGTTCGTCAGGAAACATTTTCCCGACGCTGGTCTTAGTCAGATGATGACCCGCCGTTGGAGCTTTTGGTCATCTGACCGGGGCCTTCCGCTGGCTTACCGGTCCACCCCTTTAAAAATTATGGTCATACTTATAACCATTTAGAATCTAAAAAAAATCATACTCTAATAACACACATTTGAAGCCTAACACAAAAGTCATGGACAGGTTATTGTACAGAAGCCAATATTCCAGCTTTCAAATTTTTTTTAATGAAATTAGCAAAATTTCACCTATGTAAAGCAAATCCAGTCCAAACCTGCAAGGTAAGATACACTAATTTTAAGTTTAAAGCCGATCAGATCAGGCATTCTCCAGTTATTGCATTGAAATCAATATTCAAGTCTGATTACTAAATTTGGGAAATTGGGACAAATTCAGCCCAGTAGTAGTGCGAATCTTTTTCGTGAACAAAACGCACTAGCACTAAAAGTTTGAAGCCGACCAGAAGCAAAATTCTAGCTACAGCCTGGAATCCAATAATTCAAGGTATATTAATGTCTGAATAAATGGCTTAGAAAACCGACATGTTTAGACATTAGACACTTATGCAACACTTCGGTATCTTTTTTTCTGGAGTACGTATTTGGGTATCTATATTCCAGAATAAAGATACGTAAATGTTGCACAAATGTCTCATTTATCATTATGTTAGTAAATTGGTAAATTTGCATCAACACAGCTTAAACTTCAAGGGCCACATCCTCTTCATAAGATACACCATTAAAATTTAAAGACTCTCAGGTGAGACTCAAGTTTTTTCCATTTTATAACTATCACTTATAAATCGGCACCTACACCCTCCAATAACACCACGAATCCTCTAAGTAGGATACCCCACTGTAGAAAGTTTGAAGTCGATCAGAAGAGGCTTTCTCAAGGTATCATAGTTAGGCCAGCCTAAAATTGACAAAAGAGCACTTGCTCACCCCAGTAGTGACACAGACATTGCCCCAGTTATAACCAGTGTTGACAGTATGAAGTTGATCGGTTGAGAATTTCTCAAGGTATACACGATAGAAGATAAATCTGTCAGCCACTTACTGAGAATCCTTGAAGGTGCACCTTCAAGTGAACCACCACTTGTCTAAGTGCTACAGAAAAGTCATAACTTTATCAACTTTGTTGCCTTTTCAATGTTCTTTGATTATGTTATAAATGAAATGTGCTTGCAGGATGGGTTGCACTGGAGAAACGTTCTCCTTGCAGTATGGGTTGCACTGGAGAAACGTTCTCCTTGCAGGATGGGTTGCACTGGAGAAACGTTCTCCTTGCAGGATGGGTTGCACTGGAGAAACGTTCTCCTTGCAGGATGGGTTGCACAGGAAGTGATGTTTCACTCACCTCTCCAAATGTTTGAGAACTTCATCGTATGATGCACGGCAGTTTTCCCACACCATCGATCTGCAACACAGGTCATAGTGATGAGTTATGGTGACAGTGGTGATGCGTTGTGGTGACAGTGGTGATTAGTTGTGGTGACAATGGTGATGAATTGTGGTGACAGTGTTGATGAGTTATGGTGACAGTGGTGATGAGTTGTGGTAACAGTGTTGATGAGTTATGGTGACAGTTTGATGAGCTGTGGTAATTAGTTGTGGTGATAGTGATGAGTTGTGGTGACAGTGGTGAGTTGTGACAATTTGATGGTTGAGGTGACAGTGGTGATTAGTTGTGGTGATGAGTTGTGGTGACAGTGGATGAAATTCTGTCAATTGCCTTGATAACTTTGATTTAGTTTTTCCACACAAACAGGATGCAGAAACTGGAGAGCACTGTGTGCATAATTAACACATCTAATTTGGAGGATGACAAGGAACTATTGTGGTGACAGTGGTGATAAGTTGAGATGCCTGTGGTGAGGAGTTGCGGTGACAGTGGTGATGAGTTGTGATGACAGTGGTGATGTGTTATGATGACAGTTGTGGTACATTATTTTGAGTTATATTTGTGGTGAGAGTGGAGATGAGCTATGACAACTATGGCGATAATGGTGATGAGTTGTGACAGTGGTGATATGTGATGAAAGTGGTGATGAGATGAGGTGACAGTGATAAGTAGTGGTGACAGTGGTGATGAGTTGTGACAGTTTAGACGGCAGTGAGGGTGATGAGTTAAGATGATCATCATCATGGTGGTGGCGAGAGGGCATGATTCCATTTTACAGTCATTAAAAATGATGATATCCCCATCATCCTATGGTGGGGGATGATGATGATGATAGTGATCATGGTAACACCTTCTATCACCAAATGCTGATATGTAGTGGTGACAGAAAATGGTGATAATGACTTAGCAATAATACAGAATGATGATAGATACACACAATCACGTGATGGTAGGAGAATGGTAATCAGCTGATAGTAGGAGAATGGTAGTCAGCTGATAGTAGGAGAATGGTAATCAGCTGATAGTAGGAGAATGGTAATCAGCTGATAGTAGGAGAATGGTAATCAGCTGACAGTAGGAGAATGGTAATCAGCTGATAGTAGGAGAATGGTAATCAGCTGATAGTAGGAGAATGGTAATCAGCTGATAGTAGGAGAATGGTAGTCAGCTGATAGTAGGAGAATGGTAATCAGCTGATAGTAGGAGAATGGTAATCAGCTGATGGTGATAAAAAGTAATAAAGACTAATTAAAAGACTATAATAACAAAGCGGTATTAAAGAATAAGATAAAGACGTTGCAGAACAAGTTTTGTTTTTTTAATTGGGGCACGTTTCGCTCTAAAGCAAAACGTTGCGTCCCCCTTCCCCGTGAAATCAATGGTTCTGTCATTACTCTCGGCAGTACGACATTTTGGTCCTAGCAATGTATGTGCTGATTGCCACGAGTGTGATAGTGACTCCAGAACTTGGTGTTCTCTAAGACTGTGTTCTCTACTACTGAGTGTTCTCTACGACTATAGGTAGTGTTCTTTATGACTATAGGTAGTGTTCTTCTCTACGTCTATAGGTAGTGTTCTCTACGACTATAGGTAGTGTTATTCTCTACGTCTATAGGGAGTGTTCTTCTCTACGACTATAGGGAGTGTTCTTCTCTACGACTATAGGGAGTGTTCTTCTCTACGACTATGGGGAGTGTTCTTCTCTACGACTATAGGGAGTGTTCTTCTCTACGACTATAGGGAGTGTTCTTCTCTACGACTATAGGGAGTGTTCTCTACATCTATAGGGAGTGTTCTACTCTACGACTATAGGGAGTGTTCTCTACGACTATAGGGAGTGTTCTTCTCTACGACTATAGGGAGTGTTCTTCTCTACGACTATAGGGAGTGTTCTTCTCTACGACTATAGGGAGTGTTCTTCTCTACGACTATAGGGAGTGTTCTTCTCTACGACTATAGGGAGTGTTCTTCTCTACGTCTATAGGTATTTTTTCTACGACTATAGGTAGTGTTCTCTACGAATATAGGTATTTTTTCTACGACTATAGGTAGTGTTCTCTACGACTATAGGTAGTGTTCTCTACGTCTATAGGTAGTGTTCTTTACGACTATAGGTATTGTTCTCTACGACTATAGGTAGTGTTCTCTACGACTATAGGTAGTGTTCTCTACGACTATAGGGAGTGTTCTCTACGACTATAGGGAGTGTTCTCTACGACTATAGGTAGTGTTCTCTACGGCTATAGGTACGACTATAGGTAGTGTTCTCTACGACTATAGGGAGTGTTCTCTACGACTATAGGGAGTGTTCTCTACGACTATAGGTAGTGTTCTCTACGGCTATAGGTAGTGTTCTTTACGACTATAGGTATTGTTCTCTACGACTATAGGTAGTGTTCTCTACGACTATAGGTAGTTTTCTCTACGACTATAGGGAGTGTTCTCTACGACTATAGGGAGTGTTCTCTACGACTATAGGTAGTGTTCTCTACGACTATAGGGAGTGTTCTCTACGACTATAGGGAGTGTTCTCTACGACTATAGGGAGTGTTCTCTACGACTATAGGTAGTGTTCTCTACGACTATAGGGAGTGTTCTCTACGACTATAGGGAGTGTTCTCTACGACTATAGGGAGTGTTCTCTACGACTATAGGTAGTGTTCTCTACGACTATAGGGAGTGTTCTCTACGACTATAGGTAGTGTTCTCTACGACTATAGGGAGTGTTCTCTACGACTATAGGGAGTGTTCTCTACGACTATAGGGAGTGTTCGCTACGACTATAGGTAGTGTTCTCTACGACTATAGGGAGTGTTCTCTACGACTATAGGTAGTGTTCTCTACGACTATAGGGAGTGTTCTCTACGACTATAGGGAGTGTTCTCTACGACTATAGGTAGTGTTCTCTACGACTATAGGGAGTGTTCTCTACGACTATAGGGAGTGTTCTCTACGACTATAGGTAGTGTTCTCTACGACTATAGGGAGTGTTCTCTACGACTATAGGTAGTGTTCTCTACGACTATAGGTAGTGTTCTCTACGACTATAGGTAGTGTTCTCTACGACTATAGGGAGTGTTCTCTACGACTATAGGTAGTGTTCTCTACGACTATAGGGAGTGTTCTCTACGACTATAGGGAGTGTTCTCTACGACTATAGGGAGTGTTCTCTACGACTATAGGTAGTGTTCTCTACGACTATAGGAGTGTTCTCTACGACTATAGGTAGTGTTCTCTACGACTATAGGGAGTGTTCTCTACGACTATAGGTAGTGTTCTCTACGACTATAGGTAGTGTTCTCTACGACTATAGGTAGTGTTCTCTACGACTATAGGTAGTGTTCTCTACGACTATAGGTAGTGTTCTCTACGACTATAGGGAGTGTTCTCTACGACTATAGGTAGTGTTCTCTACGACTATAGGGAGTGTTCTCTACGACTATAGGTAGTGTTCTCTACGACTATAGGGAGTGTTCTCTACAACTATAGGTAGTGTTCTCTACGACTATAGGTAGTGTTCTCTACGACTATAGGGAGTGTTCTCTACGACTATAGGGAGTGTTCTCTACGACTATAGGTAGTGTTCTCTACGACTATAGGGAGTGTTCTCTACGACTATAGGTAGTGTTCTCTACGACTATAGGTAGTGTTCTCTACGACTATAGGTAGTGTTCTATACGACTATAGGGAGTGTTCTCTACGACTATAGGTAGTGTTCTCTACGACTATAGGGAGTGTTCTCTACGACTATAGGGAGTGTTCTTCTCTACGACTATAGGTAGTGTTCTCTACGACTATAGGTAGTGTTCTCTACGACTATAGGTAGTGTTCTCTACGACTATAGGTAGTGTTCTCCACGACTATAGGGAGTGTTCTTCTCTACGACTATAGGTAGTGTTCTCTACGACTATAGGTAGTGTTCTCTACGACTATAGGTAGTGTTCTCTACGACTATAGGGAGTGTTCTCTACGACTATAGGGAATGTTCTTCTCTACGACTATAGGGAGTGTTCTCTACGACTATAGGTAGTGTTCTCTACGACTATAGGTAGTGTTCTCTACGACTATAGGTAGTGTTCTCTACGACTATAGGTAGTGTTCTCTACGACTATAGGTAGTGTTCTCTACGACTATAGGTTGCGAGGGATAAGACGGAATATTGACTTAATATTTATGGGAGATGAATCTCGTAGGTATTTCCTGTTTAAATTAATTCTGCGAAGCAGCAGAGAAAATCTACACATGTTTCTTCCTTGTTTACACACTATCTCTCTCTCTCTCTCTCTCTCTCTCCAACACAATTTGCGACAACTCTGGTATAACGTAATGTAACGTTAAGTTCGTTTGTCTGAACGTTGTCACACGGTTGTGCAGTCTGAGTGTTATTGTTTAGTGTTTTATCTACCTGTGATGCTGCTACATCTTCGGTGTACAATAAACAGTAGTGTACAGTGTCGTGGCTGCCTCATTGTACGTAAATATTACCAAGCTTTAACGTTAGGAATGACGTTCAATGTACTATGCAGTGCAATTATATGAGCAGGGTCACAGTCAAGGACAGAGTCAGGGTCACAGTCAGGGTCACAGTCAGGGTCACAGTCAAGGACAGAGTCAGGGTCACAGTCAAGGACAGAGTCAGGGTCACAGTCAAGGACAGAGTCAGGGTCACAGTCAGGGTCACAGTCAAGGACAGAGTCAGGGTCACAGTCAAGGACAGGGTCAGGGTCACAGTCAGGGTCACAGTCAAGGACAGAGTCAGGGTCACAGTCAGGGTCACAGTCAAGGACAGAGTCAGGGTCACAGTTAGGGTCACAGTCAAGGACAGATTCAGGGTCACAGTCAAGGACAGAGTCAGGGTCACAGTCAGGGTCACAGTCAAGGACAGAGTCAGGGTCACAGTTAGGGTCACAGTCAAGGACAGAGTCAGGGTCACAGTTAGGGTCACAGTCAAGGACAGAGTCAGGGTCACAGTCAAGGACAGAGTCAGGGTCACAGTCAAGGACAGAGTCAGGGTCACAGTCAAGGACAGAGTCAGGGTCACAGTTAGGGTCAAGGACAGAGTCAGGGTCACAGTCAGGGTCACAGTCAAGGACAGTCAGGGTCACAGTCAGGGTCACATTCAAGGACAGAGTCAGGGTCACAGTTAGGGTTAGGATGGGAGAAGTTACCAGTGACGCCAAGACGTATAACATGTGAAGAAAACCTCCACACATCTGTATTACTGTTAATAAGCAGGAGCTGTAGATGAAGGTGAAGAAATATGACAACTGGTGCCTTTCTAATTTATCTCTCTCTCCAAATTAAAAAAAAAAATGCAGTGATAACTTCGATTCTCAAACACTGGTAACTTCAATGCTAATTTTTTGGCAAAAAAAAAATGTTTTGTTTGGGCTAATCTTTTGTCAAAATTTAAAATCTCATCGATTTGTAGCTAATCTTTGGCAAAAAATAACTCACCCCAGCGTAGAGTTACTCACCGAGCGAGGCTATCAGGAGGGGGTCCGTTCTTGAAGGGGTGGTCTGTAGCGTGGGCGGCCCAGGGTGCAGGGTGGGGCGGCAGGGGCAACCCCGTGTGTGCCAGCAGGGCAGGGTGGGGCATGCCACCGTTGAGGGCCATGTACTGAGCCATGAGTCCCTTGGGTGGGGGGTTGTATCCATTTGAGAGAAGCGGCGACTTCTCCATCTCGTTATCTGTAGAGAACAGATCATATGGTGCTTTAGCATAGCCATATGATTTATTATTTTTTTAGATATACGTATCGATAAAATGTTTAAAATATAAATCATTTTGAACAGGTGGGTAAGACATCATAGTCTTCTTTACCACCTGCCAAAATTATTATTCTTCAAACTCAATCATTTTTTTTTCATATATCAAAACGCGTTGCAAAATTTGATAAGGTCACAGAGGAAACATGAAATTTCCATCACTTTGAACATTACTCAAGACAGAAAAAAAAGCCTGTCATCTGTGTTGGCGTGGGAGACTCACCAGGAACTCCGCCATTCATGAAGGGTGGGAAGTCCCTGGCATCCATGCGGGTCTTCTTCAGTGCCATTAGTGCCTCTGGTGAGAGGTGTGGAGGCGGCAGTCCTCCAGGACCTAAGGGACCCGGGAGACCGCCCATGCCCAAAATCTCGTGGGGGCGCTTTGGAGGACGTCCGGGTCTGTAGGGGAGGAGAGAAAGAAATTTGGTTAATATTACCTGGCTGAGGGGACAGAGAGCGCTTTGGTTATTACTATCTGGATGAGGGGAGGGAGGGAGAGAGAGAGAGAGAGAGAGAGAGAGAGAGAGAGAGAGAGAGAGAGAGAGAGAGAGAGAGAGAGAGAGAGAGAGAGAGAGAGAGAGAGAACTATGGTTAATACTGACTGAGAGGACAGTTGAAGATAATGGTTAACACTACCTCGCTGAGAGGACAAGAGAGGACCTTCGCTAGTATTACCTCGCAGCTAGAATAATAAGCAGCACCTTCGGAGTGAAAATAAAAACAAATCATCTTACCCTGTTAACAGACACAAGTTATGAAGACATACTACGTTGCGCGCGCACACACACACACACACACACACACACACACACACACACACACACACACACACACACACACACACACACGTGTGAGGATGGATTAAATCAATAAGCTTTGAAGTGCCCGTGAGAAGTTGTGTACCCACAAATACTGACACGAACAATATTTGTTTTTATTCATTCGCTCCACCAAGACTGTAATATAAGGTAAGATGTCTGACACAAGTCAAGACTCAAACTTCAGACTTTTGAAAAATGGTATGGCGATACAGACAAGATGTGGAAAAAGACACTTATGTACAGATCCGGACATTTGTTAGAGGAAACGTTTCGCCACTAGTGGCTCCTTCGGGACTGAAGAAGCCACGAGTGGCGAAACGTTTCCTGCTTGATGTTGGCGTTTTACCTACTACGAGGATTTGACTAGATAATCATCACGCCACTTACTAGTTCTGTTTTTTTAATGTGTGTTCAGGAACACTCCCTGATTTTTTTTTCAACAAACCGGCCGTATCCCACCCAGGCAGGGTGACCCAAAAAGAAAGAACGAAAGTTTTTTTTTTTTAATTTAGTAATTTATACAGAAGGGGGTTACTACCCCCTTGCTCCGGCATGACTTGAACATTTATAGAAAAAAATCTTCAGCTTCACGCCTTGTCCAGTTTTAAAATGGCGGTTTCTGAGTCCACATCAATTTCGCCAGGTTTACGAACACTGAGAAACAGGGCACAGAATGATAAATTTGCTAATGTGAAAAGTAACTAATGATAAAAATAAACCTATTTCGATTACGTTCGAGTTCGTTAAATACCAAAATGTGAACCCGAACCTGAACTTTCGTGGGCGAATATGAAGTCGGGTTCGGTAATCTGTACTCAGATTCGGCTCATTTGAACTTTGGTTTGAACTCTGAATTCAGTTAATGTATATGCTGATTCAATTATTTAGTTTGATTTGAATAATCTGGACTCTGGTTTTGATAGTTTGTACTCTGATTATGATGACTTGAACTAGAACTTTCTGATTTAAGCTCTGATTTTTTTATAAATCTGGACCCCGGGCTCTCATAATGTGTTCATAAGCACCGGCGACGCATGAGATCCATCATAGCTCTTCCACGGGTGGTCAGCGGCAGAGAGCGGCGTATAATAACAGATGCCTTCTGTTGACGGCTTGCGTAAACGGTACGGGAGAACAGAGGCTCCGACAAGACCGGCCACTTTTCCCATACGAACGGCTGGCCACAATGGCATTATTCGATGATTTTCACATTTCACCCCTTTACACGCCACATGTGCCGCTCGACCCAGAGCAAACACCCTTTTTCCAGTCACATCTGGACTGTTTCGTTATGTCTCTTGTTCCAGGAGGTTAGCTAACGCTCACTGTGGAGCTTTGTTGCAGGATTCCCACCTCTGACTTGTTTGTTTAATTGATTCGTAGCTGTGGAATAGGATTGGGGGATTAGCAAAAGTTGCGTTCCCAAGTTAGTTTTGCAATCGCATTTGTTGATAAGGGGAACCCCCTAAAGATAAGGTGATTAGTGTGTGGCCTTTATTACGATTTTTTTAGGCATTTATTTTTTCTGCATTTAAGAAGAGGTAATTATACTCTGAATAAAACATTAAGTCAACCAAATGTGGACTTACTTCCTCGCTGTTAATACGCTTTGCATTTTCTTTTTGTTTTTATTATATAAAAGGTGGTGATGTGGTGACTTATTCGTCAGGAACAAGGCGCAGCATTCTGATACACATCTTCGTCTGAGGTTATACAACAAAGTCTTCACTGCATTTTTCTTGAGGTGTTGGGTTGGATGCTGGGGAGGGGAAGGAAGAATAGGGGGAGATAGGAAGGGAGACATTATTATATGAACACACTCGAGTTCTGAGTGAGTGAGTGAGTGATTGTAGGGCTGAAGTTCCCTCAGCCGGCCAGGCTTGCGGTCACTGTTTACAGGGAACACATCGGGTGTCAGGGCTCGCTCCAGCGATCGCCACCCCGCCCTTCATCTGATATTCCTTTGTCATTGTCCCCGAGCCCCAGTGATTGACACAATAAAAGAAAATTGTTGTGAAGGGTTAAACTTCATTATTATCACCGGAATAAGTTTTCTTTTGACTGAAATGACGGTCTTCGATTTGGCTGGTAATGAGGCATGACGCGAGGTGCTAATACGTCTTCGCTCGTTGTACGTTTTGCACTGTGACTACAAATGTGACCATGAATGTGACTATGAATGTATCTATGAAAGTGACTAGAAAAGAGTGAACGCATATCATTACTCACTAAGTGTTGCTACAGCGGTTAATTCGTGTTTGAAAGATTACAAGCTCACACAATTACCACGCACCTAATGTATTCCATTGAACAGAAGCGGGGCACGCGCGTGCACACAATTACATGTATATAGATTATATATATATATATTCGTATGCAAATACTCTCTCTGAAATGCGTGTATTCGGTTGTTTAATTCCACTATTGAGAAAAATAATAAAACTTATAAACTTGTGTTGACATTAAAAACACGGTTACTGGTGCGGGATCCACGGTTACTGGTGCGGGATCCACGGTTACTGGTGCGGGATCCACGGTTACTGGTGCGGATCCACGGTTACTGGTGCGGATCCACGGTTACTGGTGCGGATCCACGGTTACTGGTGCGGATCCAGTTACGGTGCGGATCCACGGTTACTGGTGGGATCCACGGTTACTGGTGCGGGATCCACGGTTACTGGTGCGGGATCCACGGTTACTGGTGCGGATCCACGGTTACTGGTGCGGATCCACGGTTACTGGTGCGGATCCACGGTTACTGGTGCGGGATCCACGGTTACTGGTGCGGATCCACGGTTACTGGTGCGGGATCCACGGTTACTGGTGCGGATCCACGGTTACTGGTGCGGATCCACGGTTACTGGTGCGGGATCCACGGTTACTGGTGCGGGATCCACGGTTACTGGTGCGGGATCCACGGTTACTGGTGCGGGATCCACGGTTACTGGTGCGGGATCCACGGTTACTGGTGCGGGATCCACGGTTACTGGTGCGGGATCCACGGACTTGCTTTTTTAAATCATTGGTATAGTGACCAAAAAACAAGAACTATATCAGTCAATAAAGTAAATCACAGTATAGTTATGTGAGGATCCTCAGCCAGAGTCCCAGAAGAAGTTAGTAGAGAAAGTCAGTTTTCATTTCATTTAAAGTTATATAGCTTTTGATTATTAGGCAACTTAAGGCTTTTTAAAGCAATATTCTGAACATTTGTTGTCCATTCCATGATTTATAGAGCGTGCATGCAAATATTATCACTGCTTTGATATATACCTACGGACACAATGTCAATATCATTCTTAATAGCTAATCTTTAATCGGTTTCAGTAGCACAAACATTCAAAGGATTTGAATAACTCATTGATATAAAGGGTTTCAATAGCACTGAGGGAGGATTACATTGTCATATACGTATCAACTGCTGCTTGCAGGAAAATTTATCACGTTACCCCACAATAGCAGGGAATATTTCTGTCTGGGTGAGTGCCGAGCGAGTCCCTCCTCCTCCGTAATGATAAAATCGATGCCATTCAAACCAGCTTCGTCATTGCATTTGATCGGGAACTCCCCCCCAGCCCCTTTTTCTTAGTCCTCTCGCGAGCGAAATATATAATGCATCCACAGCCTTCTTAATGGAATTTCGATTGTTTTTTAATGTGTGGAGCGAGGTGTGGCGCCGCCAGGATTACAATCTCCAAGTGATCACTTGACTCACCAAGTTCTTTGGATGCTTCGTTTAACTTCATTTAAAAATCACAATTTATTCATTGAACACGGCTGAAGAGGGTAAACGTGTTATTGCGTAGCTTAGAGGAGGTGCAGCACGTCCCGTGGCACAGCACCTCGGCCCAGCCTCTTCAAAGTTCTCTACTGATGAACAGAAGTAAAAGTCAAGAAAGTTTGATTTGTTCATTTTTGAAGAGTGACAAGAGAAGACCAACACTGAGAGGAGAGGAAACCACACCTGTCTCCTCTCTGCTCTCCCCTCCTCCTCCCCTCTCTCTCTCTCTCACTCCTGTCCGTAACCCCTTCTCCTCTCATCCCCTCCATTCCTTTCCCTATACTTCCCCTCCCATCCATTCTTCCCCTCCATTCTTCCACTTCTCCCTTCCCCGCTATTCCTCCCCTCTCTTTCTTTCCCATTCTCTTCTCCATTCCCACCCCCTTTTCTCCCCTTCCCTCCTTAACCCTACATGCCTCCCCTCTCCATTCCTCCTCTTCCCTCTCTAATCCCCGTCTTTCTCCTGCCATCTCCTCCCCGTTCCCCTCTCCCCCCTTTCCCTCCCACTCTCCTCTCTGTTCCCTCTCTCCCCATCTCAACCTATCCTCTTCTTTCCCCTTTCTCCCTCTCCCCTCACTACACCATCTTCCCTTTTCCCTCGTCTTCCCTCTGGAGGGAGCGCTCCCAACGCTCCCAGTATTCCACAGGTATATTTAAGATCACAGTAAACAGGTGATATCACAATATGCAAAATAACCTCTGTGAAAACAATAGTGAATTTCCGAGCGCTTTCGTGATTTCACACATTATCAAGGATCTGTAAAAGTATTAGGGCAGCAGAAGGCTTATAAGGTTGAGATATTACCTCACATATGACCTTACACCTGACTCAGCACGCTGAGCGTGGCAGTGAAGATTTTGTCAGGTCACATGTCAAGTGAAATTTATGAGTGACATGTCAGGCATAGCTTAAATTCCTCACAGATTCTATTAATTATAAATGAATCTAATTTATATAACCCTGAACAAATATATTCAACTCAATACTATTTTTTTTCAGAAACTTGATTCGATTATATTTTTCTCGACCATTAACTTGCTTGATACAACTTCCTCGGCCTTTTGAAAATCAATTGTATGGTTAAAATCTCTTGTCCAGTTCTGTTATATTTATGTTGTTGTAATCTTAGTTCAAGACTATTTCCAGTTTGACTGTAATAAACTTTACTGCATTGTTTTTTACAGGGAATCTTAGAGACAACCATCAGCATTTTTGGGAGAATTTTTAATCAGATTTTCTTTTACTTGTCAAGATTTTTAAAAAACAACTTTTGTTTGAAAAATTCTTAAGTATAGAAGGTATATGAAGGTTTTGATGGTAAGGGAGAACCTACATATTCTTGGCTGAATAAGTTTGTCTTTTATCGCACTGTAAAATTTCTGGCAATTTAAATTTTTGTATCATGCAGGTTGAGAGAAACATAATCGAATCAACTTTCAGAAAAAAAATAGTATTGATTTTAATATGAATATTAGTGTACATGAAATTGAGCAGAGGGCACCTGCGCTTGTTAGTCGTTCTACGAACCTTTCACCAGTGCCGGAGATCGTACCATGGACACTCAGTTTGTGAAATGAGTGCAGGTAAGCTACGGAGATTTTATATATTATATATATATATATATATATATATATATATATATATATATATATATATATATATATATATATATATATCTCAACTTTGGGACACAGGGCAATGAACATACCAATTGCTCTCAGAATCTTGCCCAGTGTTGAAAATTTCAAGCCGATCGGCTGAGGACTTCTCGTGTTGTGAGCGAAAGGAAACGAAAAATTGGACGAAGAAAAAAGAAAAAAATTAATTCGAGTAACCAATTAAAGTCTTCCTTCTCGGAACACCTAACAAACCAAACAAGAAAAAAGACAACAAGAACAAGTACAAAGACAGCAAGAACAAGACGAGTACAAAGACAGCAAGAACAAGACAAGTACAAAGACAGCAAGAACAAGACAAGTACAAAGACAGCAAGAACAAGACAAGTACAAAGACAGCAAGAACAAGACAAGTACAAAGACAGCAAGAACAAGACGAGTACAAAGACAGCAAGAACAAGACAAGTACAAAGACAGCAAGAACAAGACGAGTACAAAGACAGCAAGAACAAGACAAGTACAAAGACAGCAAGAACAAGACAAGTACAAAGACAGCAAGAACAAGACAAATACAAAGACAGCAAGAACAAGACAAGTACAAAGACAGCAAGAAGAGGTCAGGGAAACAGCCAGCAACAGCCATCCCTTGATCAGTTTCTACATCTAATCATTCAGAACAGACGAGAAGGAAAAAAAACATTTATTGATCACTGGTGAATGAGTTTATTGATATTAATGAATGTTAGGATGAGGCAGCGAATTCGTTGTTATCCTTTGATGGTCGTAATTGAAAAGCGTAATACTTGGATTTCCGCCTTATCGATCGGCGATATAGCCGGCTTTTACCGTGACTCAGCTCTTAAAACACATGCGTATGGGGGAAGGGGGAAGGGAGGGGAGGTACGGGGATGGGGGTGCAAATTGTGGGGTAGGAGAGAGGGGGTTGAAGATGGTGTGGGAGGGGTAGAATTAGGGATGATGGGGGATAGGAAGAAATGGGGTGTTGGAGGTGGGGGTTCGAGGGGTGGCGGAGGGTGGGACGGGGTTGGATTTGAGGGGGGGGGGTTAAATAGTTAAACAGAACACTTGTAAATCAACATATCTTATGATGTGGCTGGGATGGGTCGAGGTGTGGGATGTGCTTTGGTTGTGGAATTCCTGGCTTAGGGCTGTTTTTCTGAACCACTTCCTGCTCAACGTAGACCTACAAGCCACTAGCAGCGACAGCCTGACTGACCCAGGCAGCCAACAAGGACGTCTGGCTTAAAGTTACTAGGGCTGAACCCTTGAATCCGGTCAGAGGAATGAGTTCAACAACTCCGATCGTATTGCAACTGCACACGCCAATTGTTCCAATAATCTGGCCCTAGTTACCGTACAACAGTCTTGAGAATTTAAGGCCGATCAGATGAGGCCTCGTGTTACAAACGAAATAAAAACATGTATCGGACATAATTTACTGATCGTTGTGGAGGGGTAATTTTGTATAAGAAAAAAAAAAAGAAATTTTAAGCTGCTTTTGTTCTGAATTTTGTACGTCCGGGGGAATTATGTTTCCAGATATGACATTGTTACACAAATTGTACACAATACCGACAAGTTGATAAATAAGACATGTACAACACCTGGGTACCTTTGTTATGAAGACTTCCCCAATCAGTACCTGGCTAAGGGACTGCTTACCTTTTATCAAGGCTGTTTGTAATCTCCGTATTGAATTGAAAATGCCGTAGTTTGGCTATAAGTCGTCATAACGATACCAAGGGGTTGCACTGGTGTCTCAGTTGTCATAATAGATACTGTTCACTGCCCTGATCTATGAGGCTATGTTGTAGTGAAGTCAGGGGCTATGTTGTAGAGAAGTCAGGGCTATGTTGTAGTGAAGTCAGGGGCTATGTTGTAGTGAAGTCAGGGCTATGTTGTAGTGAAGTCAGGGGCTATGTTGTAGTGAAGTCAGGGCTATGTTGTAGTGAAGTCAGGGGCTATGTTGTAGTGAAGTCAGGGGCTATGTTGTAGTGAAGTCAAGGGCTATGTTGTAGTGAAGTCAGGGGCAATATTATAGTGAAGTCAGAGGTTATGTTGTAGTGAAGTCAGGGGCAATATTATAATGAAGTCAGGGGCTATGTTGTAGTGAAGTCAGGAGCTATATTGTAGTGAAGTCAGGGGCTATGTTGTAGTGAAGTCAGGGGCTATGTTGTAGTGAAGTCAGAAGCTATATTGTAGTGAAGTCAGGGGCAATATTATAGTGAAGTCAGCGGTTATGTTGTAGTGAAGTCAGGGGCAATATTATAGGGAAGTCAGGGGCTATGTTGCTGTTTTTGTGAAGTCAGGGGGTGTGGGTACTGAAGGTTGCTGAAAAGTGAAGATGTGGTCAGGGAAGGTTCTAAATGCTGGTCCTGGAAAGTAGAATTTTATTTTTTATTCGTTATCTAACTTCGGACATTTAGTGGAGAATTATTACGAAATTAAAGGGTAACATAGTAAGTTAGAAGAGAGAGTCACAGCGGAGATGAATAAGGATTAAGACTGAAATGCTGGAAGCAGGTGAGAGTGAGGGTGGGTCGTACTGGTGGGTCGTACTGGTGGGTCGTGCTGGTGGGTCGTACTGGTGGGTCGTACTGGTGGTCGATGCGTTTTCCAGAATACATGTAAGTAGTGAAGACTCCCAAGGATTGCCAGACAGCGTGGAAACACGTCCGTGGAATATAACACGTTAAGAGGTGTAGCACATTTGTTATTGAAAGCGCGATAGGAAATGGAAGGGAAAGAGGATGTATTTGAATTGAAGCACACTAGTGGTAGCTACTTCCGTAAGGAACAGGAGCCGTTTGATACAATTGTAGGTCTGGTAAATGCCTCTGATGAGATGGATAAGATTAGCGGTGTTTTAAATGTGTGGAATAGGGTGTAAATGAGGTACTTCAATAAGAATATGCGATATCATACCACGACACTGTAAAAAAAAAAAAGTGTCAATGAGAGGTGTTTTAAAAATGAATGGACCTAATATCAAGCGCGAGCTACAGCAGTGTCTGCTTGCAGGTGACAGTATTATTCTGATTATTCTGAGATGCAGAAAGAGCTGCTAAAAGCTGAGGGAAGAGTTTGAAAGCCGATACAGAAACGAGCAACGTGAAGAGAATAAACATGGGGACAGAAAGATTGGAGGTCTGACTAGAAGGAAGAAGTATGGAAGAAGTAAATATACTTAAATAAATGACGGTACGGGTGGGGTTAGAACCCATGGCAAGTGAATGGTAAAACTCCTGGCCAGTGAGTAAGCCACTGGGCCAGTTACACTTAGGTGAAATAAAAAAAAGTGTCTCTCCTGAGTGTCTTCGTTATGAAAGTGTTTCGCTAACCAGTGGCTTCATCAGCTCAATATAGAGCATATTAACTGGAAAGAGTAGAAGATGATGTAATCAGTCCCTCGGCCTTGAAAACCGGTTTTCACTATCTTAGTCTTGATGAATAGTCAGATTCATCAAGACTTAGGTACGGACACCTGTGTCAAGCCTGAGGAACTAATTACATCATCTTCTACCATCTCCTATTTTAACACTTACAAGGAAGTGCTTAATTTATTGTCTATTGTTTCCATCTGATAACCTCTATATTGAATTGACAAAGTCACTGGCTGGCGAAACGTCTACAAAGTAAAGCTACCTAGATGTTGCGCATGTGTCTAATTCCTTATGATACATCAGTAATGGATGAGGACAGTCAAAGAATAGATGAAAGTTTATTGAGATGTGTGGAGTGCCAAGTGTGGTGAGTGCCAGGTGTGGAGTGCCAGGTGTGGTGAGTGTCAGGTGTGGAGTGCCTGATGTGGTGAGTGCCAGGTGTAGTGAGTGCCAGGTGTGATGAGTGCCAGGTGTGGTGTATGGCAGGTGTTATGAGTGCTATGTGTGGTGTGCCAGGTGTTGTGAATGCCAAGTGAATGGAGTGCTAGGTTTGGTATGGTCCAGGTGAATCACACAGTGATATGACCCAGGTGGGTCACACTGTGGTGTGGCATAGGTGGGTCACACTGTGGTGTTGTTCAGGTGGGTCACACTGTAGTGTGGCCCAGGTGGGTCACACTAAACAAAACAACAGACAGTGGGTCTCCAATAATAAAAACAGCCTCAACTTTATTGATCTTTGGTGTTTTGATAATAATGTCATGAGTCAGCTTATTTATTTTTTTGTGTATGGGGGGGGGGAGATTGAAGGTGGGGGAAGATGGAGGAACGGGGTTGAAAGGTGAGGGGGGTAAAAGAGGGGGAAGGAACTGGATAACCTCTTCTCCTTTAACTGTTAATAAGACGAATACCTTGATTTCGGTGACAAGCTCTTGATTCCGGTGACAGGCTCTTGATTCCGGTGACAAGTTTCTTGATTCCAGTGGCAAGCTCTTGATTCCGGTGAAAGGCTTTTGATTCCGGTGACAGCCTCTTGATTCCGGTGACATCCTCTTGATTCCGGTGACAGCTTCTTGATCCCGGTGACAGCCTCTTGATCCCGGTGACAGCCTCTTGATCCCGGTGAAAAGCTCCTTAAAACCAGTGACAAGCCTCTTGATCCCGGTGACAAGCCTCTTGATCCCGGTGACAAGTCTCTTGATTTCGGTGACAAGCATCTTGATCCCAGTGACAGCCTCTTGATCCCGGTGACAGCCTCTTGATCCCAGTGACAAGCCTCTTGATCCAGGCGAACCGAAGGTAACCTTGAATATCAACACTGTATACTTCTCACGCTTCAGGTGCTGTCTGAACCTCACACCCCTACGGGTTCAGCGTTTCCCCGTGAAAATGGCAACCGGCAACCCCCATCCCCCAACCCCACCTTCCATACCCCGTCACCCTGACTGGCAGTCAGTAATAGACATCCAATTTAATAACGATACGTTTTCTGTGAGAGTTATTATATGAGTGACCCCTCGCCATTTTCCCGACTAACAATGCCGCCTGTGAAATAAAGCCTTTCATTGGGGGAAAAAAATGGTCTATTCTTCACCAAAGAATCCCCTAAAAATCGGGCATTTATCGCCTGGGTTCTTCCCACAACCTGGCTGTCAGATATTGCCTTCAGCCGATCCCTGATCTGATAGTCCAGCTCTCAGCTCCTTCATCAGGAAGTTTTAAGACTGTTTTATCTTTTAATTTGAAATCCTATATCCTCATCATCTGTTGTAAGTCTTGACTTAGACGGACTCACAACTAGCAATCACATCCTCGTTAGCGGATCCTGATCCTTGGATCTATATGAGATGCTGGCAGTAATATTGAAGAAAACACACACACACACACACACACACACGCGGAAAAATCTTTTATCTGGGACAACGTTTCGCTCCTTTTGAACTCCATCACTTAGTCTACGACACAATAAATCTCCAAACTGAGCGAAACTTAACCCCAAATGAATTTTTTTTTTCTGCAACTCGTGTGTGTTGTTTACTCCGAGTTGTTCCTTCAAGATGGACTCAAAGTTCACATAGCCATTCTTATTATCCACACCATTTATCCTCTTTTAAAGTTAATTTTTCAAACTCTGTCTAATCCTCAGTATCCTACACTATAATCCTACGTTAAATCCAGTCTTCTAACCGCTTGATAATAACTTCCTTCCCCTCCCCCACTCCCCTCTCCCCACTCCCCACTCCTCTCTCTACTCCCCTCTCCCCTCATCTCTCACGGTGACCATCACCCACATAATAACTACATTTTCACTCTACCCATAGATTGTCAAAAAAGGGGAAAAGGGGGTAAAAAGGGGAGGAAAAAAGGGCAGCGGCCCTCCTGGTGGCCCAGCTGTGACCATTTACTTAACTTGATAATGCGATTTGTGTCCCGGACGCGTGCGTCGCCTCCATGGCATAAAGACGAATTATTTTCTGGAAAAATAAGACTCCCCTTTCAACCCCCTTTCCACCCGAATATGAAATATGAGAAGTGAAAAGAGTTGAAATCGATGGTCATTTCTCTGTGGCGGTCGGGTCTTCCCTTTCATTATTTCGCTCATCGATTTCTTTTCGTTGCCTTTTTTTCTGCTTCGTATTCCATGCCAAGATTATTTTGAGAGCAATTTTTTTGTGGAAGGGGGAAGGGGGAAGGGGGGATGAAAGTGCAAATATTTTAATTACATCTTTTAATTTAATATTCCCTGCCTATTTTTTTAAACTTGTGATAGGCGGATTAAAAAGTGGGGACTGATCCCCTCGAATTACCTCTTCACGTCTTCCACAGTTTATTCTCAGTATTGGGTTGATAAAGCCACAGTAATGATATCCAAGTTTTCCGCCAGAGTCTTTTTTATCTGCTTGTCAGTATTGTAAGTCCTTTGAATACCTTTGAAGAGTTTCGAGAGTTTCTCTACTCTCTGAGCCCGGCCATGGGCCAGGCTCGTCTGGTGCTTGCTTGGTCAACCAGGCTGTTGCTGCTGGAGGCCCGCTCACTCTTTTATATAATGAATTTAAAGCAATCCGCAGGAAATGTTTCGCTTATGTTGAAAAGGTAAAGGTACACTTACCAATGGTATGGGCACCTTTACCTTACCTTTGATGGGTTTTGAGAGCTGTCCAACTTTTGGAACCCGGCCCTGAGCCAGGCTTGTCTGCTGCTTGCTTGGTCAACCAGTCTGTTACTGCTGGTGGCCCGCTGGCCCACATATTCATAACAGTCTGGATGACACAGCAGTTGGCGGAAAAAATTGTTGAGTTTTCTCTTGAATCCTTGTACATTGTTCCGGCAGTGTTTCTGATATCTTCTAGTAAGATGTTAAAAAGCCTGGGACCACGGATGTTGATACGATGTTCTCGTATTGTGCCCCTTCACTGGGTTTATTTTACATCTCCCATATCTCTCACTCCAGTATGTTGTGGAAGTATGCAGATACGGGACCAGCACCTCAAGCACCTTCCACATATACATTATCATATCTCTCTCCATTCTATAAAGAAATTTAAATGCTTTGATGGTTCCGTGCGTTTAGTAAATAATCTTTAAATCTGTTTCAGCTTTTATTTCTCCTGCCCTGAACAGAGCTGTTTGTGTTGTCTCTAAGCGAGATAGCACAAACGATTTGAATAGTGTCACCAGTGACACCATTTTCCTTGTTTGGATGTTCTCATTATCAATCCCTTCATTTTTCGGGCCGTCGTGACATTTGCCTTATTGTGTTCTTTGTCTGAAAGGTCAATTGATATTATTATTATTCTCAGGTCCTTAACGTGTTCCTTCTTTTCTATTTGGTACTTTCCTTGCGTTTTGTATACAGTTTCTCATTTGAGTTCATCATTCATTCGATATCTAAGCAGTTGGAACTTGTCACCATTGAACGTCACATTATTCTCTACTGCCCACTGAAAGACTTTGCTCATATATTCCTGCAGTTTTCGTGTTCTACCCAGATGATTATCAGAAATAGTAAAGGTGCTAGGATCATGCCCTGGGGTACTCAAGTTTTTATTTTGCTAATGCTGGACTTTATTCCTTTACTACCACTCGTTGTGATCTATTTGTCAGAGACTTGAATATCCATTTGCCTACTTTCCCAGCCATACCTATCGCCCTCATTTTGTGTGCATTCACCCAATGATCACATTAGTCAAATGCCTTTGCGAAATCCATGTACACCCCATCTGCGTTTTGATTTTCTTACAATGCCTCCGTGATTTGTCATATTGGTTTAATAACTGCGACAAACACGATCTGTCCGCTCTAAATCCATGCTGGTATGAGCTAGATTTTGCCGTTCCGTGTAAAATTTGGAATTTTGCGTCGCGACCCTTTCGGAGATTTCTGTGATGTGCTGTGTCAGGGCTGCTGGTCTGAAATTTTTGGCTAGTGCTCTACTGCCTCCCTTATGTCTACACTCTTCAACGCCTCTAGGATTTCACATAAACCTAAGTGTTCCTCCAAACGATACTGAGCTGGTAGAGTTCAAACGAAGAGACATCGTTCTCCAGCAGGAGTGTACATTAACAGTTTGGCTGGTCAGAGATGTAGCAGTGATTACCGGTATGACTAACACTGGTTTAGTACATTATAAAATACAAATTATAATGCTTCACTTCAAGAATGTAACAAATCTGAATAACACAATTTTTAATACGTTAAACTGTATTTTATGTTATGGTGGGACAAGCTGTTTTTCTTTTATTAAAACCAAAATTGGTTATAACAGCGCTGGGCTGCTACCCTATTCTATATGACGGTCACATAGTCAGATTACATCACACAAGATGAGGTTCAGCCAGAGATGGGGGACTTCAGTAAGGCGATGGGGAGGATGTCAAGCATTATACTGTAAGAGTTGTTAGCGGTGGTTGAGGACCTCGTGGAATGTTACTCTAGCACAGAGGTCGACGAACTTTTTTTGGGGGTATTACCCCAAAACAAATTTGCGTACAGAAAAATTCCCCACTGAACTTGAAAGTCCACAGAATCCGGAAAACACAAAGAGCATTCAAATTCAAAATAGCTTATTGAATCCATTTGTATAGAGAATACAGTCATAGAAGTTGAAAAGTATGTTTTATACGCAATAAAGCAACATAATTTGCCTCGCTTATTAAATAATAACCAGTGATGGTGGTGGTGTAAGTGTTGTAGTGATGGTGGTGGTGTCAGTGTTGTAGTGATGGTGGTGGTGTCAGTGTTGTAGTGATGGTGGTGGTGTCAATGCTGTAGTGATGGTAGTGGTGTCAGTGTTGTAGTGGTGGTGGTGTGGTGGTGTCAGTGTTGTAGTGGAAGTGCTGTGGTGGTGTCACTGTTGTAGTGGTGGTGGTGATGGTTGTTAGTGTTTGTAGTGTCAGGGGTGTCAACTACACCCCTCCCTACCACACCTTCTCCCTTTGTTTACCACGAAATCGAGATAATATTTGTTGAGTGCTCTGTATCTTCCTCCATCCTCCCCTGTGTGTGTGTGTGTGTGCGTGTGTGCGTGTGTGCGTGTGTGTGTTAACGCCAAAGTTCGGTGGCTAGTTTGGTAATATTATTGAGTGTTAAAGCTCCATGTCTGTTAACGTGTGCCACTGAGTTCTTCGTTCTTTGAGTATCAATAATTTTCCTTCCTCAAGATTCTTTTTTGATACCTCCTGCATGTTTACACCAACGCCATTATAACCACCGCACAACCATCCCCTACACTTCACCACCACCACCACCACCACCACCATCACCACCACCACCACCACTACCACCACACAAACAGCTGCACCGCTTCACGCAACCTCTAGCTACTCATCCTACCAGCACTACTTATAACCACCCTCTTTGCCACAATACAACCTTATAACCACCCTCTTCGCCAAAATATAACCTTATAACCACCTTCCCCACAATACAACCTTATAACCATCCTCTTCGCCACAATACAACCTTATAACCATCCTCTTCGCCACAATACAACCTTATAACCATCCTTTTAGCCACAATACAATCTTATAACCACCCTCTTCGCCACAATACAACCTTATAACCATCCTCTTCGCCACAATACAACCTTATAACCACCCTCTTCGCCACAATATAACCTTATAACGACCCTCTTCGCCACAATACAACCTTATAACCATCCTCTTCGCCACAATACAACCTTATAACCACCCTCTTCGCCACAATATAACCTTATAACCACCCTCTTCGCCACAATACAACCTTATAACCATCCTCTTCGCCACAATACAACCTTATAACCACCCTCTTCGCCACAATACAACCTTATAACCACCCTCTTCGCCACAATACAACCTTATAACCACCCTCTTCGTCACAATACAACCTTATAACCACCCTCTTCGCCACAATACAACCTCCCCTCGTCACATCACTACCCAACACGGGAGTTTCTGCTATGTAACCACCACTTAGAAAAGGATAGCAGCACACTGCACCTATGAACAATTTTGTTCAATGCAAATAACAATACCTGCATTCCCTCTGTAGATGAAAAGTTAATAACTTAGTCAAAAAAGTACTGTGCAAAAACTTGTAAAATATAACTTTGGTATATCCGTGTTTAGCATTTGGAATAATATTAGGAGAGAAGTAAATACTGAACTTGAAAATCATACGAGTATAGTTATATGTCTGAATAGATTTGTCACTGCTATGATAACATTGACGTAGATACACACGTTTACTTAACTACCTGCAATGTGAAGAGACTGATGGTGTAGTAGCCAAGTACTTCTGGCAGTTTGGTAGATTATCAAACTAAATGGAAATCATGTGGTCAGCCATAAGGCTTCCTGAGCACCATGTGCTTGATTGATGAATTATTAAGAATATAGAGATAGTATAATATGTGTAATATGTCAGGCTATTTTATTAATGAAAAATAAATACCAGATATATTTAGCAAATATCCTAAATCTTCTTCCACCGATAAGACACAGATAAGACAAATTATAGATATAAATCCAGATGTACTCCTGTTAACACTTTTGGGGTCTTTTGTGTATCCATATGCTCTTGCGCTACCCTCCACAGGATGGGTATGTGGTGCACAATAAACTAGCCACTTCAGTGGCAAAATCAAATCAGCCTCCATATATCACCACACAAGCACTCCCTTTTTCCTTAGATCACTACACAAGCACTCGCTCCATACATCATCACACAAGCACTCGCTCCATACATCATCACACAAGCACTCGCTCCATACATCATCACACAAGCACTCGCTCCATACATCATCACACAAGCACTCGCTCCCACTCGTCTACGACACAAGATACTCGAAAATCGATTGTATAAAAAACTGACAAGAGTAGTTTGTGCCGTAGGTGGTCTGAGGTCTGGCTGGAAGGGAGTGTCTGAGTCTGGCTGAAGGAAGATGTGTGAGCTGCTGAAGGAAGAGGTGTGTGGGCTGGCTGGAAGGGGAAGGTGTGTGAGGCTGACTGGAAGGGGAGGTGTGTGAGGTCTGGCTGGAAGGGGAAGGTGTGTGAGGGCTGGCTGGAAGGGGAGGTGTGTGAGGGCTGGCTGGAAGGGGAAGGTGTGTGAGGGCTGGCTGGAAGGGGGAGGTGTGTGAGGGCTGGCTGGAAGGGGGAGGTGTGTGAGGGCTGGCTGGAAGGAAGAGGTGTGTGAGGGCTGGCTGGAAGGGGAGGTGTGTGAGGCTGGCTGGAAGGGGAGGTGTGTGAGGTCTGGCTGGAAGGGGAAGGTGTGTGAGGGCTGGCTGGAAGGGGGAGGTGTGTGAGGGCTGGCTGGAAGGGGAAGCTGTGTGAGGGCTGGCTGGAAGGGGGAGGTGTGTGAGGGCTGGCTGGAAGGGGAGGTGTGTGAGGGCTGGCTGGAAGGGAGGTGTGAGGGCTGGCTGGAAGGGGAGGTGTGTGAGGGCTGGCTGGAAGGGGAGGTGTGTGAGGGCTGGCTGGAAGGGGAGGTGTGTGAGGGCTGGCTGGAAGGGGAAGGTGTGTGAGGGCTGGCTGGAAGGGGAGGTGTGTGAGGGCTGGCTGGAAGGGAGGTGTGTGAGGGCTGGCTGGAAGGGGAGGTGTGTGAGGGCTGGCTGGAAGGGGAGGTGTGTGAGGGCTGGCTGGAAGGGGAAGGTGTGTGAGGGCTGGCTGGAAGGGGGAGGTGTGTGAGGGCTGGCTGGAAGGGGGAGGTGTGTGAGGGCTGGCTGGAAGGGGGAGGTGTATGAGGGCTGGCTGGAAGGGGAAGGTGTGTGAGGGCTGACTGGAAGGGGGAGGTGTGTGAGGGCTGACTGAAAGGGGAAGGTGTGTGAGGGCTGACTAGAAGGGGAAGGTGTGTGAGGGCTGACTGGAAGGGGAAGGTGTGTGAGGGCTGGCTGGAAGGGGAGGTGTGTGAGGGCTGACTGAAAGGGAAGGTGTGTGAGGGCTGGATGGAAGGGAAGGTGTGTGAGGGCTGACTGGAAGGGGGAGGTGTGTGAGGGCTGACTGAAAGGGGGAGGTGTGTGAAGGCTGACTGGAAGGGAGAGGTGTGTGAGGGCTGACTAGAAGGGGAAGATGTGTGAGGTCTGGCTGCAAGGGGAAGGTGTGTGAGGGCTGGCTGGAAGGGGGAAGATATGTGAGGTCTGGCTTGACGGGAAGATGTGTGAGGTCTGGTTGGAAGGGAAGGTGTGTAGGTCTGGCTGGAAGGGGAAGGTGTGCGAGGTCTGGCTGGAAGGGGAAGATGTGTGAGGTCTGGCTGGAAGGGAGGTGTGTGAGGGCTGACTAGAAGGGGAGGTGTGTGAGGGCTGGCTGGAAGGGGAGGTGTGTGAGGGCTGACTAGAAGGGGAAGATGTGTGAGGTCTGGCTGCAAGGGGAAGGTGTGTGAGGGCTGACTAGAAGGGGAAGATGTGTGAGGTCTGGCTGGAAGGGGGAAGGTGTGTGAGGTCTGGCTGGAAGGGGGAAGATGTGTGAGGTCTGGCTGGAAGGGGGAAGATGTGTGAGGTCTGGCTGGAAGGGGAAGGTGTGTGAGGTCTGGCTGGAAGGGGAAGATGTGTGAGGTCTGGCTGCAAGGGAAGGTGTGTGAGGCTGACTAGAAGGGAAGATGTGTGAGGTCTGGCTGGAAGGGGAAGGTGTGTGAGGTCTGGCTGGAAGGGGAAGATGTGTGAGGTCTGGCTGGAAGGGGAAGGTGTGTGAGGTCTGGCTGGAAGGGGGAAGGTGTGTGAGGTCTGGCTGGAAGGGGGAAGATGTGTGAGGTCTGGCTGGAAGGGGAAGGTGTGTGAGGGCTGGCTGGGAGGGAGTGGGGGAGGGCGTGTACCCAGTAGCCATTTAGTAGCCAGTCTCAGGTATCAGGCAGAGCTGATCGCTTCATTGACCAGCAGGCGTCTTCACCCTAGTTGTAAGACCAAGTCAATCTCAACATTTCCTCCGCTTTCCGTTACTTTTTGGTCGCTATTTTCTCTCTCTCTTACGCAGCATGCCACGAGAATTATGCTGTTATTACCTGTGAAACTCTTTCAAACACAGCAAAAAAAAAAAAAAAAAACATTGATAGTATATTTTGTGAAGGCAAAAAAAAAAAGTGAGTCGGAAACCATTGCCAGGGGTGAGGGAATCGGAGACGGTGCAGGTAATGGCGTGGAAGATAGTGGACCGCCCCGGGGACCGCAACCGTAACCTTACCTGCTGACCTAGGCTTCGGCACACCGACTCGTATTACACCCAACTCGCCCCAGCAGATGCAACCCACAAAGGAACGTATCACAAAAATATTCTCCTTTTAGTACTCTCTCGGGTGGAAGTTAAAAAAAAATATGAATTATGCACCTTTTTTCCCCTTCCCCAGAGGATGTGGTCATATTATTATGCATGCTGTGATTGTCACCATGGTACAGTGAGGATGTGGTCAGATGATTATCATGAAGATGTGATCAAATAATTACCATGAGGATGTGGTCAGATAATTAAAGTGTGGATGTGGTCAGATAATTAAAGTGTGAATGTGGTCAGATAATTAAAGTGTGGATGTGGTCAGATAATTAAAGTGTGGATGTGGTCAGATTGTTGTGAGAGCTGAGTAACAGTTACCATGAAAACTTTCATAAGGATGTGGTCAGATAATTACCATGAGGATGTGGTCAGATAATTACCTTGAGGATGTGGTCAGATAATTACCATGAGGATGTGGTCAGATAATTACCATGAAGATGTGGTCAGATAATTACCATGAGGATGTGGTCAGATAATTACCATGAAGATGTGGTCAGATAATTACCATGAGGATGTGGTCAGATAATTACCATGAAGATGTGGTCAGTTAATTACCATGAAGATGTGGTCAGATAATTACCATGAAGATGTGGTCAGATAATTACCATGAAGATGTGGTCAGATAATTACCATGAGGATGTGGTCAGATAATTACCATGAGGATGTGGTCAGATAATTACCATGAGGATGTGGTCAGATTGTTGTGTGAGCTGAGTGATGGTTACCATAATTATGGAGAGAAATCATATACTCTGCTGACATAACCTGTTTGTGAGTGGATAAAATCTACTGTGTGGGCGAAACGTAGTCGATAAAGGATCGCATTATACTACAATTGTGTTTACCTACCATGAAGCTGGTGTTCAGTAGGGACACACAGCCAGGAGAGAGGACCCTATGATCCTAGGACCAGTGGCAGCATAGGGGCACTCGAAAGCTCACTGGTTTAACATCACCCATATGTGCTACACAAAGATCACCAGCTCACTGGTTTAACATCACCCACAGGTGCTATTCAAGAACCACTAGCTCACTGGTTTAACATCACCCACATATGCTACTCAAAGATCACCAGCTCACTGGTTTAACATCACCCACAGGTGCTATTCAAGAACCACTAGCTCATTGGGTTTAACATCACCCACAGGTGCTACTCAAAGATCACCAGCTCACTGGTTTAAGCTCACCCAGAGGTGCTACACAGAGGTCACTAGCATTTAAGACATTCTGAGGGGTGCTATCAAACATCTCACAATGAGCTGTGCATCTTAATCCGTATACACTCTAAGAAAACACGAATATCCAGCACTGGATACATACATCACTACGCCGGGTAGGGTGGGATGGGCCCCCCCTGGACTGGGCCCCCCTGGAGGGGGGACGGGCCCCACTACCATACGAGGCCTGGTCCCGGACCTGTAAATACATCAGGGCGTCACGCTGCGTTCCAGACCACATTATACATCACTAGTAACCTACAATATAGCTAACCCTTAACTCTTATATAAATTATATACTATTTATATTCAGTATAAACAGAATAATTGAAAACAGCGAGAGGTTAAGACACCAGTTTCTAACTCAAGCTAATAACTTAGTACTCAGGGTAGTTACTAGTAACCTAGAAAAATTCCTAATGACTTAGTTAAGTTCCCAACAGCTTAGTAAACTTTCTGAGCTAGTAAAGTTATTAATGAACTAGTAAAGTAGTGCCACATAGATTATTTTCTTCAATATACACATGGAAAAAATAATGAAAAAACATGGGAGACAAAATGGATGATTAATGTAGATTTCGTCTCGCTTTGAGCCCCTCTTCAGAAGACAGATATATGCAACACAGAGGTGCTGCGTTGCCTCCGTGCTACTGACCAGTGTTTTATATTTTGAGGGGTTTTGGACATGATGGGGAGAAATATATATGTGCCGTGGTTTTGAACTTTGACCTTTCTAACTCCACTCCCCACCCGGATGACAATCATTCTCAGAGCTGTGTATGTATTATGATCAGAGCTGTGTATGTATTATGATCAGAGCTGTGTATGCATTATATTCAGAGCTTTGTATGTATTATTCCCGCTGGAGCTGTGTATGCATTATCCCCAGAGCTTTGAATGCATTATCCTCAGAGCTGTGTACGTATTATCCCCAGAGCTGTGTACGTATTATCCCCAGAGCTGTGTATGTATTATCCCCAGAGCTGTGTATGTATTATCCCCAGAGCTGTGTATGTATTATCCCTAGAGCTGTGTATGTATTATCCCCAGAGCTGTGTATGTATTATCCCCAAGCTGTGTATGTATTATCCCCAGAGCTGTGATGTATTATCCCCAGAGCTGTGTATGTATTATCCCCAGAGCTGTGTATGTATTATCCCCAGAGCTGTGTATGTATTATCCCCAGAGCTGTGTATGTATTATCCCCAGAGCTGTGTATGTATTATCCCCAGAGCTGTGTATGTATTATCCCCAGAGCTGTGTATGTATTATCCCCAGAGCTGTGTATGTATTATCCCCAGAGCTGTGTATGTATTATCCCCAGAGCTGTGTATGTATTATCCCCAGAGCTGTGTATGTATTATCCCCAGAGCTGTGTATGTATTATCCCCAGAGCTGTGTATGTATTATCCCCAGAGCTGTGTATGTATTATCCCCAGAGCTGTGTATGTATTATCCCCAGAGCTGTGTATGTATTATCCCCAGAGCTGTGTATGCATTCTCCCCAGAGCTGTGTATGTAATATACTCATGACATACTGTGTATATCACCTCGAAAATTTAGAAATATAATGATCGTGGTTCTCTCTCTCTCCCTCTCTGTCTGTCTATCTCTCTTTCTCCCTCTCTGTCTGTTTGTGTGTGTGTGTGTGTGTGTGTGTCTGTCTGTCTGTCTCTCTCTCTCTCTCTCTCTCTTCTCTCTCTCTCTCTCTCTCTCTTCTCTCTCTCTCTCTCTCTCTCTCTCTCTCTCTCTCAATTGCTTGACTGATGTCACCAAGATATTATTTATTATTAATTAATATTTTTAATGTTTATCGCTCAATAATCGGAGATCAAAGCAACTCAGTATTTTTTACAATAATAAATAAAATATTTCATCGCTAACACAAATTTATTTTTACTCTAATTTTATTACGTGAAACTTCGATAATAAAATATAAAACTATGCTTTAATTATTAAAAAAAAATGTAAGTATAAACGATATATACAATAATGTAATAATAATAATAATTATAATTATATCTATAACAAAATCAATTATAATTAATACATTCAATTATGAATAATTGACAATTCATACATTTATCTTAAATAATTTTATCAATATCCAAAAATGTGGTACAAAGATCATGAGCGTAATTAAGGTTGTCTGGGTGAGCTGTCTTATTACAAATAGGTTTTATTTCAGTAAGTTTCACCTTGTTACAATAAATTTCGCCAAATTATAATTTGTCATATTTAAATAAAATGTGAATCTCAAAAGAAAAAGAGAAAGAGAGAGAGAGAGAGAGAGAGAGAGAGAGAGAGAGAGAGAGAGAGAGAGAGAGAGAGATTATACTGCATTTCGTGAAGCGCGAAATCCGTGTGGGTGAATCAGTGCGGGTAGTGGTGGAGTCTCGGTCCTGCCACCACTTAAGTGTAGATCAGTTTGCATCTCAGCAACATCCCGCTACATTCTTTGCCAGACGTACGACAAGCAGCAACACCTTGTTGCATTGGTGCCGGACGCACGACAACTAGAACCACCTTGTTAAATAGGTGCCGGACGCACGACAACTAGAAACACCTTGTTAAATAGGTGCCGGACGCACGACAACTAGAAACACCTTGTTGTATAGGTGCCGGACGCACGACAGGTAGCATCACCTTCCTTCATAAACAAAAGCCCAAGTGTCTAATCGACAAGTGCCTTCGACAAATGGTAACCAACATGTGTGCCAGACGTACGACAAGCAGCAAGGCTTCGATGCATACATGCCAGACCATCTCCTTACGTGTGTGTGTGTGTCAGCCGTACGACCGGAAGTAACATCAGTTTACATGTGAGCTAAATGTACAAGAAGCAACAGTGTTGAATGTGTGCCAGACGTAAGTCAGGCATTAAATACTCCATAAATGCGAAGCAGTCGTACGATAAGCTGCAACACCGGGCAAAGTAGATATTAACACAGTATTAAAACAAGAAGCAACACACTGTTACATGTGTGCCAGACGTAAAATAAACAGCAACACCCTATAACAAGTGTGCCAGACGTAAGACACACTGGTGCGTGCGGACTGCAGTCATAAAAGCCTTGTCTTTATTATATAAAATGTTCGCTAAGTGCTAACTGCAATAATTAGTTGGCGAGGAGTTGAAGTTGATATCACGCCAACCTTCACTAACCTCCCGATGGTTTTGTAGGGCAAAACTCATAACAAAATATAGTTAAGTTTGCGAAAATTGTGCGAGTCTCTTCTGAAGGTCAGATGTCTGTATTGGAAATGTATGTAATTGCAAGCGTTTCCGTGTTTTTTTTTTTGCTAACTGTGGAAACTGTGAGCTCAGATATATGTACTTTCGATTTTAATGAATACTTTTGATATTTCGCTATCTACTGCAAAATTTCAATTTCTTCAAATTTTTTTCAAATAGGGAATTGGAGGTGTGTATGTGTGTGTGTGTGTGTACTCACCTATTTGTACTCACCTATTTGTGGTTGCAGGGGTCGAGTCATAGCTCCTGGCCCCGCCTCTTCACTGATCGCTACTAGGTCCTCTCTCTCCCTGCTCCATAAGCTTTATCAAACCTCGTCTTAAAACTATGTATTGTTCCTGCCTCCTGATAACTCTATGACTAAAGAAATACTTCCTAACATCCCTTTGACTCATCTGAGTCTTCAACTTCCAATTGTGACCCCTTGTTTCTGTGTCCCATCTCTGGAACATCCTGTCTTTGTCCACCTTGTCAATTCCTCGCAGTATTTTATATGTCGTTATCATGTCTCCCCTAACCCTCCTGTATGTGTGCATGTGTGTGTGTGTGAGTGAACGTATTTATATGTGCAGGTGGTTATGGGAGCTCAGGGGTCACGAGATACGTAAGGATAACAGTTAACCCACACTGGCAAAAAATAATTTAGGGGAGATCTTTCAAACTAATAATATCCTCAGCGTCTAAAAAAAAAAAAAAATATGCAAGGAAAAAAATACGAGTTGATCCTCAAAGCTCAGATATTCGATGCTAAAACTTAAAGGTCTTCTGAAAAATTTTCTGCATTATTTCGAAATTTTTTTTATATCAAACAATCTCCATTAATTGTTCATTTTAGGATTGTTCAAGTGTGATGTATGTATGTATGTATGTATGTATGTATATATATATATATATATATATATATATATATATATATATATATATATATATATATATATATATATATATATATATATATATATATATATATATATATATATATTTTAATCACATACATACTTGAAATATAAACTTGGAGAGAGTAACCCATCAACAAGGTGGAAGCCTTCAGGGGAAAGGTTATCAATGACGAAGGGGTTCGGACAATGACCACACCGCCCTGGTCAACTCCTCAATACAGTTTGACGTTAGTGAAAGTTGGAAGCAAGTCACTGGTGTGTTGGAAGCCAGGTGAGTGTCGTCAGAAGCTGCTGGTATATTGTACCTGTCATCAGTTACTGATATAGTGAGTCTAGTATTAGTGATAGTGTCATCAGTTACTGATACAGTGGTCTAGTATTAGTGATAGTGTCATCAGTTACTGATACAGTGGTCTAGTATTAGTGATAGTGTCATCAGTTACTGATACAGTGGTCTAGTATTAGTGATAGTGTCATCAGTTACTGATACAGTGGTCTAGTATTAGTGATAGTGTCATCAGTTACTGATACAGTGGTCTAGTATTAGTGATAGTGTCATCAGTTACTGATACAGTGGTCTAGTATTAGTGATAGTGTCATCAGTTACTGATACAGTGGTCTAGTATTAGTGATAGTGTCATCGGTTTCTTATATAGTGGGTTTAATGATGCAGTGTCATCAGTTACTGATACAGTGGGTCTAGTATTAGTGATGCAGTGTCAGGCACGCTTGTTAGTAATACACAGATTCATGTATAATAATGTGTAGCACATTATTCTCAGCAGTGATGCAGTGTCTAGTATGACCCCCCCCTCCTCTACCACTTAACACACAGCTGTACAAAAATATTAGTACCGAAAGTAAGAGCTGTGCAGTTTACTGTGAGCTTAAAAAACTAGAGTACTGGAGGGTACATGATCACGATGTCAAAGATACTCAAAGGCATTTATATACTAGACAGAGAGATTATTATTATTATTTATTAATTTATTTTTTAACCCAGGCTGTCACCCACTAAGGACTGCCCCCGAAAAGGAAATATATTTGCTGTCATTCATTCAACAGGTGCCATGCCAGTAATGTGCGAGACATCACAGTTTAAATGACCCCCTGAACTGCAGCATTCCCAGTCCTCCTTCAGAGTGCAGGCACTCTTTGTTTTCTTTACACCTCCAAGACTTAAGACCGGATAACCGGATCCGAAGAATCCATTCATAAATGTTACCTTCCTAACACTATAACAACACGTCAAGTCATAAAATCCCCTCGTGTCACTCCGATCTAACACAAGCGTTTCGAATGCTGAAAACCCTGGCACTCAAAACCTCGTTTATCCATTCCCTCCCTCGTTCCTGTTGAAAAGGGTATAAAATGCTAGACAAGTTGATGATTTAGATACATGTACAACAGTTGGTGTCTTTATTGTTGAAATGTTTCGCCTACACGGTAGGCTTCTTCAGTCACGTACAGAGGCAGCAGGTGTAGTAGTGAAATGAAGATGATAGAATCGATCCATCAACCTTGGAGAAACAGTATTTGAGGTGGTCAGTCCCTCAGCTTGGAGAAGAGTTCAGCTCCATGGAGCTGAACTCTTAAGCACGTCTTAGACCGATCCCTATTTCTCTTCCCTTCCATCCTAGATTTTTACAGCCTCTTGGTCATCCTATTCTGATCCATCATCTGTTATGACAAACCACCTCAACAACCCCTTATCGGCTCTCAAATATGCTTTTGATAACACTCACACAGTCTTCTAATTTCTACTCTTAACATTCTCTGCGTAATATTCACATCACACGTTGCTCTCAAACATGACATTTCCATTTCCTCTAGACTCCTCGCTTCAACGTTTAAAACCCATGCCACACATACAAAAGTATTGATACCACTATACTCTGGTATATTTCCATTATTTGCCACCATAGATAAACGTGTTTCTTTCCACAAATACCTCAACACACCACCTACATTTTCCTCCCTCGTCTGTTCTGTGGTTTACCTCTATACTCCTTCCCTCCCTCATCGCCTTACTTTTGTTCTATTTTCTATGTTCACTTTAAATTTCCTTATTTTACATATCCCCCCACCTCAAAAAAAAATCACTAACCTTTGCAACTACTCAACAGAATCTCCCAAAAGTATTGTCATCGGCAAAGAGCAACTGTGACAATTCCCACTTTGCATCATATTCATTATCTTTTAATCTCACATCTTTCTCCAACACCATAGCATTCACCTCTTTTACAATCCCATCCGTAAATGTGTTGAACAACAGTGGTAACATGATTCATACCTTTCTAAGCTCTACTTTTAGTGGAAAATAGTCCCCTTCTCTCCTACATATCCCTAACTTAAACTTCACTCTCCGCATAAAAAAAAACTCTTCACTGCTTTTAATAACCTACTACTTGTTATTTATTATTATTATTATTATTATTATTATTATTATTATTATTATTATTATTATTATTGAGAAGTGCTCACACTATAGGGATCACTCAACACTGGTATAATTGTAACAAGAAAACAAAGGTGTCGGCTAGAATCACACGAGAAACTGGGGATATCTATAAAAACTTTTTTTTTTTTTAACTCGGTGATAATGATGAACGAGTTGAAGGTAGGGGAAGAAGACTCCGCGCAGTTTCGAGAGTAAGTTGTGGTACGACACAGGCAGGTGAGATCAAGCATGCTGGTCGATAAATGGTTAAGAGGCAAGACAAGGAGCAAAAACTATGACCCCTCTCGAATATACATAGGTGACCCCCACGCACGTACACGTACACGCCAAGTACGTAAACATAAAACCCATTGTGGGTCACAGCAGTTGGCTCCTTCTTAATGAAAGTTTTATAAATATTGCATAGGTCAATTTCTAATTTTTCACCGAAACTAACCTAGAAATTTTACCTAATCATGCCAGAAAATTTACTTGATATAAAATGGGGTAATTTACCTAACCTCTCTAAGAATTTGATTAACTGTATTAACTGTCCGTAACTTCAAGTGGTAGAAGGAATCAGGAACGCCCCGACAAATGACTTCAGGAACGGAGACCTAACAAATATATGATAAAGAAGAGACCGGTGGTTGTATATTAACTGAGGGAGAGTTCAAGAAGGCAGAAGGAAGAATACGACCTCACAGGTTTCAGTCGTATGATGATCCAGTCACAGTGGAGGGTTCGCTTATTTTAGAGGCTTCCGCAGGCCTACCCGGCCAGTCAGTAAAAAACAAAATCATAACATATAATAAAGATGTGTCTATAACTAAGATAAATCAGGATAACTTCAAGATAACCTCAACAATAAATCCTTCAGGATTATGTGCTATGCAAACACACACACACACACACACACACACACTAATATTAGAAGACTATATAAGATCCAGTGATAATAATGGTTTAAAAACCATGAAAGTAAGACTACCAAAAAAGAATGTTATGCTGAAATCTTTCTTGCAGCAATTTAAACCCTGCCCCCCAAAATTAAAATTATATATGTGTATAATTCATAGTTTATTTATGCATAAAATCGAGAAAAATCATGGTAAAAGAATGAAATCATCTATAAGATAATAGAGATTTTTATATAGTATATATAATTTTTTTTTACATGTCATCACAAGATATTATAAGGCTGGATGGGAAACTAAAAAAGGCGGAAGAGAAGAGTTAGATGAGGCCAACATGTGTCTAATACAACTGGTCAGTATCGTCTTTGTTTTGTTTTTTTTGTATATCGATACATTTAAAAAAAATCTTCCCCTGAGTGAATGGAAGACACATCGTGGGTTGTAAACTTTAAGAAAATATAATTTAAATTTTTCAGTATATTTTATAGGCGGAAAAGGTGATAATCTCTTAACATTTTTTTTCCTCGTAATTATGTATATTGTAGATGTGGCAAAATTGATAAAGATATATTAGTAATTTTGACTATAACATACTATAAAAAATTACTAAATGGAATGGTGTTAAAATATTTAACTTCTTATAGTCTGGTTTTTAATAGTTTTTTCGAAAATCACAAATATTAAAAGAAAAAAAAAAGACTGGCTTAAAAAAAAAAGTGTTTTAAGCTCACGGGGAAAATAATGGAAAGTGAAAATGTTGCAATATGCAAACCTACAATAAATTAAGTAAAGAGAGAAGATACAAAGAAAAGGAGAGAAGAAGAAACAGCAGAACAGGAATTGTTGAGAAATCAAATTTTCTATACAAGTTTCTAAAAAGTTAATTATATGCCAAAAAAAGTCAATGGAAAGAATTAATATCGCGGAAAAAATTGAGTTGGAAATAAGGAGATGATAAATTAATAAGGTTTAGAAATAAGAGATACTAAATTAAAAAAGGTAGAAATAAGAGATACTAAATTAAAAAAGGTAGAAATAAGAGATACTAAGTTTAAAAAGGTAGAAATAAGAGATACTAAGTTTAAAAAGGTAGAAATAAGAGATACTAAATTAAAAAGATAGAAATAAGAGATACTAAATTAAAAAGATAGAAATAAGAGATACTAAATTTAAAAAAGGTAGAAATAAGAGATACTAAATTTAAAAAGGTAGAAATAAGAGATACTAAATTAAAAAGGTAGAAATAAGAGATACTAAATTAAAAAAGGCAGAAATAAGAGATACTAATGTAACAAATTAAGTATTTTTTATATAAATAATAAATAAAAAGGATCTGAATTATCAAAATAGATAAATGAAATAACGATAACGAAATAACGACAACGAGGACAATAACACGGTAGCTGCAGGTCGTACTGACGACCAGAAAGAAGACACCCTGACAGGGGCGTCCATGGGCGTCCAGAGCTGCAGCCACGATATTTTTAATGTATATAAATGACCTACCGGAGGGAATGAGTCATTACACGAATGTGTATGTAATAATCTTATGTAAATTAAGAAATTACGAAGATTTTTAATGTTTTTTTTTCGGGAAAATTTGTATAAAGTGAGAGCATGGAATACAAAATGGAATTTGGAATTTGATAAATGACCTTCGCTCATTTCCGTCAAGACAGGTACTGATAGAATGATGGTGACTGTGTTTCTTTCACTGGGTCGCCCTACCTTGGTGGATACCGATTTGAGTTAAAAAAAAAAAGATAAAAGTGAAATCTACTCGTTAAATATTTAAAGAAGAGTTTAAGGAGTCTAAACGTGAAAAATAAAATGCAAAAGCAATTAATTAAAAAAAATAACTCGAAAAAAAATTTGAACGGACGAGTCGGGAAGGACAACTTTCAGAATTAGAGAAGGGAAAAAAATTGAAAGAAAAAGCTGCTGAAGTATCGCTCAAATCAAAGCTTCTCCACCCCCGCGACAAAGCTTCTCCACACCCGTTACAAAGCTTCTCCACACCCTCGACAAAGCTTCTCCACACCCTCGACAAAGCTTCTCCACACCCTCGACAAAGCTTCTCCACACCCTCGACAAAGCTTCTCCACACCCTCGACAAAGCTTCTCCACACCCTCGACAAAGCTTCTCCACACCCGTTACAAAGCTTCTCCACACCCGCTACAAAGCTTCTCCACACCCGTGACAAAGCTTCTCCACACCCGTTACAAAGCTTCTCCACACCCGCGACAAAGCTTCTCCACACCCATTACAAAGCTTCTCCACACCCGCGACAAAGCTTCTCCACACCCGTTACAAAGCTTCTCCACACCCGCGACAAAGCTTCTCCACACCCGTTACAAAGCTTCTCCACACCCGCGACAAAGCTTCTCCACACCCGTTACAAAGCTTCTCCACACCCGCTACAAAGCTTCTCCACACCCGCGACAAAGCTTCTCCACACCTGCGACAAAGCTTCTTCACACCCGCTACAAAGCATCTCCACACCCGCTACAAAGCATCTCCACACCCGCTACAAAGCTTCTCCACACCTGCGACAAAGCTTCTCCACACCCGCTACAAAGCATCTCCACACCCGCTACAAAGCTTCTCCACACCTGCGACAAAGCTTCTCCACACCCGCTACAAAGCTTCTCCACACCCGCTACAAAGCTTCTCCACACCTGCGACAAAGCTTCTCCACACCCGCGACAAAGCTTCTCCACACCTGCGACAAAGCTTCTCCACACCTGCGACAAAGCTTCTCCACACCCGCTACAAAGCATCTCCACACCCGCTACAAAGCTTCTCCACACCTGCGACAAAGCTTCTCCACACCCGCTACAAAGCATCTCCACACCCGCTACAAAGCTTCTCCACACCTGCGACAAAGCTTCTCCACACCCGCTACAAAGCTTCTCCACACCCGCTACAAAGCTTCTCCACACCCGCTACAAAGCTTCTCCACACTCGCGACAAGAGGAAAACGTGCGAAGGAAGACTTAACCAACTTAATGTCAAGTGAAAACCAGTTTGTGGAAAGTGACATAACCAGGGAATAACTTGACATGAAGACTACAGGAGGTTACACAACACATCAGGAGGTACTGTGAGATCTTTGAACAACAATAGTCTTTGGAAATAGCTGTTTAAGGTATAATGAAATGCCCTGCAACACTTGGAGTTTCCCAACCTGGGGTTCCCAACCTGGGGTCTCCAAACTGGGGTTCCTAACCTGGAGTTTCCCAACCTGGGGTCCCCATCCTTGGGTCTCAAACCTGGGGTCCCCAACCTGGGGTGCCTGCACCCCCAGGGGGTGAGAGATGGCATTTCACGGGGGGCGACAAAGAGTCCTAATGAAAAGCACAATTCCGTCTCAGTACTGTATTTGGCTCAACAAAATTTAGAAATTTGACTTCATCTTCAAACGTGATATTACTTTTGTAGAGGATGCAACATTAATCAAACATTTCCTAGGGTGCGGGGCATAGAAAAGGAATGGGGAACCCCTACCCTAAAGAAAGGAGACTGGGTGTGAATGTTGCAACAAGGAGAAGGCTGGAGGCAGTGCAGAAGTCATGTCTGAGAACAATGTGTGGTGTGAATATAATGCAGAGAATTCGTAGTTTGGAAATTAGGAGGAGGTGTGGGATCACCAAAACTATTATCCAGTGGGCTGAGAGAAAGGAAGGAAAAGAGGCAAAGGGAGGGAGGGCAGGTAAGGAAAAGGTAGACATTATTTTGTAAACAGGACAGTATGAAGAAAAAATGGAAGTGGGTGTTGGTAGGCTTTCTTTGATAATGTGAAGCAAAAGCAAGAGTTAATGGAATGCCAGATGCTGGTTAAGCAAGGAAAGAAAACATCAGGTAAGAGGGAGGAAAGCAGAGGGAAAGTATCGTAAGCACACAAAACATTTAACTGCTGAAGAGAAAGTGAGACTATTTGAAAAAAAACATGCTAATTTTTGACCTGATGACACCACGAGCTATCACTAGTAGCTCTCTTTGCTAGACGTGCTGCTTCTTCTCTGAGACATCAACAACAGAGAGAGTGTTCATCAACAGGGAATATAAATGACTAAACGAAAGGTGTGTTAAAATAACGACCTTATATTTATATATATATATATATATATATATATATATATATATATATATATATATATATATATATATATATATATATATATATATATATATATACATATAGTATATTTATTTATTTATTTATTTTTAATTGTAAATGGGAATGACGTGACCGTAGAATTTTTAGGTTTCGGTAAACAAAAAAAATGTAGAAGTTTGAGAACGACAACAGACGTTTAAGACACCCGCATGAACCAGCCTCTCGTATATGTAATCCAGAACCGACAGCCGATTAATCTTTAAGATTTCTTTAGCTGCTAAGCATCACAAAATGACTTAAACTTGCTAATATGTCTCCTAATCACCTCATTAATGTAAATACGACAAAAAATATCTGTTGGTATAATACTGTTCTCGTTGGTGTAATACAAGGTAATGTTGAGGTACTGGGAAGTGCCACCCCTGCCTCACCCAGCCTCAAACACAGCCTATGAGTGCTACCCGTGCCTCACCCAGCCTCAAACACAGCCTATGAGTGCTACCAGTGCCTCACCCAGCCTCAAACACAGCCTATGAGTGCTACCCGTGCCTCACCCAGCCTCAAACACAGCTTATGAGTGCCACCCCTGCCTCGCCCAGCCTCAAACACAGCCTATGAGTGCTACCCCTGCCTCACCCAGTGTCAAACACAGCTTATGAGTGCCACCCCTGCCTCGCCCAGCCTCAGACACAGCCTATGAGTGCTACCCCTGCCTCACCCAGTTTCAAACACAGCTTATGAGTGCCACCCCTGCCTCGCCCAGCCTCAGACACAGCCTATGAGTGCTACCCCTGCCTCACCCAGCCTCAAACACAGCCTATGAGTGCTACCCCTGCCTCAACCAGCCTCAAACACAGCCCATGTGTGTCATCCCTGCCTCACAAAGCCTCTTACACGACCCATGAGTGCCACCACTACCTCACCCAGCCTCTTACACAGCCCATGAGTCCACCCCTGCCTCACCCAGCCTCTTACACAACCCATGAGCACCACCCCACCCTCACCCAGCCTCGAACACAACCCGTGAGCACCACCCCACCCTCACCCAGCCTCATACACAACCCATGAGCACCACCCCACCCTCACCCAGCTTCTTATACAGCCCATGAACACCACCCCACCCTCACCCAGCCTCTTACACAGCCCATGAGCACCACCCCACCCTCACCCAGCCTCTTATACAGCCCATGAGCACCACCCCACCCTCACCCAGCCTCTTACACAGCCCATGAGCACCACCCCACCCTCACCCAGCCTCTTACACAGCCCATGAGCACCACCCCACCCTCACCCAGCCTCTTACACAGCCCATGAACACCACCCCACCCTCACCCAGCCTCTTACACAGCCCATGAACACCACCCCGCCCTCACCCAGACTCTTACACAGCCCATGAGCACAACCCCGCCCTCACCCAGCCTCTTACACAGCCCATGAACACCACCCCGCCCTCACCCAGACTCTTACACAGCCCATGAGCACCACCCCACCCTCACCCAGCCTCTTACACAGCCCATGAACACCACCCAACCCTCACCCAGCCTCATACACAACCCATGAACACCACCCCGCCCTCACCCAGACTCTTATACAGCCCATGAGCACCACCCCGCCCTCACCCAGACTCTTATACAGCCCATGAACACCACCCCGCCCTCACCCAGCCTCTTACACAGCCCATGAGCACCACCCCGCCCTCACCCTGACTCTTACACAGCCCATGAGCACCACCCCACCCTCACCCAGCCTCATACACAACCCATGAACACCACCCCGCCCTCACCCAGACTCTTATACAGCCAATGAGCACCACCCCACCCTCACCCAGACTCTTACACAGCCCATGAGCACCACCCCACCCTCACCCAGCCTCTTACACAGCCCATGAGCACCACCCCGCCCTCACCCAGACTCTTACACAGCCCATGAGCACCACCCCACCCTCACACAGCCTCTTACACAGCCCATGAGTTCCACCCAACCCTCACCCAGCCTCTTACACAGCCCATGAGTGCCACCCCACCCTCACCCAGCCTCTTACACAGCCCATGAGTGTCACCCAACCCTCACCCAGCCTCTTATCTACAGACAATCTCAACACAATAAGAAGCTGCGTCTCCTACTTTAAACACGCGGCCTTCCCGACTCTCTTACGTCCGGCGGAAGTCCAAGTAGCGCTTACCCTGATACCAGTCTGAAAGCGGAAAACGCACTGAATTATCCCTGAGACGAGGAAGATAACGGGGAGGAAGAAATTAAGTTTCAAAAAGATTAAAATATTGGAATGGTGGAATAAAAGAAGGCCTAAGAAGGCCTAATAGAAATTGCTCTGATGATTATAAAATGTGTGTAGGTGGAAGAAAAAGGGAACATTGTGTTGTTTTTGCTATTATTGTTTATTATTATTATTATTATTATTATTATTTTTATTATTTATTATTATTATTATTATTATTATTATTATTATTATTATTATTATTATTATTACCACATAAACTCTTGTTGGCTGGTTTTGTCGACAAGAATGATGGAAAAGGAAAAAAAAACTAATACAGAACACGTTTCTCTCTGTGTGGAACTACTTGCAAGACTTGATTTCGCTCTATACAGAGCGAAACGTTGCACCAAATGTCTATCAAAAAAAAAGCTTAAGCAACAGTAAGAAGACTGTAACAGAATCCTAGTTTTGCTGACATGGGTCAGGAGCTATGCCTCGACCTGAGGCGGGAGGAAGGGAGGGGGATGTGTTGATCAGATGCGCACCCCATCATCCTCGGTAGAGCAATCTAGCAGATTAGCCACTCCGCTTAACCAATACCGCTTAAGGGATATTTGCTAAGCAGAGAGCTCTGAGAACAAGTTGCTAACGGGTGTCAAGAAAGAAGCCTTCTTACCACTTAATAACCAACAAGGTTCACTTTCTAGTTAACCACTTACAATATAATTATTTCTGTAGAGATAACTCCCAGTGTAAGATTACTGGTTAATGTTATTATTAAAGTGAATTACGTAAACAGACCATTTTTGAGGTTCAGTATCGCAGTACCCATTTTTGAGGTTCATTATAGCAGTACCCATTATTAAGGTTTAATATCGCAGTACACATTATTAAGTGAGATTCAGTATCGCAGTGCCTATTATTAAGTGTGGTTCAATGCCATAATACCCATTATTGAGGTTTAATACCGTATTACCCATTATTGAGGTTCAATATCGTAGTACCCATTATTGAGGTTTAATATTGCAGTACCCATTATTAAGTGAGGTCTAATATAGCAGTACCCATTAATGAGGTTAATATTGCAGTACCCATTAATGAGGTTAATATTGCAGTACCCATTATTGAGGTTTAATATCGCATACCCATTAATATCGTGGTACCCATTAATATAGTAGTACCCATTAATATCGCAGTACCCATTATTAAGGTTTAATATCGCAGTACCCATTATTGAGGTTTAATATCGTAGTACCCATTATTGGGGTTTAATATCGTAGTACCCATTATTGAGGTTTAATATCGTAGTACCCATTATTGGGGTTTAATATCGTAGTACCCATTATTGAGGTTTAATATCGTAGTACCCATAGATTATACGATTTGCTTTGTTGACGTGAATAATTTATTACTGGTATCAATAAACAGTCTTATAATCTCTCTCTGATATGTTAAACAAGCACGGGGTCGATAGCTCTAGGCCTTTCATGTTGCACTCAACACATCATCAAGAGCTTGCAGTGTTGCAGTAGGAAGTCCATGAGATGGCATCAGCTGATGACATCCCTTGAACGCTTCTACATGGACTTCCTACTCATTTCTGCAACATTGCAAGCTCCTGATGTGTTGATTGCAGCACGAAAGCCCTAGAGCTATCTTTCAACTCCCCTCGTGGTTCTCTCTTACATGTTAAGTGGTTAACAAAAAATAAAGTGAATCAAACTGCTTACTAGTGGCGAGGAGGCTTTTGGAACGGTCACTTAAAGTGATATTTAAGTGGAGTGCCTAATCAAATCTGATGAATTACTCTGCCGTGGGGAATTGGGCGTTCACCTGCCCACCCCAGAGTGTCTCCACTGACACACAGACAGACAGGCACACAAGATTGACAGGTGGAAGGTGGATGCAGGAGGAGCCAAGAGACACGTGTAATATTCTTAAACTGTAAAATATTACTGGTTAATGAGAATTTAATATTCAGCTCTAAGAATGTTAGAGAGAGAGAGAGAGGCTAACTAATTAGTGATGCTAAGATTAGATTTCTAATTTCCGATACAGTGTTGCCAGTGTTAGAGTACTAAATTCCGGTACAGTGTTGCCAATGTTAGGGCACTAACTTCAGGTACAGTGATTTCCAATGTTAGAGCACTAACTTCCGGTACAGTGTTGCCAGTGTTAGAGTACTAACTTCCGGTACAGTGTTGCCAGTGTTAGAGTACTAACTTCCGGTACAGTGTTGCCAATGCTAGAGCACTAACTTCCGGTACAGTGTTGCCAATGCTAGAGCACTAACTTCCGGTACAGTGATACTAGAGCTGTTGATTAAGATTTTAATGGTTCTGTTCATTGCATCTGTTGTCTGTTAATGGGACTTCTGTTATGTGCTAATGGGATGCATTTGTTAATAAGACGTCTGTTATGTGTCAGTGGGACGCCTGTGTTAATGGGTCGTCTGTTGTGTTAATGGGATGCCTGCGTTAATGGGTCGTCCGTTGTCTTAATGGGACGCCTGTGTTAATAGATCGTCTGTTGTGTTAATGGGACGCCTGCGCTAATGGCTCGTCCGTTGTCTTAATGGGACCCCTGTGTTAATGGATCGTCTGTTGTGTTAATGGGACGCCTACGTTAATGGGTCATCCGTTGTCTTAATGGGACTCCTGTGTTAATGGATCGTCTGTTGTGTTAATGGGACGCCTGCGCTAATGGCTCGTCCGTTGTCTTAATGGGAAGCCTATGTTAATTGGTCGTCTCTGTTAATATGTCTGTTATGCGTTAACGGGACGTCTCTGTTGCGTCTTCCGTGTAAATGCGTACGTCAGTTGTACGATATTAAGCTGCCTGACGAATCTCCCGCTAGCACGGCCGTGCTAGCGGGAGATTCGTCTGTAAAATCTTGCATTTGTGGACACAGTGGTGCCTATGCTAACCTTCCTATGGTGTAGAAATATACCTAGTTGGATGAATCTTATTAAAGCTAGCTGGCCCAGTGGCTAACGCGACGGTCTGAAGTTTTGAGACTCTCTGATCGCGGGTTCTAACCCCACCCGTGGTATGTTTTTTTTTTTTTTACTGACGAAATGTCAGGTAAATGGACACTGATGCAACTAATGTAGATAGATGGTTCAGGGAACTGACAAGTTGATAAATTAGACACACTGGCTTCACCAGTCCGATACAAAGAAGAATGATGAAAATCAGAGCCTGAGGGATTGATTATCTCAAACTTCTCCTGATCTTCATCATTCTTCTTTGTATTAGACTGATGAAGCCACTGTGTGGCGAAACGTCTCCACAGTAAAGACACCCAAGCATTGCACATGTGTCTAATTTATGCAACCAATGTCACATTTTATTGTAGAGAGCGAAACTTTGCCACAAAAACAACAACGTATCATTGATTACATCTGTCTCCATATAACTAACCCCACCATCGTTGCCTAGTTTGTTTACGGTCGCATCCTAGTTGACTCTACCGGGGGAATCCATCTTGCCTTGTCAAATCACTTCCACTATGTCTGATTTTAGCAGTTAAGTTCATATAAGCGAATCTTTCATGTATAATGGGGTTTTAGAGTGAGGCGAGGTGGCCAAGTCTAATCCCGCTGTAAATCAAACCAGGGAACGGGTGAGATTTGAACCCATGGCGAGTGAGTTTTAGGACTCGCTTGACATGGTTCAAACACCCACCCGTTCCGTGGTATTGTGATTCCTGCTATACATTGACGGGTTTCTAAGAATCATCCTGAAGTTGGGTGAAGGGGGTACGAGAGAAGGGTGAAGGGGGTACGAGAGAAGGGTGAAGGGGGTACGAGAGAAGGGTGAAAGGGGTACGAGAGAAGGGTGAAGGGGGTACGAGAGAAAGGTGAATAGGGTACGAGAGAAGGGTGAAAGGGGTGCGAGAGAGGGGTGACGGGGGTTACGAGCGATGGGTATGAGGGGGTGGGGGAGGGGTAAGTATCATCCTGGTGGTAGGATAATAAACACACGGGTCTGGGACCCTCCTGCCCCGCCATCTGTCGGTCGTGGCCAGAAACTTGATCATCCCACAACACATTTTTATAAACTTTTAACAAAAAAAAAAAGCCTTCCGCCGGACTCTCTCTCTGTCGGCTCCTTGATGTTGACGAGGGGCTCTTGATCCAGGAAACGAGCTATCCTTTTCCTGGGATCAAACCTAAGGACCTCGCATGAGTGCCACAGCCAGCTATATACGCTTCATAAGGAATATGCAAAACAACCACGGGGGGGGGGAGGTTGAAAGATAGCTCTAGGCCTTTCGTGTTGCAATCTAAACATCATCAGGAGTTTGCATAGTTTGCATTGTTGCAGAAAAGAGGATGAAATCCGGATTTCATCCTCTTTTCCGCAACATTGCAAGCTCCTGATGATGTGTTGATTGCAACATGAAAGAACGAGAGCTATCTTTCAACTCTCCCCGCGGTTGTTTTTCATCTTGCATCGCTTGTTTGCGATTTTTTGCATAAGGAAAATATATTAGCAGTATATATACACTGAGAGGTGTAAGCTGTGTATATACACTGAGGTGAATATTACTTAACAGCGACTATATACCTCAGTATATATACACAGAGGTTTATATAGTTCAGTGTATATACACTGAGATATGTATATATCTTAGTGTATATACACTGAGAGGGGTATATAACTCAGTGTATATACACTGAGAGGGGTATATAACTCAGTGTATATACACTGAGAGGGGGTATATAACTCAGTGTATATACACTGAGAGGGGTATATAACTCAGTGTATATACACTGAGAGGGGTATATAACTCAATGTATATACACTGAAAGGGGTATATAACTCAGTGTATATACACTATTAACTTTTACATTATGGATTAACGTATTCCTGTTATTATTGATATTATACAGTTAATAGTCTTGAAACTTAACTCTTTGCATTGCAAACTTGTGTTTCTTTAAAATCATGTCAAGTTCAGCAGTGCCCTGATACAGGTGAGGGGCTCTTGATCCATGGAATTGGATTTATCTTCCCTTTGGATAGAGGAGAAATGTTCCTCCATCTCCAGAGTTTACATTACCCCTGCGGATTTAGCGCTTACCTCCCTATTTAAAGTAAAATCTATTTGTTTTAGTGGGTTCCTTCTGCTGGTAGTGGGTTCCTTCTATTGACAGTGGGTTCTATCTTCTGGCAGTGGGTTCCATCTGCTGGTAGTGGGTTCCTTCTGCTGGCAGTGGGTTCCTTCTGTTGACAGTGGGTTCCATCTTCTGGCAGTGGGTTCCATCTTCTGGCAGTGGGTTCCATCTTCTGGCAGTGGGTTCCATCTGCTGGCAGTGGGTTCCTTCTGCTGGCAGTGGGCTCCTTCTGTTGACAGTGGGTTCCCTCTTCTGGCAGTGGGTTCCCTCTGATGGTAGTGCGTTCCATCTGCTGGCAGTGGGTTCCATCTGTTGGTAGTGGGTTCCCTCTGCTGGCAGTGGGTTCCTTCTGTTGACAGTGGGTTCCCTCTGCTGGCAGTGGGGTCCCTCTGCTGGCAGTGGGGTCCCTCTGCTGGCAGTGGGGTCCCTCTGCTGGCAGTGGGTTCCCTCTGCTGGCAATGGGTTCGTCTGCTGGCAGTGGGTTCCATCTGCTGGCAGTGGGTTCCTTCTGTTGACAGTGGGTTCCCTCTGCTGGCAGTGGGGTTCCCTCTGCTGGCAGTGGGTTCCCTCTTCTCGTAGTGGGTTCCCTCTGCTGGCAGTGGGTTCGTCTGCTGGCAGGGAGTTGGATAATGAGAGGTGATCTAGCAGTAAGGCGAGGGCGTGGTCAGAGAAGCTCCTCCTCCTACAAGTATCGTAGTGGCCGCTCATTGGCACACGCTGCCGCCCGACTCCTGGCGGTATGTAATCGAGAAACAGTTTACACTGTGGGAAGGAAAAGTAATTGTGGGAAAAATTCCATATTTCTTTGGCGTTATACACTGTGAAGATGGGCCACAGACGTCTTCAAGAGGTGCCACGGCCTTCTTACCAGAAGAGCGAGTAAGCATTTGTGGGTTTAGTATGAAAGATACTTTCCAGGCAGAGGTGAAATGAAGAGTGATTTTGTCTTCGCGAGTAACAAACGACAGAAATTGTCTTCAAAAGGCGTAGCAAGGGAGAATAACTCAAGAAATGCATTCGTGATTGCTGGCCGAACCTGTATATGATAACTGAACAGACTTTCGCTTTAAAGGATTTTTGGGGGAAACGACGCAGCATGAGGGAAGCAGACAGAAATGCCCAGGAGAGTCTTGATGCAGGTTACTCGGCCCTTAGATCGTAACAGAACAGACATAGGAAAGGTACTGAGCCAGCTATTATTTTGTTCTGCGTAGATGAATATTTTAAGCAAGTATCCTACATTTGATTGCAACAGATGAAACATAAATTGCAAATATATATCCAGATGTACTTCTTTTATCCCCTGTGGGGACTCATTCCTAGACCTTTTGTGGATCTATATACTCATGTGCTACCCTCCACAAGATGGCTATGGGGTGCACAATAAGCTAGCCACTACCGTCCACAGGATGGCTGTGGAACGCATAATTAACTAGCTGCTTCTGCGGCAATATCTAACAAAATCTAAATAGGTTAATACAAAAGATGTGAGAACATGCTCTGGCATAGACGACACTGCATAAACAGATTAATTTCTGTTTCTTTTATACTGTACGCATGCCAAAGCATAGTTTGATATCTATGATATTGATTGATTGAAGCTCTGCGTAGAGCGAAAGGTGGTCACAATGAGAGCTGCCTTGTGCACCTGTTTCTTGTCTTCAGAGCCAGTACAATACGCCCTCGTATCCTGAGCAGACGTATAGGGGCGCAGGGAGAGTGGAATGTATACTGACGAGGGGACACACTAGAAGCGCAGGGAAGGGCGTGGAACACACACTGTGATGGACACGAAACACAGCTACCACCATCAACCCCCCCTCTTTCTCTACCTCTTCGTGGTCGTCTGGTCGTCCTGCCTTCGTCCCACACTACGACACTCACCATTCTTTTCTAAGTGTTCATTTCTTCTGATTAATAGCATTCATCGAGCTAATTGAACCCATTTTAGACATTTTTTATGTGAGTATTTATCAGGGATTTACCATTAATAAGAGAGAGACGAGCTAAAACAATGTTATCATCACATGCTTAACAACACAAATCTTCACCATGGGAGTTTTTTCCCACGCTTGAGTAACAGGATGGTTGAGCAATTAGCGACTCGTTATAATAAGGTAAATAAACAAGGCCGAGGGGTAAGGCTTGTATCAAAGGGGCCCGAAGATCCCCTCTCATACAAACTAAACCCCTCTCTCACACACACACACACACATATCTTCCCTCGCCTCCCCCCAACCAACATCCCTTCTCCTCCTCCTCCTCCTCTTCCGCCTCCTCCACGACCCCGGCTCAACCCTTCTTCCTGCTTACAAATTGATGCCAAGCCTATTTTTAATACCATTTATTAATGTGAATTTCGCCTGGTGCTTCAAAAACAATTCACCTGGTTTTCAACAATACCATAAAACAAATTTCACAAAAACTCTTCCTGGACATCACAATAACCATATATAATTTATTTCAGGACTCTTATTGACAAAATGCCAGAGTAGAGAGAGGAGTAATGTAGAGAAAGAGAAGGTAGAAGTTTCACTCACGACTGAGTTATCACACCTGATAACACTCCTGGGCGAAACGTCGTCAAGAAAATGAACGCTTCATCTATGTTACGTGGCTGTATATCCACTTATTGTATTGTTGTCGTAGTCACTACTTGTATTGTTGTCGTAGTTACTACTTGTATTGTTGTCGTAGTCACAGTATATAAGCTTTCTGATAACATTTCATAACTGAATCTGAGTTGACACCAGGAATCACTTCTTACTACTACTACTTCTACTACTACTACTACTACTACTACTTCTACTACTACTACTACTACTACTACTACTACTACTACTACTACTACTACTACTTCTACTACTACCTTCTACTACAACTACTACTACTACTACTACTATTTCTACTACTACTACTACTACTACTACTACTACTACTACTACTTCTACTACTACTACTCTACTACTACTACTACTCTACTACTACTCTAGCTTCTACTACTACTACTTACTACTACTACTACTACTACTACTTCTACTACTACCTTCTACTACAACTACTACTACTACTACTATTATTTCTACTACTACTACTACTACTACTACTTCTACTACTACCTTCTACTACAACTACTACTACTATTATTACTACCACCACTACTACTATTAATATTAGGATCACTATTCCTAATACTATTAATAACAATAATAATAATAAACTCAATGGGTAATTATACACTATACTGATAATAAAAATTACATTTTCGTTATAGAATCCTCTATAACGAAATATTACCAGTTATCTTAAAAGTACATCATTATTCTTAAGTGTGACGTCACATTTCCGAAACGTACGCAATATGTGACGTCACAGCTCTTCAGTCTGGGAACTGCGGTTTTGGGGGGAATTGCGATTTAAGAATTGTAACGTGAAATCCGCGATTTAGGAATCGTAATTTATAAATAGCGGTTTGAAATCCGCGAATTAGGAATCGCGATTTAGAAATCGTAATTTAGAAATAGCGACTTGAAATTAGTGAATTAGTAATCGCGATTTGATGGAAGAAAAAAAAGGATAATTTTACTGTTAAAAAAAACGGATTTTCCCTATTCTTATGCTTTCAAAGGGAAAGGGTTTTTGATTCCTACGGGTTTAGCGTTCACCCACAATGACAGTTGTCACAGCCAACATCAGCCATACTGGACCAGCCTCAACGGTTCTGTTGGACGAGCCTCAACGGCCCTGTTGGACGAGCCTCAACGGCCCTGTTGGACGAGCATCAACGGCCCTGTTGGACGAGCCTCAACGGTCCTGTTGGACGAGCCTCAACGGTCCTGTTCGACGAGCTTCAACGGCCCTGTTGGACGAGCCTCAACGGTCCTGTTGGACGAGTCTCAACGACCCTGTTGGACGAGCCTCAACGGTCCTGTTGGACGAGCCTCAACGGTCCTGTTGGACGAGCCTCAACGGCCTGTTTGACAAGCATCAATGGTCTGTTCAACGAGCATCAAGAGTCTAACTAAAATAAAGTTTTCTGAACAAATATCATCAATTAATTGATGAACACAGCCCAGTCTGAACACTGCGCTGATATCCAAGACATTGATGATACTGGACACTGATGACCATAGATATTAATGACCATAGACATTGACGACCAGAGACATTGACGACCATAAACATTGATGACCATAGACATTGATGACCATAGATATTAATGATCATAGACATTGATGACCATAGGTAATGACCACAGAAATGGATGACCATAGACATTGATGATCACAGACATCGATGATCATAGACATTGAGGGAAGGGTGCCTTGATGCTGGTGAAGGGCTCGTGATCCGAGGAACAAGATTTTACTTTTCCCTTGGATCAAACCTAATTCTCCCATTTCTCAGTCGCTGTATGGCCCCTACAGGTTTAACGCTTTCGCACAAAAAATAATCTAAATATCTAAATAGCTCTATCCAAATATCTAAATCAAAATGTGTTGATATCAGATTATTCACTTACATCAAAATGAATTTTTATTTTATTTTTTTTTTTTCAACAAGTCGGCCGTCTCCCACCGAGGCAGGGTGACCCAAAAAGAAAGAAAATCCCCAAAAAGAAAAAACTTTCATCATCATTCAACACTTTCACCACACTCATACATAATCACTGTCTTTGCAGAGGAGCTCAGATACTACAGCTGAGAAAAGTCCCTCCCAGCTGTCACTATCTCAGACCCCTCCTTTAAAGTGCAGGCATTGTACTTCCCATTTCCAGGACTCAAGTCCAACTAAATCAATTAACTGTTTTCCCTGAATCCCTTCACACAATGTTACCCTGCTCACACTCCAACAGATCGTCATGTCCCAAAAACCATTCGTCTCCATTCACTCCTATCTAACACGCTCACACATGCTTGCTGGAAGTCCAAGCCCCTCGCCCACAAAACCTCCTTTACCCCTCCCTCCAACCTTTTCTAGGACGACCCCTACCCCGCCTTCCTTCCCCTACAGATTTATACGCTCTCCAAGTCATTCTACTTTGATCCATTCTCTCTAAATGACCAAACCACCTCAACAACCCCTCTTCAGCCCTCTGACAAATACTTTTAGTAACTCCACACCTTCTCCTAATTTCCACATTCCGAATTTTCTGCATAATATTTACACCACACATTGCCCTTAGACAGGACATCTCCACTGCCTCCAGCCTCCTCCTCGCTGCAGCATTTGCAACCCATGCTTCACACCCATATAAGAGTGTTGGTACCACTATACTTTCGTACATTCCCTTCTTTGCCTCCATGGATAACGTTTTTGTCTCCACAGATACCTCAATGCACCACTCACCTTTTTTCCTTCATCAATTCTATGGTTAACCTCATCCTTCATAAATCCATCCGCTGACACATCAACTCCCAAATATCTGAAAACATTTACTTCTTCCATAATCCCTCTCTCCAATGTGATATCCAATTTTTCTTTATTTAAATCGTTTGATACCCTCATCACCTTACTCTTATCTATGTTCACTTTCAACTTTCTACCTTTACACACTCTCCCAAACTCGTCCACTAACCTTTGCAACTTTTCTTTAGAATCTCCCATAAGCACAGTATCATCAGCAAAAAGTAACTGTGTCAACTCCCATTTGCATTTAATTCTCCAAAATTTAATCCCACCCCTCTCCCCAACACCCTAGCATTTACTTCTTTTACAACCCCATCTATAAATATATTAAACAACCATGGTGACATCACACATCCCTGTCTAAGACCTACTTTTACCGGGAAGTAATCTCCCTCTCTCCTACACACCCTAACCTGAGCCTCACTATCCTCATAAAAACTCTTTACAGCCTTCAGTAACTTACTACCTATTCCATACACTTGCAACATTTGCCACATTGCTCCCCTATCCACTCTATCATATGCCTTTTCTAAATCCATAAATGATCAAAATGAATATCTGCATCAAATTATCTATCCACATCAAAGTATCTACATCATATATATATATATATATATATATATATATATATATATATATATATATATATATATATATATATATATATATATATACATACATACATCAAAATATCTACAAGAATATATCTATACATCAAAATATACATCTACATGAATATATGCATGAATTATCTATATCAAAATATTAATCTGAGCCATAATATCCCGTCTACATTAATATTTATCTACGTCAATATCTAGAGATCAAAATATTTAAAAATATTGATCTACCTCAAAATTTCTACCTAAACTCTCTATTTACCTCAAAACCTTTATCTGCATTAGAAATATCTAAGTACTTCAAAAATATCTCTCTACAACAAAATATCTGTCTACAACATAATATCTATCTACTTCAAAACACATGTTTACAAAATATATATCTACATCAAAATATCCATTTACATCAAAATATCTCTCTACATCAAAATATCTACATCAAAATATATATCTACATCAAAATATCTATCTACAATAAAATATATATCTACATCAAAATACCTATCTACATCAAAATATCCATCTACAACAAAATATCTATCTACAATAAAATATATATCTACATCAAAATACCCATCTACATCAAAATATCCATCTACAACAAAATATCTATCTACATCAAAATATCCATTTACATCAAAATATTTATCTACATCAAAATATCTATCAACAACAAATTATCTAATTGCATCAAAGTGATCTTCGCTGACCATGTTTTTTCCTTGTCAAATTCCCTCTCCTTCAGAGCAACTTGCAGTGGGAACCAATCACTCAATATTCGCTCCTTTGCTAGTAATTTCGCCTGGCAATTGATTAATTAGGCAGTAAAGTCCGGGACCTGGTGATCATGTCGTATACTTCACCACAGGTAACCCCGCCACCACTCTCTAATTACTGGGTGTTGGCAGCTCTGGCCGGTGTTGGCAAGGTGTCCACTGTTAGCAAGGTGGCTAGTGTTGGCAGCGCTGGCAAGTGTTGGCAAGGTGTCCAGTGTTGGCAAGGTGGCTAGTGTTGGCGGCAAGGTGAGTTCTAGCAAGATGGCCAGTGTTGGCAGCACTGGCAAGTGTTGGCAACGTGGCCAGTGTTGGTAGCGCTGGCCAGTGTCACTACAGATTTATTGCAGTTATTCCATATTTATTGCAGTTACTCCAGATTTATTGCAATTACTCCATATTTATTGCAATTACTCCAGATTTATTGCAATTACTCCAGATTTATTGCAGTTACTCCAGATTTATTTCAGTTACTCCAGATTTCTTGCAGTTACTCCAGATTTCTTGCAGTTACTCCAGATATCGTGCAGTTACTCCAAATCTATTGACGACCCTCGGAAGTAACTGCTGTCACTGTCAGTGAGGTGTAATTAGATCCACATACAAACTTGAATCAAGTCGCTGTGGCATCATTTGAACGTGTATAATGTCGAAATGTTAATGAATAAGACACATGTGCAATATATGAGTGTCTTTTTCGCCGACAGAAGAAGCCTGCTGGGCAGGCGGAGTGTTTCTGTAATAAAGACACCCATGTGTTGCGTGTGTCTTGCTTATCAGTATGTGGCTTTTGTTATATTTGGGTCATTCAGCACGTATCTGCGTTAATTCGTGGTTCTTTTTCCACGCTGCACGTTTCGCCAGGCAGTGGCTTTACCAGTAGAATACAGAGAATAATCAGTGAAGACTGTGGTAGACCTGAGGTAGTAGCTTGAGGGGATCAGTCCCTCAGCCTTAAAGCTCCAACGGCGGGTCATCATCTGACTAAGACCCGCGTTAGGAATCACCTCTCCTGTTTCCTGACGAAGCATACCTAACCTAACCTCAGCCTTTATGAATCTCGTTCACCAAAATATTAATGGTTTTCCGAGTCATTTTATTTTCGGAAGACAAGACCTGTCAATATATTTACTGTGTTTCTTCATATTTGTTGACGAGAGTTGCATGCCCAGTGTCAGAGTGCCTCCCCGTTGTTGTGGCAGTACTGGCTGCCTGTGTGGAAGCTGCCTGCATACATAGCTTGGTTAATGGGCTTTGAAGCCTATCTACTACACGAGGATCATCAGTACCGTATATCGCCTTTTCGCCAAAGGACACTGCTGAGCTGATAAACGCACCGTCACACCTGCACAGGCAATCGCAACGTCACAGCTACACAGGTGAAATCACCATCATATAGCTGTAGCAAAGTTAACCGTCACTCACAAATGTCAGCATTGGGGACAGTCACCACACAGACACACACACACACAACGTCAATATAGGTGACCGTCACACACACACACGCACAGCTTCAACGAAGGTGACCGTCACACACAAACGACGTTAACAAAGGTGATCACAATCAACGGCAACAAAAGTGACACCTACCAAGTTGTCAACACACACACACACACACACACACACACACACACACACACACACACACACACACACACACACACACACACACACACACACACACACAGTGTCACTCATCATCTCAGAAAAGTAAAACTCATTTTGACTTCTCTCAACGATCACCTGTAATAAGTCGGGCTAAATAAAGAGGGAGTTGAATTCTGCTGACACTCCTTCGGAGAGTCAGTGAGGGGAGGAGGGGGGAAAAGGTTCTCTTCCTAAGAGGAGGTCCTTTCCACCCCGTGGACAGATTCTTCCCCTCATCACTGAGGGTAGATTTTCCCTTCACTGAGGGTTGATTTTCCCCTCATTGAGGATAGATTCTCCCCTGAGGACAGACTCTTCCCCTCACTGAGGACAGATTCTCCTTAAATGTAACTCTATAAACTCTCCGTCGTAACCAACATGGCTCTTTACTCTTGAATTTACACACCAGTCAGTCCAGTTAGTTTAGTTATACATCGTGGGCAACTAGTCTGTGCACCCCAGTGTTCATCCTGTGAGCGGAAGGCCTTGGTCAGGTGACCAAAAGCTCCAACGGCGGGTCATCATCTGACTAAGACCCGCGTCAGGAAACACCTGTCCGGTGTTCTGACGAACCTACCCCTGTGAGCGGTAACGCAAAGGCAACAGGAGTGCAGAATTCTCAATAGGTTTTTATCACATTCCACTACAACAAATAGTAGTCAGCTGCTATCGTAAATGGAACAGTGATACCTAGATATCTGCAAGAGGAGACACAGTAACTAGGTCGGAATGTGACGCAAAGTTTTGGTATGTACAAGAACATCAGTATAACTGATAAAATACGAGACTCATACGGCTATGAATTGAGTAGGGAATTCATGCTTGATTCGCCGGCATAGTCCCGGCCCGGGTCTTGTCCATGGGGTGACCCGGCGAACAGGGAATTAGTACATTAAATAGCGTGGGACTTGACGCACCGCCTTGACGAGTGCCAAGTTTCATTTCCTCAGTTTCAATTTTGTAACTTAACGCATCATAACTTCTGTTAGATCATCCAGGATTAAGTGTAGCGATTCATACAAAATAACTAGTTCACACAATATAACTAGTTCATACAGGATAACTAGTTCATACAGGATAACTAGTTCCCACAATATAACTAGTTCACACAGGATAACTAGCTCACACAAGATATCGTCTCTATTAGCAACATCAAAAGCATTTTTAATATCGAGAGGAGTGGTATATGTTTGCCCTGTGTCTTCGTCGACACTTAAAGTTACACACAGTTTTGGTACACATGGACAATGTGCGTCTCTTTATACTGGGTGACGAGTCCTCTTTAATACTGTATACATCTCTGGGTGGTCACTTTCCCCACAGACAATCCTGGATGGTCACTTTCCCCACAGACATCCCAGGGTGGTCACTACCGTGACAGACAGTCCACCTGTGTTGTCAGAAGCTGGTAGTGTTGGCTGCTACCACCTGTGTTGTCAGAAGCTGGTAGTGTTGGCTGCCACCACCTGTGTTGTCAGAAGCGGGTAGTGTTGGCTGCCACCACCTGTGTTGTCAGAAGCGGGTAGTGTTGGCTGCCACCACCTGTGTTGTCAGAAGCGGGTAGTGTTGGCTGCCACCACCTGTGTCCTCGGCTATTTCCATCCTCTCAAAGAGAGAGAGAGAGTGAATACACTAGCAGTGTGTTAATTTCTCATTCTATGATAGTTACACAGTGGGAACAAAAGCTGGCTAGCTATGTTTCCACTTCCATGCTCTGTCACATAAGATGTGTCTCATTCGCACTGTAACACATCTGTATGTGTGTGTGTGTGTGTGCGCGGGCACGCGCGTGCTAATCTAGCAGCGAATATGGGAATTTACATAAAAATGGAGTAAATGAAGGAAAGTACGTATATAAGTTCTTGATAAACGTGTGTACAGACGTCCGCACAATCCTGCCCGCCCCTACACACACACTTGATGGCCTTTGGGAAGAAAAAGTTCTGGCTGTCCTCTGTGGAAAAAGCTCTGGCTACCCCAAGGTGAGAGGGTTCTGGTTACCCCGGGGGGAAAGGGTTTTGGCTACCCCAGGGGGAGAGAAGGTTCTGGCTACCCTAGGGCAGAAGGGTTCTGACTACCCCTGGGGGAAGAAGGGTTCTGGTAGCGTGGTGACACAACAGGGCGTGTGTCAGCGAGTGTCAGCGAGTGACTGATGGAAGGTAAACAATGTAGGCGTCATTAAGCTTACTTAAATGAGAGGAAAGGTGTAGACAGGCGCGGTGCGGAGGTAAGTGAGAGAGCCGTCAGAGCATAACACCTGTGTCTGTTCGGTCTCTGGTGCGTCTCATCGGTCTCTGGTGCGTCTGTTCGACTCTAATGCATCGCCTCTGCTTTTCATACGTCAAGTCAATCTCTAGATCCGTCGCATCGGTCTCCGGTTGCTTCGGTTTGGGACTGATTACCTCATCATCCACTGTCTCGGTCTCTAACATCGTGTGGTTGGCACAGCAGAGAGACTGACGTCACCCTGCCCCAGCATCCTCGTCTCCTTCATCTCCCACTACAAAACATAAACATTTCTCCCCAAAATAATGTGACGTTTGCCAGCTAATCTCTAGTTGAGTTATCCCTTCACTGGATGTGACTTGCTGATGAAGGGCTTTTGATCCGAGGAAGTCGGAGCTCATCATCTCACCCTTCGGTTCAGACCTGATGACCCTCCCTCTCCCTGTCACATTCCCCCCACCCCAGGTTCAGTATGACCCCCCCTCTGTGGGTTTAGCTCTTCATTGGGAAGAATTTGCGACGAGAAAGGCAAAATTTTCGAACACCTGACTTATGAACACCTGACTTACGAACACCTGACTTACGAATACCTGACTTACGAACACCTGACTTACGAACACCTGACTTACGAACACCTGACTTACGAACACTTGACTTACGAACACCTGACTTACGAACACATGACTTATGAACACCTGACTTACGAACACCTGACTTACGAACACCTGACTTACGAACACCTGACTTACGAACACCTGACTTACGAACACCTACTATTATGAACACTATGAACACAATAACAACACTGTTATGAACACTATTATTATGAACACTCTTATTTTGAACATTATTAATAACAATACAATATATATGAACAAACGCCACTTTTAGGAAGAGAACACTTACAAAGTGTGCTACAGAGAATGGTTGGCACAACGCTCGAGTTTCAGAATACATAAAAAAGTTGAAAGTTACGAGAATAACTTCATAAATAAGTCAACGTTGGCATTGTAGACCAGACTGGAGCGACTATTGGCTTGCTTATATTTGTTTGGCGTATTAGACAGCTAGGAGGGGCGGCGGTGGGTAGGGGCTGCGGCAGGGGCGGCTGCAGTATGAGGCAACAAGGCCGCCGCACTGCAGTTCTCAATAATGTTCTTCATGACAGTTACAAACGGTCTGGATTTGCATGCGAGGGGACAATGACAAAGCCCCGTGCTGGGGGTGTGTCTTATTGTCTGGCTCTGCCGGACGCCGACAAGTGACCCAGCTGCCGGATGCTTAGCACCCCCTTTCCCTAGCTAGTGGCCCGGCAGTAGGGCAGGATGGAGGGGGTGGGGGAAGGACAACCAAGCTACATTTTATACACGCTAAACACAACAACAAAAACGCCAAACATAGTCTTAAGGATGAATAATACAAGGGTCAAACCAGGCAGGAAATTTTTCACACCAGTCTTTTGAGGTTAAGAGGAAGTTCCAAGAGCCGAAACTCGATGCCCCCCTTCCGTAACCACAGATAAGGGATCACACTTCCTTCCACACTCACGTACATCTTAAATTTCTGTGTGTTTGATGGGCCATCCTGAGAGATGGTAATTCCCAAGTAATAGCAACTCCAGTTCTGCTAGGAAAAAAAAACTTTGGAAATGCTGTTACTATTGAAGTTTGAGTGCAATGCTTGGTGATATCCTCGTCGTTCTACCGAGGTCTCCTGAAGTATATTTCTCGTTACTACATACAACCCTTCCTTTTATGATGGAGTACGACAGAGGGGGAGAAATAAAGCTAAGTTTTGCTCCAACAATGTAACTGTCGTACAGAATAGAGTAGCAACACACTGCTGGTATAAGATTTTGTTTCTGTAAGGTGACACACACACACACACACACACACACACACACAAACACACACACACACCTACTGTGTGTGTGTGTGAGTATTCTGGGTAGTAAATTTCTTCACCACCTCCAATACACCAGACGAGATATTTCCATCGTTTCCTTTGACTTCCACAACTCACCGGGGCGGTGTTATCTTCAAAGGTTCCTTGTGCTGTCTCAGCAGCTATTCACAACCCCCGCTGCTCTTTCTTGTGAGAGATATTAACCCGAATAAACTTCTCCTTTGAAATAAATTACATTATCTCTATTGCCTCTACGAGCTTTCATGTTCGTCTCCTTCCCACCGTAAGAGATGTTGAAATCAATCGTTACCGCGTAATAAACGTCACTGTGATTGGCTGACAGGTAGGAACTGTGTAATCTTGCGTGTAAACAACCTCGTTAGATCTGCAAAGAAGTGTCACCTTTATTTCATTTGTAACGTGAGCATAAGTCAACAGTTTGGGGGTTAGTATATTGGTCTTAGTGACTGCCAAAGCTGTGAGAGGTCTTAAAGACAACACAAACACTACACATCTTCCTTGTGGCAACAGTAAACAAGACGCTGACAGCCGCTTCGTATTGGAGTTAATGACCATTGAACTAGCAGCTGTCACGGCTGTCATCCCAGCTCGCTACTGCTGACATATATACTCGAATATCTGTCCTCCTCCCTTTGCTACATAGCTCCGTCTCTTCGCTACATAGCTCCATTCTTTAGCTACATAGCTACCTTCTCTTCGTTACATTACTCCTTCCCTTCACTACATAGCTTCTCCTCTTCACTATATAACTTTTTCCTTCTCTAGATAGTTCCTCCCCTTCGCTACATAGCTCCTCCCCTTCGCTACATAGCTCTTCCCCTCCGCTACATAGCTCTTCCCCTCCGCTACATAGCTCTTCCCCTCCGCTACATAGCTCTTCCCCTCCGCTACATAGCTCCTCCCCTCCGCTATATAGCTCCTTCCTTTCGCTACATAACTCCTACCCTTCGCTACATAGCTCCTCTCCTTCGTTGCGTAGCTCTACACCCCCAACCCTACCTCAGTAACTCAGCAAACACACATCGTAGCTAAATGAAGATTTATCCGGCTCGTTACTCATGTATGCCTCCTCTAAGGTCATTAGGTCTATGAAATATCAGTGGAAGTACTCGCACGCTGTTGACTGATGATGATTTACTTCTCATGGGCGCGAGTTAGAGTGGAGATGCGACCCTTACGGTGGTGGTTTATTTGTCAGGAGAAACGGGGAAATATCTGGTGACGCGGGTATTAGTTATGCTATGACCCGCTTCCCCCACCCACAGTACCTTCTATCCAGTACCCCCTATACCGTACAGTACCCCATGTACCGTACAGTGCCTCCTATATCGTACAATACCTCATATACAGCACCTGGAGAGGTCTTACATCTCTCTCACTTCCCAGTACATATATACATGCGTGCATTTTGCATCTTCTCTGTGACTTCATAAAAGTGTCTTAAAAAGACACAATATGCGCGTGACGGCATTTCAATGAGAAGTCGATTCATCTACCAGAGACTTGGTCAATTCTTATCAATTTTCTGTTGTGAGAATTGATAAATTCCCCGGTGGACGAAACGTTTTCTCGGTAAAAGGCCAGAAACCGCATATGACGTCTTATTAACATACTCGTCGGTAAATAATACCACAGAAACAAACGTTCTCCCAGTCAAAGCTTTATGTGCAGCCCTTCTGCCTCGCCTGGTACAAGCACTGCCTCGCCTGGTACAAGCACTGCCTCGCCTGGTACAAGCACTGCCTCGCCTGGTACAAGCACTGCCTCGCCTGGTACAAGCACTGCCTCGCCTGGTACAAGCACTGCCTCGCCTGGTACAAGCACTGCCTCCGTTGTTTGTGTTTGAGATTACTTCGTCACTTTTAACCTGCCTAACGATCTGTACCAATTATCAGGCCGCAAGATTTCGTTGTATTTACAAGCGCCCCGACCTTTTTTTACAGTATTTGTGAACATTCCTGAGGCATGAATGTGGCTTTTGTGTGCGTGCCAAGAAAAGTCCCACTGGAATTAGCACCAGACACAGATGAAGGCGTTGCAGCCCCTGATAAAATCACCTCATAAGGCGCCATTCGTTTTCAAGCGCCATCACACACCAACAAAAGTGCAGGGAAATGAGGAATATTTAGAGGTGCGCCCGAGACAGCTGTTAAGTGTCTCGGCCGGGGATGTTTCTCACAAGGTGACGTTCACGCTATACCCGGGGGGAGAGACGAGCCGTCCGTGGCACCTTGTGATTGCTCGGATACTTGTGCACTGTGCACCCAAGGTAATGGTAGTCTTGTCTGGGATGTGTAGTCATGGTGATGGTCGTCTTGTCTGGGATGTGTTGCCAAGGTGATGGTCGTCTTGTCTGGGATGTGTTGCCAAGGTGATGGTAGTCTTGTCTGGGATGTGTTGCCAAGGTGATGGTCGTCTTGTCTGGGATGTGTTGCCAAGGTGATGGTCGTCTTGTCTGGGATGTGTTGCCAAGGTGATGGTAGTCTTGTCTGGGATGTGTTGCCAAGGTGATGGTAGTCTTGTCTGGGATGTGTTGCCAAGGTGATGGTCGTCTTGTCTGGGATGTGTTGCCAAGGTGATGGTCGTCTTGTCTGGGATGTGTTGCCAAGGTGATGGTCGTCTTGTCTGGGATGTGTTGCCAAGGTGATGGTTGTCTTGTCTGGGATGTGTTGCCAAGGTGATGGTCGTCTTGTCTGGGATGTGTTGCCAAGGTGATGGTTGTCTTGTCTGGGATGTGTAGTCAAGGTGATGGTCGTCTTGTCTGGGATGTGTAGTCAAGGTGATGGTCGTCTTGTCTGGCATGTGTTGCCAAGGTGATGGTCGTTTTGTCTGGGATGTGTAGTCAAGGTGATGGTCGTCTTGTCTACGATGTGTTGCCAATGTGATGGTCGTCTTGTCTGGGATGTGTTGCCAAGGTGATGGTCGTCTTGTCTGGGATGTGTTGCCAAGATGATGGTCGTCTTTCCCAGGATGTGCACCAAAGATGGTCATCTTGCACAGGATGTGCATCTAAGATGGTCGTCTTGCCCAGGATGTGCACAACAATTTTTATACACGATTGTATTTCTTCACGGGAGAAGAGGGAAGAACAGAGCTTCGAAACGTTGCTGACGGTACAAGGTAATGTACCTAAATACACGTCACTGCACTAAGAGACAAATGGTCTGGGACCCGAAGCGAGGTCCTTTAGAGCAGCTGGCCCCGAAATATGCCATTCAGCCACCAGGCTACAAAATCATATTGTCCGTAATTTTTATTAATTCATAGGCTGTTTCCCCACCAAAGCAGGGTGACCCGAAAAAGAAGAAACACTTTGTCATTATTCACTCCATCACTGTCTTGCCAGAGGCGTGAGTTAAATAACCGCAACATATCAACATCGTATTAATACAAGAAATACACAGATGTAGAACACTTATTTTGACAACGTTTTGCACTATATAGATCTTCATAAAGTCAGTAATAAAGCTATACAAAGAGCGAAACGTTGTTATAACAAAAAAGTTTTTCTACACTTGTGTCTTCACGCTTCAGTATCTTTGTAAACCTTCCTCTTCAAGACACTTAAATGCACCGCCAACACAATGCTCTCTTATTGCACTCTAGCAATGCCCCGTGCCAGGGCATGATCCATTTAAGTACACTTATCATCCCTTTCAACACGCTTTTAAGTTCAACAGTGTTACAAGAGAGGTTTGTTCAACGCTTGTGTCTAATGTAACGCACCTTAGGCACATCTGATTCTTCTTCAACACAATGTCACATCAATGTACGTAATGTCACATCAATGTACGTAATGTCACATCAATGTACGTAATGTCACATCAATGTACGTAATGCCACATCAACGTACAAAACACTTCCATCAACACTTTAAGAGATCATTATTTTTTACCTTTCCTTTCTTTAGATGCCCCTTCAGGACACACATATACACAGCCCCCTTTCAGGACGCACACACAGCCCCCCCCCATTGAAGACACACACCACCCATTTAAGATACACCAAGCTTCTTCAGGCTACCTCTTACCTTATCAAGATAATGTCCCTTCAAGAAAGACACATTACACCCCGAAGACACGGTCCCTTCAGGAGACTATCCTAACAAGATACAATCCCTTCAGGAGACTATCCTAACAAGATACGATCCCTTCAGGAGACACATTACTTCTTCAGCACTATACCCCCTATACTCCCTTCAGGAGACTATCCTAACAAGATACAATCCCTTCAGGAGACTATCCTAACAAGATACGATCCCTTCAGGAGACACATTACTTCTTCAGCACTATACCCTATACTCCTTCAGGAGACTATCCTAACAAGATACGATCCCTTCAGGAGACACATTACTTCTTCAGCACTATACCCCCTATACTCCCTTCAGGAGACTATCCTAACAAGATACGATCCCTTCAGGAGACACATTACTTCTTCAGCACTATACCCCCTATACTCCCTTCAGGAGACTATCCTAACAAGATACGATCCCTTCAGGAGACACATTACTTCTTCAGCACTATACCCCCTTCCACACATTCCACCGTTCTCAGGACACATTAATATCCTAGTGGAAACATTTGGTACCTCTGCAACACAATAACTGCTCGTCATTATAAGTGTTGCTACGACGGTACATGTAGACCCTTCACTACAACACTACAGCCACAACACACAACTAGCACTCACCGCAACACACAGCGCTCACCGCAACACACAGCTCTCATCACAGCACAACGGGGAGATAAAGTAAATATTTACAGATGGAAAACTAATGAAAAGAACATAAAGATAATATACTGACAAGAAACTGTAGAGCAACATTAACTACCTGAAGTGGTAATTGCAAAGTTCAACCTCCAATATTGTAAGAAAATGGGACGAGGAGGCGACTATATCTTGGCTGTATTTGACTTTTGTTTACATTGGTGAAGCAACAACCTCACTTTACTTAGGCGAGGACCATGAGCACTGGCTCTATATAAATGTAACTCAGTTATCCATAATAATGACAAATGCTCTCACCCCAGTCGTCTGCTCTGGCTGGCGTAGCTTGTGGAGAACTGCCATATTAAAATATGTCTTGCGGTTTACGGAACGAACGTATTTAAACCTAATATGCAACGTTCCCTTCCGTCTCTCATGAATTTGCATGCAAGTTACGTTTCCCTAAACCCAGCTGGCGTTAATGGACACCGTCGTCGCTAAGTCTCTCCAAAACATTATGCCTTTTCCCTAAGTTATAGATGAATAAACTCGGGGATTGCTATAATTCTAGGCAGAATGAGGGGGAATGTTGTGAGGTTGTGGTGGGGCGTGACTGGCCCCGCGGGGCACTGCTCTCACTCCTCTTTACCACCAGTGCAACGTGACCGTGGTAATGTTTCCACCTCCCTCGCCAATACCAACCTTCTCACACATTTGTCTACTGCTGCTCATTCACATTATGTTTAAATTCATTGTTGTCATTTAACTAACGAGGATATTTCTACGAGTCTTGGACACTAACTCACTCTGTTATCACTGCATCTAGCAACTGCATCAAAAGCCTTGGAAGTCATTGCTATGAAACGTAGATGGAGCGTTACAAGCCATGGCAACCCTAACGAATTTCTTACATTTCCTGATACGAATCTCGAGGAGGAATGAGTGTAAAAGTTTGGATAAGATGTATGTTCACACGTGTACCCGGGGCCACATTACTCACCGAATCAACAGTGCACAATATCACATTCATCGTTGCTTATCAACTCTCCATCTCTCTATACTTGCTGGAGAAGCACAGAGAGTTTGCTGTTTCTTGGGTTTTGACACTGACAGAGGTAGAGCTGTGAGCGGAGCCTCATGAACCCCTCTATATTGACCCTCCTCCTTTTGAACCCACTTCAAGAGCTTCTCCACTTGTACCCTGTAAGCTTTTAGCTCTACACGTATAAATACACAAAGGAAACACAGTGTTTTAGCTTCAGAAATCGCTGTGTAACCAGTCGAGTCTATAAGAGTGGAGAGGTTAAGGACGGTCGTGTATTTATTGTTTTGGTGTGACACGTCTAGAATATTTATGGAACTGGCGTTTTTGCCGGGGGTGACAAGTCAGTTAAGCCAGAAGTCAGGTTTTCCTGCCTCCCTCTTTATCTCTATTTGCATACCCCCTTTAATTGGCTTCTTACACCTCTCTTTGATATTTTTCCGTTCATCTACCAGTCTCTGTCTTTAATTCCGTTGCTTAATTTACTGATGATAACTGCGGTACAGAATGACCTCAAGGGAACGTAAATGGCTCTAGATGTTAACTTATTCATTCATCCATATCACCCGTTGTGCCTCCCCTTCCCGTCCTTCACTCTCCTGCATGTAAAGGTCATTCTCATTGTTCCTTTCTAACACACACACACACCCTTCTCCCCCCCCCCCTCTCTCTCTCTCTTCCCACTTCATCTCTTATTTCCCCTTGTTCCACTTCTTCACTTCCCTCGCTACGCCACCAACTTTCTCTGTCTTCTTGCTGTTTTTCACCTATGTTGTTTTTCGTTGATGTGACCACGGTCTTTCTCAGGTGATTCATCACCACCTCACCCATCTACTCTTGGTGCCTGCAATACAGGTCTCCACCTAACCTGCAATACTTGACCTGTCGCCACACCCTATCTCCACACCTTACCTATCTAAACTGCTTACCTGCAACACCTTACCTATCTAAACTGCTTACCAGAAACACATTACCCATCTCCACTCCTTGGTAAATTAAACACATGGGCAACACTTGGGTATCATCCTCGTGGAAACGTTTCGCCACACAGGCTCTCTGTGCCTGCCTCTTGCTCTGTGCCTGTATCTTGCTCTGTGCCTGCCTCTTGCTCTGTGCCTGCCTCTTGCTCTGTGCCTGCCTCTTGCTCTGTGCCTGCCTCTTGCTCTGTGCCTGTATCTTGCTCTGTGCCTGTATCTTGCTCTGTGCCTGTATCTTGCTCTGTGCCTGCCTCTTGCTCTGTGCCTGCCTCTTGCTCTGTGCCTGCCTCTTGCTCTGTGCCTGCCTCTTGCTCTGTGCCTGCCTCTTGCTCTGTGCCTGCCTTTAGCCTACATCTTTCCCCTCCGTGCCTGGTAGTTCCTCACCTGCTTCATGACCTGCTGAGTGCACCTGCTGAGTGCACCTGCTGAGTGCATCTGCTCCATGACCTGCTGAGTGTAGACTTAGCTTACTCAGCAAGGTCATAAATGCCATAAATGCCCCGCAGTGGCTTCTTCAGTCCAGTGCAGAGGAAGGTGGAAGATGAGGAAACGTTTGAGGTAATCAGTCCCTCAGACTAGAGTCGATGTGCTCAGTCTTGATAAAAGTTCAATATATTTGCGAATTTGCTGAACTTGTAATTAAATTGTTAAAATCATAGCAATAATTTTTAAAGAGGCGGACAGATAAGCCAGCGGAAGGCCTCGGTCAGATGACCGGGTCTTTATTCCTGGTCTGAGACCGGGTCTTTATTCCTGGTTTCACATTTAAAAGCCAGACTATCCGGCCCCTGGAGGAGCACTGGCAACATTATTATTATTACGGGGGAGAGTGCCAGGGAGGGGGTTGAGGGGGACTAATTGGAAGTAATGGGGGGGTTGATCCAAGGGAAGGGGGGTAGCTTCAACTCCATGGATCAAGAGCCCTTCGTCAGCACCAAGGCGCTATGCTACCTTGAGGGGACACAGGCTAGCAACAGTCGTCAGCCTGATTCAAAGACGTGTGCAACAGTTGGGTATCTTTACTGCTGAAACGTTTCGCCCACATGGCAGTCTTCTTCAGTCAAGGTAATAATGGTAGAATTACCGATAATATGTTAGATAAATGGACACAGATGCAACTAAGGTGACATTTTATTGTGGCGACGTTTCGCTCTTCAGGAGCTTTATCAAGCTTGACAAAGCTCCTGGAGAGCGAAACGTCGCCACAATAAAATGCCACATTAGTTGCATCTGTGCCCATTTACCTAACATTTCATAAGTCAAATACAGAAAAGAATTTGTTGTAGGCAGTAGTAGTCGTAGTAGTAGTAGTAGTCGTAGTAGTAGTAGTTGTAGTAGTACTCGTCGTAGTAGTACTCGTCGTAGTAGTAGTCGTAGTAGTAAGGTAGAGATGGTGTAATCAGTCCATCAATCTTGGAGCAACAGTTTGAGGTGGTCAGTCCCTCATCACCTCCAAGATTGGGACTGATTGCTTCATCTTTACCTCGTCACTGCTCCTGCTGCTTACAGTACATTCCATATCCGACTGAAGAAGTCTACCGCGTGGGCGAAACGTTTCAACAATAAAAAATTCTTGTCGGTATTTTGTATCATTTTCAATAAACATGAACCTGGCTTCTCTTGTCCTCACCTAATTGTGGTTGAAGGGGGTCGTGTCACGGCTCCTGGCCCCGCTCTTTTCCTCAAGGCCGGCTGCAAATATCGTATTGCAGACAACAGTGAAGGCACGCACACACACACGTTGCTGTTTCAAGCTTTTGTGGTGACAACGTTTCGCTCTGCGTAGAGCTTTTCCAGGTCATGTTTCGCGGTGTAGAGCTTTTATCGAGTCTTGTTGAGCTCGGTGTAGAATTAAAGCTCTACACAGGGCAAAACGTTGTCCCAGTAAAAGCCTGTTCTGCTACGTCTCTTCTCAAGGTGCTTACCAGGGGTACAAGAAGTGTCTCTCACCTTGCAAGAAATTTCTCACCTTGCAAGAAGTCTCTATCACCATGCAGCAAGTCTCTATCACCATGCAACAAGTCTTTAATCTTGCAACAAGTCTCTATCACCATGCAGCAAGTCTCTATCACCATGCAGCAAGTCTCTATCACCATGCAACAAGTCTCTCATCTTGCAAGAAGTCTCTTTCACCTTGCAAGAAGTCTCTATCACCATGCAACAAGTTTCTCATTTTGCAAAGAGTCTCTCTTACCTTGCAAGAAGTCTCTATCATAATGCAACAAGTCTCTCATCTTGCAAGAAGTCTCTCTCACCTTGCAAGAAGTCTCTATCACCATGCAACAAGTCTCTCTCACCATGCAACAAGTCTCTATCACCATGCAACAAGTCTCTCATCTTGCAAGAAGTCTCTCTCACCTTGCAAGAAGTCTCTATCACCATGCAACAAGTCTCTGTCACCATGCAACAAGTCTCTGTCACCATGCAACAAGTCTCTGTCACCATGCAACAAGTCTCTGTCACCATGCAACAAGTCTCTCATCTTGAAAGAAGTCTATCTCACCTTGCAAGAAGTCTCTATCACCATGCAACAAGTCTCTCACCTAGCAAGCAGTCTGTGGGCAGAGGAGGTGGGAGTAAGAGTCTGTCTCACGGTCCTCAACACATGTTACCTTCCCACGTCTGAAGACAGCCCCCCACGTCTGAAGACAGCCACCCACGTCTGAAGACAGCCCCCCACGTCTGAAGACAACCCCCCACGTCTGAAGACAGCCACCCACGTCTGAAGACAGCCACCCACGTCTGAAGACAGCCCCCCACGTTCTACACTTCGCTGCTGTCTTCACGATCCACAAAAACTAAATAGTTGTTGTTCTAGGTTAGGTTAGGTTAGGTTAATTAACCTTTAGTCGCGTAGAGTTTAACCGCAGGTAACTAAATAAACGCGAGGCCAACGTTTGAAGGACGTGATATCACGAAATATTCTGGTGGTTAGATGTATTGTTTTGACGCTTTGGTCATCGTCACTTGTGTTGTAGTCTAAATCTTGTTTTCTTGAAGTAAGGTTTAGGTAATTTAGGTTAGGTTAGGTCAGATCAGGTTAGGTCAGATCAGGTCAGGTTAGGTTAAGTTAGGTTAGTTCACGTTAGGTTAGGTTAGATTAGGTAAGGTTGGGTCAGGTTAGGTTAGGTTAGGTCAGGTCAGGTTAGGTTAGGTCAGGTTAAGCTAGATTAGGTTAGGTTATGTTAGGTCAGGTTAGGAAAGGTCAGGTTAGGTTAGGTTAGGTCAGGTTAAGTTAGATTAGGTAAGGTTAGGTTAGGTCAAGTTAAGTTAGATTAGGTAAGGTTAGGTCAGGTTAGGTTAGATTAGGTCAGGTTAGGTTAGGTCAGGTTAGGTTAGGTCAGGTTAAGTTAGATTAGGTAAAGTTTGGTTAGGTCAGGTTAAGTTTGGTTAGGTTAGTTTAGGTTAAGTTAGGTTAGGTTAAGTTTGGTTAGGTTAGGCTAAGTTAGCTTAGGTTAAGTTAGGTTAGGTGAGGTTAGGTTAAGTTGAGTAATGTAAACCTATGAAGAACGTATATTTTTACACGCAAAAAGGAATTAGAAAATAAGGCAGCAATGTACAGAATGTTGACGACACTGTGACCACTACGCACTGTGACCACTACACACTGTGACCACTACACACTGTGACCACGACACACTGTGACCACAACACACTGTGACCACAACACACTGTGACCACTACACACTGTGACCACTACACACTGTGACCACTACACACTGTGACCACAACACACTGTGACCACAACACACTGTGACCACGACACACTGTGACCACGACACACTGTGACCACGACACACTGTGACCAGTACACACTGTGACCACTACACACTGTGACCACAACACACTGTGACCACAACACACTGTGACCACGACACACTGTGACCACGACACACGCTCACCCCCCACACGCAAAACTGGCCAAGTGTCTGAGTGTCTCTGACTATTGGTAAATACTACATACATACACACTGATCTCCCAGCCTTTGTGTGTGTGTGTATTTGTGTGTGTGTGTGTGTGTGTGTATTTGTGTGTGTGTGTGTGTGTGTGTGTGTGTGTGTGTCACCGCCACTCACGACACAAAACACAAAACTTCTTTTTTAACTTTTCGCACAAAATTACAAGTTCGCCAGCAGTTACCTATAGCAGTGCCAAGTTCGCCAGCAGTTACCTATAGCAGTGCCAAGTTCGCCAGCAGTTACCTATAGCAGTGCCAAGTTCGCCAGCAGTTACCTATAGCAGTGCCAAGTTCGCCAGCAGTTACCTATAGCAGTGCCAAGTTCGCCAGCAGTTACCTATTGCAGTGCCAAGTTCGCCAGCAGCTAACGATAGCTGTGCCAAGTTCACCAAGAGTCAAATATAACATCGCTATCACTCTCAAATTATTATTATTATTGTTATTATTATTATTATTATTATTATTATTATTATTATTATTATTATTATTATTGTGCAACAAGCATAAGAGAAGGAAGGATTGAGTGCGGCCAGCAGTAACAGCCTGGTTGATCCAGTGTGAGGCCTGGTCATGGACCGGGCCGCAGGGGCGTTGACCCCCGGGGAATACCCTCCAGGTATACTTCAAGTATACATCATAATATAACACTGTAGTAACGAACAAACTGCCCATGCTCGCGGGGCGGGGCGGGGCTGGGAGGGGAGGGGCTTCGAGGGAGGCGGGGTAGGGGGGGAGGGGCGGGACGGATCATTGTGTGTGAGCCACGCCCCCTGAACACCGCCCCCCCTGACCTTCACACTCACACGTTGTTCATTAACCACTGTGTTATTGTAGCAAGCAAGGGGCCCCTGGGGTCCCCTGAGGGAACTGGTGAGGGTGTACGACCACTCTGACGTACGACTACCCACCCTGACGTACTACCACACGACCAAATCACTTTAATACTGGAAGTCAAATTCTCATTGTCAGTTGACTTGATTTCCTCCCGGTCCTGCCGGATCAACCAGGCTGTGGTGGACATGTGGGCCAGTGGACCGCCAGCAGCAACAACTTTGTGGACCAGCCTAGCCCAAGGCCAGGAAAACTCTGGAAGCAGGTCACATGTATATCAAAGATATATATTATAAGATAAAAAATTTCAGGTATAGATTCATCTTAACTCTGCCGTTTTAGCTGTTAAACCAAAAATAAATTGAGAATAAACTGAGAGTAAATCTAGGAGACACCAAGAAAAAACGAATTCATGAATAAATCATGAATGATTCATTAATAAATCATGAATGATTCATTAATAAATTCATGAATAAATCATGAATGATTTATGAATAAATCATGAATGATTCATGAATAAATCATGAATGATTCATGAATAAATCATGAATGATTCATGAATAAATCATGAATGATTCATGAATAATTCATGAATAAATCATTAATAAATTAAGACTAAACAAGGAGACACCAAGACTAGAATTAAAGAATAAATCACTAATAAATTATAGTATTTCGAATTTGCTATTTTTTTCAGAATTTAGCAAAAATATGAATATTGTCTTTCGCCAAAGACGGCGAAAGTATTAAGACGAGGTATTAAGAAGAGATATTAAGAGGAAGGGGAGAGAGAAGGATAGCGGAAGTGTTTCTTATCCTGCCCTATCTCTCTCTCTCTCTCTCTCTCTCTCTCTCTCTCTCTCTCTCTCTCTCTCTCTCTCTCTCTCTCTCTCTCTCTCCCTCAGGTATATGAATTCAGGGAGGTAGCCAAGCGATCAATGCTTTCCAAAGAATGGTTCAGGGAGGTGGGGAGTTGGAGGAGGTTGAGGTATTCTTCTTGCCTTGCCCTCCCCTCTCCTCCCTCACCGCTCTTCTCCCCACCAACAATGTTCCTCACCCCCTCCCTATCTCCCGTCCCCAATCCCCACTCTGTCAAGTGATCACCTGAGGCTTGTAATTAATTGTTTGTTGGTGGGCTGAGCGAGGTTGGTGCACTGGGCCACATGGTGGGCCACTGACCGTGCCACTGACCGTGCCACTGACCGTGCCACTGACCGTGCCACTGACCATGCTACTGACCGGACTTTAACTGTGAAGCTGACAGAATCACTGACCAAGCTAATGACCAGACATAACTTTTCCTCTGACCGGGTCACCGACTGGGCCACTGATAAGGCCATTAACCGTGCCACCGATATGACCACTAACTAGGCCATTGAATCTCGCAAAATAATATGAATTTCTAGTACACCTGTGAGAGGTAAAGCTGTTATATTCAGAGCGTGTGTTATTTGACGAATTGTCCCTCGTACGTTTCTGCACGCTCGAATTATTTTCAGAACTTTTAACAGTTTGTTTTAATTCTCGGTTAGGGTCTGATACATCGAAGTCTTTGTGGATATATGTCACAGGACTGAGGAAAATAAACTTGTAGAAAAAACAGTGTAAAACAGACTGTAAATGTTCCTCTCTCTCTCTCTCTCTCTCTCTCTCTCTCTCTCTCTCTCTCTCTCTCTCTCTCTCTCTCTCTCTCTCTCTCTCTCTCTCTAAGATCTTCAGCAGTACAGAGTAATGGGTGTGTGCGTGTGTGTACACTCACCTCTGTGTGGTTGCAGGGTTCGAGTCACAGCTCCTGGCTCCGCCTCTTTGCTGGTCGCTACTAGGTCCTCTCTTGTGGCTCCAGGAGCCTTATCGTACCTCTTCTTAAGGCTGAAGAAATGCTTCCTAACGTGTGTGTGTGTGTGTGTGTGTGTGTTATAATATTGTCAGATATACAGGCGACACGTGTGTTGATGGGAGGGGGAGAAATAGGTAAAAGGGGAAGGGGGTAAGAGGGAGGGGAAGGGGTCGCTAAACAGAGTCAAGCAAGGAGCCGAGTAACAGGGATCAGAGTGGATCACCTCCCGTGATCTTCCAGGTCTGGTCGATATAATTACCGGATGGTCCTCAGCAGTCAGGTCGCAGTGGTCTTCAAGTCTGAAGCCGGAAATCATATATATGTTTTTTTTCCATTGCGAGTTCTGAAATCACATCAGGAATACATTATCATTTAGATCTACTGAAATTCAGGTCAGTATCGACTGATTTGTTTTTTTGTGTGGAATTTTACGTCTTTGTTGCAATTTATTTTCTGTCTTTTTTTTTTATTAGTTTCAGATGGAGCAACTGAGCTTTCCGGTCCGTGTTCCACAGATCCCTTGTGTTCCACATGGCTCTTGTGTTCCACATGGCTCTTGTGTTCCACATGGCTCTTGTGTTCCACATGGCTCTTGTGTTCCACATGGCTCTTGTGTTTCACAGGTCTCTTGTGTTCCACATGGCTCTTGTGTTCCACATGGCTCTTGTGTTCCACATGGCTCTTGTGTTCCACAGTCCTCGTGTGTTCCACAGTCCTCGTGTGTTCCACATGGCTCTTGTGTTCCACAGCCCTCGTGTGTTCCACAGCCCTCGTGTGTTCTACAGTCCTTGTGTGTTCCACATGGCTCTTGTGTTCCACAGTCCTCGTGTGTTCCACAGCTCTCGTGTATTCCACAGTCCTCGTGTGTTCCACAGTCCTCGTGTGTTCCACAGCCCTCGTGTGTTCCACAGTCCTCGTGTGTTCCACAGTCCTCGTGTGTTCCACAGCCCTCGTGTGTTCCACAGCCCTCGTGTGTTCCACAGTCCTCGTGTGTTCCACAGTCCTCGTGTGTTCCACAGCCCTCGTGTGTTCCACAGCCCTCGTGTGTTCCACAGCCCTCGTGTGTTCCACAGCTCTCGTGTGTTCCACAGTCCTCGTGTGTTCCACAGTCCTCGTGTGTTCCACAGCTCCCTTGTGTTCCACAGCCCTCGTGTGTTCCACAGCTCTCGTGTGTTCCACAGTCCTCGTGTGTTCCACAGTCCTCGTGTGTTCCACAGTCCTCGTGTGTTCCACAGCTCCCTTGTGTTCCACAGCCCTCGTGTGTTCCACAGCTCCCTTGTGTTCCACATGGCTCTTGTGTTCCACAGTTCTAGTTTGAAAGCGACTCTCTGTCGCCCATATATCAACAAGGTCACACAGTCTTGGCAAGGAATGTGATGCACAGTATTTCTCATCTGTTGTTTCTTACATTTCACTGAGAAACAGTCATCTAATTTTGTTATGGCCAGAGAGAATTACGCTCAATGTTTACTGTTTAATTGTAAACCACAGTTAGGAAAGTGGAAGCAAGAGTTTGATCTCACACCTGACGTAAACTCGTCTAGCTAATTGAGAGGAAAGTGTATGTTTGTTTTCCATTAAAGTCAGCAGGTGTTAGGTTGTTTCAAACACCTGCCTAACTCTGCCATTTTATTATTTGTACGTATGTTCACTCTCACATTTGTGAACACGTCGATGCACACCACTGAGTAATGTGGTGGGTAATTTGCTTAAATGTGTTAAATGAGCGATTGTTCGCCTGTGGTTGATATAATTCTACAAAGTCCAAATTGTACGAGGTAATTCTGCACTGTCCCACTATAATTTTATACATTCCTACTATAATTATATACATTCTTACTATAATTATATACATTCCCACTATAATTATGTACATTTTCCATTTTAATTCTATACATTCTCATTACAATTCTGTATATTCCCCACTATAACTTTATACATTCTCACTGTAATTCTATGTATTCCCGCTAGCCAAAGTCTTGCGCCGTGACTCTGGCCGCGACACACGCTGCGCTTCTCGCTTTGTTGTGGTCGTGTTCAACCGGCCAGCAATTTCCATTTTTGTAGACCGAGTACCTGGAGAAGATAAAAGTGGCGTGGGAGAAACTTGCAATTATCAAGCAGCTGGACAATAGCCCCGTACCCGAGCTTGCCTCTTCCATTGTTGACACCCCGCACAAACCAGCATTCGTTAATTGATAAAATCATCTGAAATTACATCGATTAAACCATCTAAAACCTCTCTCACCTGCGCACTGGTCTTCAAATAAATATAGGCCTTTTGTAGTGTCCTTTTGTGCCACGTAAAATATTACGACATAGTGCCAGTCTTAGTCATAAATATTACTTTGGCCTACGGTCATTCATCTTCCCCGTTTAACGCTATATATTTAGACTGTCCCGACCAGCTACGTGACCGAGCATGCTACACTGACCCTTGTGCACTGGTGCTATAAGCAAGCAGGTCCTAATAACCTGTTCTGCCTCAGACATTACCCAGAATGTTGAAGAAATCCTGCAGAATTATATCCCTTAAGGACTCGTTCAATGTGAATAAATTTCTCCCCGTGTACGTTCCACCGTTCAGTCACACGAGAGTATACGTCATACCCTTTCATATTTTGATTATAGTTATTATATTAATGCTATACTGAAGATCAGCTTAATTGCTAGCAAAGTTCGTGGAAAGAGTCCCCGCGGCATGCAAGGTTAGCGGGATATACTATGAAGGGTTTTTGGAAGGATCAAGGCACAGTCTGGAAGAACCTAACTTCTGTCCTGGTGAACAGACTCACCGTAGTACTGGTGCGTAGATGTCTCTGTGAACTGTTTGATTTAGTACAGGAACGTAAGTGATGTATCCCTATTCTGTATGATTTAGTAAGGGTACGTAGATAATGTCTCTCCGTTCTGAATGACAATTAGGGGGGAAAAAAAACTATAGATTCTATATCTGTATCATAAATACCATGTAGCATGGGTCTCTGCCGTGCATTGAACTTCTGACCATTAGAAAATCTTAGTATTTAGAATTGTACGTCTTTAGAAAGCCTTACGCAATGAGTTGCATTTATTATTTTACTAGGAAATCTACAAAATATTATGTTATTGCGAATACGCTCTATAAATCATAACCTATAATATTATTGAGGTTGGTTCTTCAGAGAGGTTCTTGAAAAAACAAAACTAAATAGCAGTTTTTTTGTGAAAACTGAGTAAATAGGAACTTAAAATAGCAATTATTTTTCTCTGAAATTATCTCCATTAAATGTCCGCTGCACTAAAAGCCATTTAAATGCAAATTTGGTTATCTCACTCGGATAGAACGTGTTTAAAATCACATTTGAGGAATGTCATCTGTCATACGTGGACCTGACGTGGACCAGACGTGGACCAAACGTGGACCAGACGTGGACCAGACGTGGACCAAACGTGGACCAGACGTGCGCAGATATAGAGCCATGTTAGTTGACAGACACAAAACAGTGTAAACCTGTATTTAAAAACGTCTCGCTCAGAGGAGAGCTTTATCAAACTGATATGAACTTGAAGTTTTTCCCTTAAGCGAAACATCGTTATAGTAGTCTTTTGATGTCTCACGGTGTTTATGTCACGCACTTAGGAGCGTGCGTGTTTACAGTCAAATGCATAACAGTGAGGGGAAATATTTAAATAATTATTGTGGGCAACTTATCGTCCCCACAACAACAGTGTGTGTGGGCAACTTACCCTCCCCACAACAACTGTGTGTGTGGGCAACTTACCCTTCCCACAACAACTGTGTGTGTGGGCAACTTATCGTTCCCACAACAACAGTGTGTGTGGGAGCAACTTACCCTCCCCACAACAACAGTGTGTGTGTGGGCAACTTACCCTCCCCACAACAACTGTGTGTGTGGGCAACTTATCGTTCCCACAACAACAGTGTGTGTGGGAGCAACTTACCCTCCCCACAACAAGTGTGTGTGGGAACAACTTACCCTCCCACAACAACAGTGTGTGTGGGAGACAACTTACCCTCCCACAACAACAGTGTGTGTGGGAGCAACTTACCCTCCCCACAACAACAGTGTGTGTGGGAGCAACTTACCCTCCCACAACAACAGGTGTGTGTGGGAGCAACTTACCCTCCCACAACAACAGTGTGTGTGTGGGAGCAACTACCCTCCCCACAACAACAGTGTGTGTGTGGGAGCAACTTACCCTCCCACAACAACAGTGTGTGTGTGGAGCAACTTACCCTCCCACAACAACAGTGTGTGTGTGGGAGCAACTTACCCTCCCACAACAACAGTGTGTGTGTGGGAGCAACTTACCCTCCCACAACAACAGTGTGTGTGTGGGAGCAACTTACCCTCCCCACAACAACAGTGTGTGTGTGGGAGCAACTTACCCTCCCCACAACAACAGTGTGTGTGTGGGAGCAACTTACCCTCCCCACAACAACAGTGTGTGTGTGGGAGCAACTTACCCTCCCCACAACAACAGTGTGTGTGGGGGCAACTTACCCTCCCCACAACAACAGTGTGTGTAGGAGCAACTTACCCTCCCCACAACAACAGTGTGTGTAGGAGCAACTTACCCTCCCCACAACAACAGTGTGTGTAGGAGCAACTTACCCTCCCCACAACAACAGTGTGTGTGGGAGCAACTTACCCTCCCCACAACAACAGTGTGTGTGTGGGGGCAACTTACCCTCCCCACAACAACAGTGTGTGTGTGGGGGCAACTTACCCTCCCCACAACATTTGGCAAAGTTTTTGACAAAAACAAGTTTACTTGCAAGTATTAGCCCAGACGACTTTTCGGTCCATCCTGAACCATTATCAAGCCACACAAATTTGGATTTAAAAGCCTCAGTCCGTCGTGTCTACCCGTCTACGTAATAAGGAGCGACACTTACGGAGCTGGAACTCATACGAAACTCCGGAATGTAAACCAATTTACAGAAATTGCTCCTAATGGTAATGGCACGTTCCAGCTTATTGGTGTTTAATAAAAGTGACCTTTACGAGTGTCGTTTACCGAGCTACTACGACGACCTATTACTTAAATATCGATTAGAGGAGCTAAGACATTCAATTATGTTTCTTTTCCATATGACCCTGAGGATTATGTTCTGTGGTTGTGAGGATTTGTTGGGGGAGAGGAGGAGGAGAGGGGGTGTACACACCTATTTCAACTCTCCTGTTTGTGGTTTAATGGGTTGATTCGTAGCTACTGGTCCGTATTCTTGACTGGTTGAAAGCGGTTTTACTCCTATCGTTCTTATTTTTAAAGCTTTGTATGGATTCTGCCTCTGTCACTTCTTCATTCGGATTGTTTCTCTGACTGACCACTTTGAGGCTAAAGAAACATCACTATGGCTTATTTGTGTTTTTAACTAACTACTCTGTCACAGTGTTCTCGTTTCCTGCCTCTCGGACTGTCTTACCCTCCTCACTCTCGGTCTCGGAGTAATTTCTTCCGGCATGGGTGTGTGAAGGGGCTGACACACGTATACAAACTCTGTGTAAAGTTTTCTTCCACTTCTTTCACATCCAATTCACTTTAATTCCCGACTACATGTAGACAGTAAAAGAATTTCCCAACGTCACTTAACTCATCTCTGTGTCTAGTTTCCAGCTTTGTCCTCTTACTCATTTCAGTCAACTCATTCCCATCCAACCTATCAGTTCCTTTTGAGTATCTTTGTATATAATAATTTTTCTTTACTCTCCTTCTTTATTAATTTGAATATTTTGTACTTCGTAATCATGTCTCCTCTCTTTCTTCCCTCCACTTACGTTGAGATCATCTTATCCTGAGGCTTCCTCTCTTAAGATCACACCTAAAGCAAGAATACAGAACTCGGGTAGACCATCCATCTCATAAAGCATAAAAAACATGTAAAAGACTCGAAAATGATACTGTCAGAGAAGATGTCATTTACAGAACACAGTTTAGGAAATGTAGCAAAGGTTAGGGAAGACACAAGATGGATTTAAAGATTCTTCGAATCAAGAAAAATCAATGCCAGTGATGGTACTTTTCAAATCACTTGTGTTTTCACACAGTGCCTTGCATGGCAGAAGGGATAAGAGCTGGAAAATATACAGAGATCGATTACTGTTTGCAAAGAACGAAGAAGAAGAGAAAGATACCCGATACTATATACAAGGGAAGATACTTAAGGACCTGATCGTCACTCTGCACAGTCATAACAACTACCTAGAATGAGAGACAGGAAGAAGTGAAGAATTTACCCAGTGAAAAATAGGGGCCCCTTAGGTCCTGCTGAATACTTCAGCTGTGCTCCTGTGTCTGTAAACGCCTTGTCGTTTTTGTATACATTAAAACATTATTGTGAATGTACAAATTTCAGAAAGCTGAAAAGAATTTTTATTTCATCCCTTTGTGGATGTACAGTCATTGGAGGTCGGTCAGCACAGCGTTACTGCTGTACAAACATTTGCGTGACGTTGTACTGACAACTCTAAACCATAGCACAAGCGCTGTACTTAAAACAAAAATTAAAGGTATCGTGACGTCGTACCAGCAATTAGCGTCTTCAGCATGGGATTGTGACGTTGTAATGACCAAGACCGTAACGAAGGTACCGTGACTTAGTTCAATCAGTCACCGTAACGATGGTATCGTGTCTCCGCTTCGCCGTGGCTGGAATAACATCTCCGTCATTGTATCACTGATAACAGTCGTAGTTGCACTCGGCTGATCCTCACTACTCACCGGCGAGGCTGACGCTGTTTCTCACGCTAGTTAGTTGGTGTAAGGCGCACGTTGCAGAAAAGATTTTTTTTCGGGACGACGTTTCGCTCTGTATAGAGTTTCAGAGAGAGGTATAAACAGAGCGAAATATTGTCACACAGAAAGATTGTTTATCAACTACTATCGGCAGTGTCCTTTTGCAATTACTAGTTAGTTTTCTGTTTACAGCCTGTTTACAGCTTTTCAGGTTACAGCCTTTCCGTTTACAGCCTTTCAATTTACAGCCTTTCGGTTTACAGCCTTTCAGTTTACAGCTTAATGAGGCTTATTAAACGTTTGAAATTCACCTGTATCCAGCACTATGCGAAGACCTCATCACTCATGCACTGTTTGCGTCTCACCCACAGCGCATCGCACATCCGTACCTTGAAGAAATACATAAGAGAATTGATCCACTAATGACCGCGTTCTTTACCACGGGGCAGCGCGGGCCAATGCTTCTCCAATACAACTTACGCAAAAAAAAATAGTCCAGGGAAAAGAATGTAGAAATTAACAGCAAACAGAACAGGCTGCGGTGAGCCGCCCCCCTGGATTCGGCCGTAATTAATGACAAACAAACACAAACAATTAATAAAGGGGCGTCAAAGGACTTCGTAATTAGTGGGAGCCACTCAAATAATCACTCCAGAATTAAGGTCACATTATTTCTACTTAGTGCCAATTAGTTGACCCCTTTTACCCCCACCTTCTCTTTCCCCTCCTTCCACCACCCCTTCTTCCCCCTTCATTCTTACCCCCCTCCATCCCCCTCCCCCTGCTTCCCCCTCGTTTGCCGGTCAATACTCATCTTCGGCAAATCAATGAGCACAAGGTTTCGATTCTCTCTTTCGTTTGGTTAATTTTAGTGAATCGGCTGAGTTAAAAGAGTGTTGGGTCAACGGGAGGCGTGGGCGTGGGTTGCTACCTGCCCGTGGATGGTGTACGGGAGGTGTGGGCGTGGGTTGCTACCTGCCCGTGGGTGGTGTACGGGAGGTGTGGGCGTGGGTTGCTACCTGCCCGTGGGTGGTGTACGGGAGGTGTGGGCGTGGGTTGCTACCTGCCCGTGGGTGGTGTACGGGAGGTGTGGGCGTGGGTTGCTACCTGCCCGTGGGTGGTGTACGGGAGGTGTGGGCGTGGGTTGCTACCTGCCCGTGGGTGGTGTACGGGAGGTGTGGGCGTGGGTTGCTACCTGCCCATGGGTGGTGTACGGGAGGTGTGGGCGTGGGTTGCTACCTGCCCATGGGTGGTGTACGGGAGGTGTGGGCGTGGGTTGCTACCTGCCCATGGGTGGTTTACGGGAGGTGTGGGCGTGGGTTGCTACCTGCCCGTGGGTGGTAAACGGGAGGTGTGGGCGTGGGTTACTACCTGCCCGTGGGTGGTGTACGGGAGGTGTGGGCGTGGGTTGCTACCTGCCCGTGGGTGGTGTACGGGAGGTATGGGCGTGGGTTGTTACCTGCCCGTGGGTGGTGTACGGGAGGTGTGGGCGTGGAATGCTACCTGCCTGTGGGTGGTATACCCGGTCTATGATAATCACAGGTGTGGGCGTATTCCCCTTGCTTAGCCGTGGGTGATCTCTTAACCCCCCCCCCCCGCTCTTTACACCCACATGTGGTGTGTGTGTGTGTGTGTGTGTGTTTTACCTCCATCACACCCACCACCCCTCTATCACATCCACCACCCCTCTATCACACCCCTCACCCTCCATCACACCCACCACCCCTCCATCACACCCACCAGCCCTCCATCACACCTACCACCCCTCCATCACATCCACCACCCTCTATCACACCCCTCACCCTCCATCACACCCACCACCCTCCACACACCCACCACCCTCCATCACACCCACCACCCTCCACCACCACCCTCCACCACCCAACCCCTCCACCACACCCACCACCCTCCACCACACCCACCCTCCACCACACCCACACCCCCACCACACCACCACTCCACCACACCCACACCTCCCCACCCACCACCCCACACCACCCCTCCACACACCCACCACCCCTCCATCACACCCACCACCCTCCACCACACCCACCACCCTCCACCACCACCCTCCACACACCCCTCCACCACACCCAACACCACACCAACACCCCTCCACTACACCCACCCCTCCACCACACCACCACCCCTCCACCACACCCAACACCCTCCACTACACCCACCACCCTCCACCATACCCAACACACTCGCTCTCCACCATACCCAACACCCTCCACTACACCACCACTCCTCCACCACACCCACCACCCTCCACCACACCCACCACCCTCCATCACACCCAACACCCTCCACCACACCCAACACCCCTCCACTACACCCACCACTCCTCCACCACACCCACACTCCTCCACTTCACCCACCACCCTCCACCACACCCACCACCCCTCCACCACACCCAACACCCCTCCACCACACCCAACACCCCTCCACTACACCCACCACTCCTCCACCACACCAACCACTCCTTCACTTCACCACCACCCTCCACTACACCCACCACCCCTCCACCACAACCACCACCCCTCCACCACACCCACCACCCCTCCACCACACCCACCACCCTTCCACCACACCCACCACCCTCCACCCACCACCCTCCACCACACCCACCACCCCTCCACCACACCCACCACCCTCCACCACACCCAACACCCTCCACTACACCCACCACCCCTCCACCACACCCAACACCCCTCCACTACACCTAACACCCCTCCACCACACCCACCACCCTCCACCACACCCAACACCCTCCACCACCCACCACCCCTCCACCACCACCCCCTCCACCACACCCACCACACCTCCACCACACCCACCACCCCTCCACCACACCCAACCACCCTCCACCACACCCACCACCCCTCCATCACACCCACCACCCCTCCACCACACCCACCACCCCTCCACCACACCCAACACCCTCCACCACACCCACCACCCCTCCACCACACCCAACACCCCTCCACCACACCCACCACCCCACCACCACACCCACCACCCCTCCACCACACCCAACACCCTCCACCACACCTACCACCCTCCACCACACCCAACACCCTCCACCACACCCAACACCCTCCACCACACCCACCCCCCCTCCACCACACCACCACCCTCCACCACACCCAACACCCCTCCACCACACCCAACACCCTCCACCACACCCAACACCCCTCCACCACACCCACCACCCTCCACCACACCCAACACCCTCCACCACACCCAACACCCCTCCACCACACCCACCACCCTCCACCACAACCACCACCCTCGAAGTCTTCAAATAAACATAAAAATTCCTGAAAATCATTCAATTTCACGATTAAATACACAAAATAATTTTTCCACATGCATTAAACAGGCGAATTATAAGATAAATTATCGACTCTTTGTAATACAAAACATTCTATACAAATAGTGTTTACAATATAAATTATTTTCGATACCTTGATGCGTAGAAGATGCTATACAAATAATGTATACAATGTGTATTGTCTCTGGTAATCATACGCGTGTTAGCGTATGTAAGTGTACGTTAGTGTATGTTATTAGTGTATTAGTGTGTTATTAGTGTATATTATTAGTGAATGTTATTAGTGTATGTTGTTAGCAGATGCTCACAGAGCTGAAGGGAAATGTTGGAGTTTTAGGTCGAGTAGCACTCGAGCGAGTGTACTCACTCGTGTACTTGCAGTAAGGTGTACTCTCTTAGTTGTATTCAAATAATTGTTCTAGGTGGTGTACACCTACTTGAACTTCCCCTATTTGTACTCCTCTGTTTGTACTCCCCTCTTTTGTACTCCCCTATTTGTACTCCCCTCACTGCCTAGTTATACTCGCTTAATTGCACTGCGTGGTAATTACCCATTAATATTACCTAATTGAACTGGGTTGTACTCGCCTCGTCTTACCCACATAATTGTACTTAACTAGTTGTACATAAGTGTGGAGATGGGGGGAGGGTTTGAGAGTGGAGATCTAGTTCCTGGCCCCTTTACGAGTATTACTTAATGCTGACTTAATTACTCTAAATAGTCAACAAATGCCTCCCCTCACACCTCGTCCCCTCACACCTCATCCCTTCACATCTTATCACCTCACACATCTCATCCCCTCACATCTTATCCTCATACATCTCATCCCCTCACACCTCATCCCATCACACCTCACCCCCTCATATCTCATCCTCTCACACCTCATCCCCTCACATCTCATCCCCTCACACCTCATCCCCTCATATCTCATTCCCTCACACCTCATCCTCTCACACCTCATCCCCTCACACCTCATCCCCTCAAACCTCATCCCTTCATATCTCATCCTCTCACACCTCATCCCCTCACACCTCATCCCCTCATATCTCATTCCCTCACACCTCATCCCCTCATACATCATCCCCTCACACCTCATCCCCTCACATCTCATCCCCTCACATTTCATCCTCACACACCTCATACACACACCTCCGCGCCCCTCACACCTCATCCCCACCATCACATGACGTTCAATAACCCATGCGGGTTTAGAACCTTTTTCTGCGAAGTGCCCGATTAAGCAGACTGCCTTGACTGTGTGGACCAGCCGTTAGTTATTTCGTATGGAATACCAGTCCCGTTTATTCTAACTGGGATACCAATCCCAGTTACTTCACCTGAGATACCTGTCCTAGTTATTCCACTTGAGTTGCTGTGTTGCTTCTCACCAGCGTCGTCATGAAGCAACACTCAGCAAACCTCTGCAACTCGCAACACTCAGCAAACCTCTGCAACTCGCAACACTCAGCAAACTCTGCAACTCGCAACACTCAACAAACTTTGCAACTCGCAACACTCAACAAACTCTGCAACTCGCAACACTCAACAAACTCTGCAACTCGCAACACTCAACAAACTTTGCAACTCGCAACACTCAACAAACTCTGCAACTCGCAACACTCAACAAACCACTGCAGTTACTTAGCTTCTCTCTTCACAATAAGAAAGTAAAAAAAAAAATCAGCAAGAAAAAATAAATAAAGAAGTTGTCGGCTCTGCCGAACATAAGGAATTGGATCGTGTTCATGAGTGCGAGTAAAGATTCCAGTGTCAGATGAGAGAGAATCGAAGCCTTCTCGATACCCAGCCAGATACCGTTATTTATTCTGCAAAACCTTTTTTTTCCCCCCTCGTGACAGGATTTATTTCTCTTATACAGAAACAAAAATAAGAGAGGAAGAGAATATAAACAGAAATAACAATAACCCCCCTTGGGCGAGGTATCTATATGGGCTATAATGCTCAACACCGCCAGTTATTTCATACAATACGCCTTAAATCAGCTGGGTATACAGTGGCTTGGTTTTCTCGGTATACAAACACGAGTAGCAATAGCCGCAGCATCCCAGGAGATAAACTGTAAGGAATCTCACAACTCTGCCATATAATTACAGAGGGCAGTAAGATATGCTTGCCGATATGGTCATATTTTATAGGGACGGCTAACATTAAATGTAACGGGTAGACTTGTAAGTATCGTACGAAATTGTACGTAGCAGATTTAATTACATGGAGGATGGAGATGGAGGCGATAAGGTCGGAGCTATCGCCAACATAGACAACAAATACTGCTCGTGTGAATATTTATCTCCGTATTTACAGTCACTGTCGAACTGGGCAGCCAGGGACTACTAGCCGTGACTCTTATCTTCTGGGTAAGGGGTAGTGGGTATTCGTGGCCACTCTTCCCTCCCCCGTTAACTGATTTATTTCCTTCAACTCATGTTTATTCCCCCCTCCCCTACTTTCGTGTTTCTTGTTATCCCGTGTTTTCCCCCTCCTCTCATATTTATTCCCTTACATTTGTGTTTCTTTCCCCCTCTGTCCACGTGTTTTTTTTCCCTTTTCCACGTATTTCTTTTCCCTCTCCCTTCGTGGATCTTTCCTTCCCAATCGTAGTCTCTCTCTCTCTCTCTCTTTTATTATTATTATATATATATATATATATATATATATATATATATATATATATATATATATATATATATATATCTGGAGAGTTTATTTAAAATTTCTGAAATGTCAGCCTAGAATTTAGATCCATTCAGCCTAAACTTGTACAGGTGTGTGTGTGTGTACTCACCTAGTTGTAGTTGCAGGGGTCGAGTCATAGCTCCTGGCCCCACCTCTTCACTGGCCGCTACTGGGTCACTCTCCCTTCGCCATGAGCCTTATCATATCTCTTCTTGAAGCTATGTATGGATCCTGCCTCCACTACATCACTTCCCAAGCTATTCCACTTCCTGACCACTCTGTGACTGAAGAAGTACTTCCTAACATCCCTGTGATTCATCTGAGTCTTCAACATCCAACTGTGCCCCCTTGTTGCTGTGTCCCATCTCTGGAACATTCTGTCTCTGTCCACCTTGTCAATTCCTCTCAGTATTTTATATGTCGTTATCATGTCCACCCTATCTCTCCTGTCCTCCAGTGTCGTCAGGTCGATTTCCCTTAACCTCTCCTCGTAGGACATACCCCTTAGTTCCGGGACTAGTCTTGTTGCAAACCTTTGCACTTTCTCTAGTTTCTTTATGTGCTTGGCTAGGTGTGGGTTCCAAACAGGTGCTGCATACTCCAGTATGGGCCTAACGTACACAGTGTACAGGGTCCTGAACGATTCCTTATTAAGATGTCGGAATGCTGTTCTTAGGTTTGCTAGGCGCCCGTATGCTGCAGCAGTTATTTGGTTGATGTGCGCCTCAGGAGATGTGCCTGGTGTTATACTCACCCCAAGATCTTTTTCCTTGAGTGAGGTTTGTAGTCTCTGGCCCTCTAGGCTGTACTCCGTCTGCGGTCTTCTTTGCCCCTCCCCAATTTTCATGACTTTGCACTTGGTGGGGTTGAACTCCAGGAGCCAATTTCTGGACCAGTCCCCAGCCTGTCCAGATCCCTTTGTAGTTCTGCCTTGTCCTCGTCAGATTGGATTCTTCTCATCAACTTCACATCATCTGCAAACAGGGACACTTCGGAGGCTATTCCTTCCGTCATGTCGTTCACAAATACCAGAAACAGCACCGGCCCTAGGACTGACCCCTGTGGAACCCCACTCGTCACAGACGCCCACTCTGACACCTCGCCACGAACCATGACTCGCTGCTGTCTTCCTGACAGGTATTCCCTGATTCCTTGGAATGCCTTCCCTGTTATCTCTGCCTGGTCCTCCAGCTGTTGCACTAATCTCTTGTGTGGAACTGTGTCAAGCGCCTTCTTACAGTCCAAGAAAATGCAATCTACCCACCCCTCTCTCTCTCTTGTCTTACTGCTGTCACCCTGTCATAGAACTCCAGTAGGTTTGTGACACAGGATTTCCCGTCTCTGAAACCGTGTTGGCTGTCGTTGATAAGCTCATTCCTTTCTAGGTGTTCCACCACTCTTCTGATAATCTTCACCATGACCTTGCATACTATACATGTCAGTGACACTGGTCTGTAGTTTAGTGCTTCATGTCTGTCTCCTTTTTTAAAAATTGGGACTACATTTGCTGTCTTCCATACCTCAGGTAGTCTCCCTGTTCCGATAGATGTGTTGAATATTGTTGTTAGGGATACATATAGCGCCTCAGCTCCCTCTCTCAGGACCCATGGAGAGATGTGATCCGGCCCCGTCGCCTTTGAGGTGTCTAGCTCACTCAGCAGCCTCTTCACTTCGTCCTCGGTTGTATGTATTGTGTCCAACACTTGGTGGTGTACCCCACCTCTCTGTCTTTCTGGAGTCCCTTCTGTCCCCTCGGTGAACACTTCTTTGAATCTCATGTTGAGTTCCTCACACACTTCGGGTCATTTCTTGTGATCTCTCCTCCTTCCTTCCTTAGCCTGATCACCTGGTCCTTGACTGTTGTTTTCCTCCTGATGTGGCTGTACAACAGCTTCGGGTCAGATTTGGCTTTCCCTGCTATGTCATTTTCGTACTGTCGTTGGGCCTCCCTTCTTACCTGTGCATATTCATTCCTGGCTCTACGACTGCTCTCCTTATTTTCCTGGGTTCTTTGCCTTCTATACCTCTTCCATTCCCTAGCACACTTGGTTTTGGCCTCCCTGTACCTTTGGGTGAACCACGGGCTCATCCTGGCTTTTTCATTGCTTCTGTTACCCTTGGGTACAAACCTCTCCTCAGCTTCCTTGCATATTGTTGTCACATATTCCATCATCTCGTTTACTGATTTCCCTTCCAGTTCTCTGTCCCACTGAACCCCGTTTAGGAAGTTCTTCATGCCCGCATAGTCCCCTTTCTTGTAGTTTGGCTTCGTTCTTCTGGCCCTCCACTTGTAACTCTACTGTGTAATCGAAGCTCAAAACCATATGATCACTGGCCCCGAGGGGTCTTTCATATGTGATGTCCTCAATATCTGCACTACTCAAGGTGAATACTAGATCCAGTCTCGCTGGTTCAGCCTCTCCTCTGTCTCTGGTAGTGTCCCTTACATGTTGGTACATGAAGTTTTCCAGTACCACCTCCATCATCTTAGCCCTCCACGTTTCTTGGCCCCCATGTGGCTCCAAGTTCTCCCAATCTATTTCCTTGTGGTTGAAGTCACCCAGGATCAGTAGCTTTGCCCTGCTCGCCTGAGCCCTTCTGGCCACTTCAGCCAGTGTGTCAACCATCGCTCTGTTACTCTCATCATACTCTTGCCTTGGCCTCCTGCTGTTCCGTGGTGGGTTATACATCACTGCAATTACCACCTTGGGACCTCCAGACTGGAACGTTCCTACTATGTAATCTCTTGCTTCTCCTCTGTCTCCTCTCTCCAGCTCATCAAAATCCCATCGGTTTTTGATCAGCAGTGCCACTCCTCCACCCCCTCTGTTCCCTCTGTCTTTCCTCAGGATCTGATATCCCAATGGAAAGATGGCATCCTGTTTTTATCATACCTGAGAGGGTTGGTTTTCCTGTGAGCTTTTTCGTGACGCTTTCATTTCCGTGCCTTTACTCTCGGCATCTTATTTGTTATTCCATCAGCGTTGGTGTACCATACCTTCAGTTTCCTCTCCAACACTGTGTTTTGGGGGGTCTGTGAGGGTGGGGGACCTGGTGGTGTACTGTGGGATTCTATAGTGGAGTGTTGGTTGGGGGCTGTGAGTGTGGATTGTGGTTTGTGTTGGGATAGTGTGCTTGGTTGTTGGGTGTTGTGTGTGTGTGTGTGTGTGTGTGTGTGTGTGTGTGTGTGTGTGTGTGTTGGTGTGGCTGTGTGTGTGTGTGTGTGTGTGTGGGGGGCTGTGGGTGCGTTAGTATGGCTGGTACACGCTACAGATCAGTCAGTGAGAATGTTATACACGACGGTAATCACACAGACCCTGTCATATATTTGGTGCTGGGTCAAACTATTGGCAGCGACTCATTGTGAAGGGGCGTTTAATGCCCGCCCGCCTGAAGCCCCCCCCGCTCGCCCGGCCGCCCGTCCGGAACAGCCACCTACCCGCCCGAACAGTCGCCCGACTGCTGTGATAACTGCTTACCGTGATATCAAATTGCCTCGATAAACTCTAGAACCGGGATACCTACCCACCGCGACACCTACTAACCTCGACACCTACCCACCGTGACACCTATCCACCGCGACACCTACCCACCGCGACACCTACCTACTGCGACAATTACCCACAGCAACACCTACCTACCGCGACACCTACCCACTGCTACACCTACCCACTGCGATACCTACCCACCACGACACCTACACACCTCGACACCTACCTACCGCGACACCTACCCACCACGACACCTACCCACCGCGGTACCTACACACCGCGACACCTACCTACCACGACACCTTCCCACCGCGACACCTACCCACCACGACACCTACCCACCGTGACACCTACCTACCGCGACACCTTCCCACCGCGACACCTACACACCGTCGACACCTACCCACCGCGACACCTACCCACCGCGACACCTACCCACCCGACACCTACCCACCTGACACCTACCCACCGCGACACCTACCCACCGCGACACCTACCCACCGCGACACCTACCACCGCGACACCTACCCACCTCGACACCTACCCACCCGACACCTACCCACCGACACCTACCCACCTGCGACACCTACCCACCCGACACCTACCCACCTCGACACCTACCTACCGCGACACCTCCTCACCCGACACCTACCCACCGACACCTACCCACCGCGAACCTACCCACCCGACACCTACCACCTCGACACCTACCCACCGCGACACCTACCCACCACGACACCTCACCCACCTCGCGACACCTACCACCCGACACCTCCCACCGCGACACCTACCCACCCGACACCTACCCACCGCGACACCTACCCACCTGCGACACCTACCCACCGCGACACCTACCCACTCGACACCTACCCACTACGACACCTACCCACCCGACACCTACCCACCCGACACCTACCACCCGACACCTGCCCACCCGACACCTACCCACTCGACACCTACCCACTGCGACACCTACCCACTCGACACCTACCCACTGCGACACCTGCCCACCGCGACACCTACCCACCGCGACACCTACCCACTGCGACACCTACCCACTGCGACACCTACCCACCGCGACACCTACCCACCGCGACACCTACCCACTGCGACACCTACCCACCGCGACACCTACCCACCGCGACACCTACCCACTGCGACACCTACCCACTGCGACACCTACCCACCCGACACCTACCACGCGACACCTACTCACCTGCGACACCTACCCACCGCGACACCTACCCACCGCGACACCTACCCACCGCTGACACCTACCCACCCGACACCTACCCACCGCGACACCTACCCACCCGACACCTACCCACCGCACACCTACCCACGCGACACCTACCCACCGCGACACCTACCCACTGCGACACCTCCCACCGCGACACCTACCCACCGACACCTACCCACTGCGACACCTACCCACGCGACACCTACCCACCCGCGACACCTACCCACCGCGACACCTACCCACTGCGACACCTACCCCCCTGCGACACCTACCCACCGCGACACCTACCCACCGCGACACCTACCACCTGCGACACCTACCCACTCGACACCTACCCACCCGACACCTACCCACCGCGACACCTACCTACCTCGACACCTACCCACCTCGACACCTACCCACCTCGACACCTACCCACCGCGACACCTACCCACCTCGACACCTACCCACCTCGACACCTACCCACCTCGACACCTACCCACCGCGACACCTACCCACCTCGACACCTACCCACCGCGACACCTACCCACCTCGACACCTACCCTACCCGTCGACACCTACCCACCTCGACACCTACCCACCTCGACACCTACCCACCTCGACACCTACCCACGCGACACCTACCCACCCGACACCTACCCACCGCGACACCTACCCACCGTGACACCTACCCACCTCGACACCTACCCACCTCGACACCTACCCACCGCGACACCTACCCACCCGACACCTACCCACCCGACACCTACCACCGCGACACCTACCACCGCACACCTACCCACCCGACACCTACCCACCGCGACACCTACCCACCACGACACCTACCCACCCGACACCTACCCACCGCGACACCTACCCACCTCGACACCTACCCACCTCGACACCTACCCACCTCGACACCTACCCACCGCGACACCTACCCACCTCGACACCTACCCACCGCGACACCTACCCACCACGACACCTACCCACCGCGACACCTACCCACCGCGACACCTACCCACCGCGACACCTACCCACCGCGACACCTACCCACCGCGACACCTACCCACCGCGACACCTACCCACCGCGACACCTACCCACCGCGACACCTACCCACCGCGACACCTACCCACCGCGACACCTACCCACCGCGACACCTACCCACCGCGACACCTACCCACCGCGACACCTACCCACCGCGAGAACGACCCTGAAAACCATGCGTACTTAACAAGGTATCTTCTGGCTGTTGCTGACGGCTCTCTCTCTCACGCCGGGGAAGCAAGGAGACAACGCAGGAGGATAAGAGAAGGCCGTGATAAAGTAGGGAGGATATGTAAATCGGGGGATGAACGCGCGAGACATGGCGGAGAGATGAGGGGAAAATTGAGAGATAAATCAGGAGCTACTGCTCAGACTGAGGAAGGGGGAGAGGGGAAGGGGAGAGGGGGAGGGGAAGGCACTCCAGTAATAGGCTTCACTCACGCCACCGCCAGTGGAGCGGTGAACGGGGCACCCGCCAACGGTGGAGCGATGAACGGGGCACCCGCCAACGGTGGAGCGAGTGAACGGGGCACCCGCCAACGGTGGAGCCACTAACGGAACGATTGACAACGGGGTGACCACAACGTTGGAGCCACTAACAGGGCAGCCCTCAACGGGGCAAACACCAACGGTTCCACCGTTGGTGGACCTTATGACAGCAGTCATAAGAGCTAATTTAGAAAGTCATTGTTAGTGTGACTTTGTAAATGGTCCAAGTCGGACCGAAACGTCGTCGTAAGCTCCTCTCTTCTATGTGCGGGTTGTGTGTGTATTGTTCCAGTCACGGTATAGTGCCTTTTTTGTTTTTTTAGAGAGACATTTCGGAGAAAAATAGACTTATGGGTCGAAACGTGCTTCAGGGGGGTGATGGTGGTGGTGAAGACAGCCATGGTTAGCTGGTAAGCACACTTATGTACGAAAAGTGTACGTTGAAAAGTCTTGCTTCCTTCACACTTGAGCACTCATAAGAATGATTTGTGTGTACAGATTTTCCAGGTGTAGATTATAATGTATCTTTCTCGCCTACGTTCCAAGCAGGACAGGGTTGCCGGACTACATCGGTATTCCCCCTTGAGATAACAGTCACTTTAAGAGTATCACCACTGACTTGGCATCTCTTGTTTTGAAAGTTCTAATTATTCAACCTTTGCGGTCGTGATGTTGACACTGTGATAATTGAAGTTGAGATCTTCTAAAAATAATCACTCCTTCGAGTCAATCCAGTGTTTTACACTCCATTCCAGTCTTTGTTTCACCAGTCTTTCCATAACGGCGCAACTGAAGATTGTTCCCATTGAACAATATCTTGTTGCCAGAGGCCCACTGGAAGACTTTTATTCACATCAGCTTGGAGGTTCGCTGTGTTAATATTCTATGCAAAGGTTAATACTCTATGATGTTTTTCTTTGGTCTATGTTCGATATGAGAAAGATAAGAGGGGCAAGTACTGTACCTTGGGGAACAGAGGTCTCATTATGGAAGCCTTTGATTTCATCTTGTTTACTCTCACACTTTAGGTTCTATTTATTATAAAATTAAATATTCATCTGCCTACTTTTCCACTTATTCTTTTTGCATGCATTTTTGTGGGCTATTACACCATGATCAAACGTGTCAAAGGCTTTGGAAAGCTTGTGTACACTACATTTGCATTTTGCTCGTCTCCCACTGCATTCGAGTCCATGTCAAAATTTTCGTAATGACATTCAGATTCCTTATTTACTCATATTCTCATGCTTGATACAAACTAAAGTTGTATTCTACTTTGTTGTCCTTCAAGGTGCTTTCTCTGGCTATTCTATTAACCTCATCACGTAAGAATAATTCAGGGTGTGACGGAATCGATAAGAATTGCTCATTAATTACTTTCTGTTGTAAATGTTTGTTTTTGAGTATCTACACCTGGCTTCCCCGACGTGAATGTGTGAGTTAAGTTCCTTCAGTGATGACGTAGAGCTGATGAAGGAGTCAAGATCGGTGTCATGGTTCATCTTTTAGTGCCATTAAGATGGTAAACAGTTCCGCTTATAATGTAGAAGCCTAGTTGCTAATTCATTGGCGGAATAAATACCTGCAGAAAATGATAGGCAAAGATGGCAACAGAAGATGATTAAACAAACAAAATGGAGAGAGAAGATGACTAAACAAGAAGACGGAGAAGGAAGATGACTAAAAACAAAGAAGATAAATGCAAAAGGAAAAGTAAAAAGTTGACAAACAAAAAAAAAGTATTTTATTAGTCAAGATTTTCTAGTGATAAAAATGGCAAGTTTGAAGCCAACCTGAACTAGACTTCCCCTGATGGTTTACCAGACAAGTGGAACGTGATGGAGGGAGGGAGGGAAGGAGGTAGGGAAGGAGGGAGGGAGGGAGGGAGGGAGGGGAGGAAGAACGGGAGGGCTGGTGCCACACACCACAGGTAGAAGGGTTCATATCGACTCCAGGCTGAGGGACTGATTACCTCAAACTCCTTCTGATCTTCACCATCCTTCTTTGTATAGGACTGATGAAACCACTTTTTGACGGAACGTTTCCTCAATAATGATACCTAAGTGTTGTAGATGTGTCTAATTTATCAAATTGTCGGTTCATAGAACCGGCAAGGTTGAGCTTCGACTACCATCTTGAGCTGGCAAAATAGAATGAAAATCACCAGAAAAGTAATGGGTAGAGTGACTGAGAAACGCTGGGATGAAAAGGATGAAGGGGGAGGTAGAGGAAGAGATGGAGGATGAAGCGGTAACTTGATGAAGACAGGAGAGAGGAGGCGCCAGGCTGACGCAATCCAAGTGGATGCCAGCCAAGATATTGATTATGTAATAATCGATTTCTAGTGTAGTGGGCATGAAGCTGTGTAGTGGGCGTGAGGCTGTTGGGTGGGCGTGAGGCTGTGTGGTGGGTGTGAGGCTGTGTGGTGGGCGTGAGGCTGTTGGGTGGGCGTGAGGCTGTGTGGTGGGCGTGAGGCTGTGTGGTGGGCGTGAGGCTGTGTGGTGGGCGTGAGGCTGTGTGGTGGGCGTGAGGCTGTTAGGTGGGCGTGAGGCTTTGTGGTGGGCTTGAGGCTGTGTGGTGGGCGTGAGGCTGTGTGGTGGGCGTGAGGCTGTTAGGTGGGCGTGAGGCTGTGTGGTGGGCGTGAGGCTGTGTGGTGGGCTTGAGGCTGTTGGGTGGGCGTGAGGCTGTGTGGTGGGCGTGAGGCCTGTGTGGTGGGCGTGAGGCTGTGTGGTGAGCGTGAGGCGTGTGTGGGGCGTGGGCGTGAGGCTGTTAGGTGGGCGTGAGGCTGTTAGGTGGGCGTGAGGCTGTTAGGTGGGCGTGAGGCTGTGTGGTGGGCGTGAGGCTGTGGTGGGGTGAGGCTGTGTGGTTGGCGTGAGGCTGTTAGGTGGGCGTGAGGCTGTTAGGTGGGCGTGAGGCTGTGTGGTGGGCGTGAGGCTGTGTGGTGGGCGTGAGGCCTGTGTGGTGGGCGTGAGCCTGTGTGGTGGGCGTGAGGCTGTGTGGTGGGCGTGAGGCTGTGTGGTGGGCGTGAGGCTGTGTGGTGGGCGTGAGGCTGTGTGGTGGGCGTGAGCTGTGTGTGGTGGGGGTGAGCCTGTGTGGTGGGTGTGAGCCTGTGTGGTGGGCGTGAGGCTGTGTGGTGGGCGTGAGGCTGTGTGGTGGGCGTGAGGCTGTGTGGTGGGCGTGAGCCTGTGTTGTGGGTGTGAGCCTGTGTGGTGGGCGTGAGGCTGTGTGGTGGGCGTGAGGCTGTGTGGTGGGCGTGAGGCTGTGTGGTGGGCGTGAGGCTGTGTGGTGGGCGTGAGGCTGTGTGGTGGGCGTGAGGCTGTGTGGTGGGCGTGAGCTGTGTTGTGGTGAGCTGTGGGTGGGCGTGAGGCTGTGTGGTGGGCGTGAGGCTGTGTGGTGGGCGTGAGGCTGTGTGGTGGGCGTGAGCCTGTGTTGTGGTTGTGGGTGTGAGCCTGTGTGGTGGGCGTGAGGCTGTGTGGTGGGCGTGAGGCTGTGTGGTGGGCGTGAGGCTGTGTGGTGGGCGTGAGACTGTGTTGTGGGTGTGAGCCTGTGTGGTGGGCGTGAGGCTGTGTGGTGGGCGTGAGGCTGTGTGGTGGGAGTGAGGCTGTGTGGTGGGGAGCTGTGTGTGAGGGAGGCTGTGGGTGGGCGTGAGGCTGTGTGGTGGGCGTGAGGCTGTGTGGTGGGCGTGAGGCTGTGTGTGGGTGAGCTGTGGGGGGGCGGAGGCTGTGTGGTGGCGAGGCTGTGTGGTGGCGTGAGGCGTGGGGCGAGGCTGTGTGGTGGGCGTGAGGCTGTGTGGTGGGCGTGAGGCTGTGTGGTGGGCGTGAGGCTGTGTGGTGGGCGTGAGGCTGTGTGGTGGGCGTGAGGCTGTGGTCGTGTTGAGCTATTTTTGGTTGGTTGAAATTGATCGTTCTCACTCTCTAGGGCTGTTGTTGTTGTCTACTTTTGTTCCCAGTGTTTACTAGCACAGAGGAGGGTAGCAGCACACTGCTGCCGTTTTCTATACGATGCGTCGTTCTGTCTTGCGAGCTGAAAGGTGACAACCGACAGGTTGTCAAAACTATTTATTACAAACAAAACTGTTTGCCATAACACTAGCACTGAAATCAATTACATGGGATGGCGTATGATAACAAAGAGTTAAGTTAAAGAACAAACTTTTAATGGGACAAAGTTTGTAGAAGCTTAATAGTGTTATTATTATGGTACACACTTTTGCTTGTAGAAGCCTAATAGTTAGTTCTATTATTATGGCAAATAGTTTTGTTTGTATTATGGAAGCCCAATTTCTTAACTCAACATTGTTCTTAAATTATGGTAAGTCGAGATAAACGACAGTCATTTAATAAATAGAAGAATGGACATAGATTAGAACCGGGGTCCTAATATGCAGCAGGCCCAACGCTGTATCACAGAGCCACGAAGCTTATAATACGAAGATTTTTACAGATAGTTCTTGTGACTTGTCTGCGTAAGCGGCGACAGCTGTGACCATATTCTTCGTCTCCAGAGCCCCAGCTTCGTGGCTCAGTGGTAGAGTGTTGGGCCTGATTCATGCCAGAGCCTTACGTCGAGTCGCCGTCCATTCAATTTATTTATCGTTCTTAAATTTAATCTCTGAGAAGAGGCAATAAGAGGCAAGAAGAGGCGTCGTAGTCCCACTAGCGAGCTCGTATTTACAGGATTTCGTCTTGGACAGTTGAATTTACAACTGAGCGATGGATTGCTAGTGACTCGGTTCTCGGCGTGTTCTCTGAGAGACGTAATGTCAGACGCGTGCATCTTCTATGGAGGAATCGGGGTTTAGGTTTATCAAAGACTTGCCAAGTATGGGGCGGTAGGCCTGCTGCAGTGTTCCTCCTTTCTTATGTTCTTATATTATGATGAGCGGTGTTGTGCTATGATGTGCCTAGCTACCATTATGTTATGCTGTTTTATAATCGGCTGTTGCTGCAATGTGCTGTGTTGAGATGTTGTGCTGTGCTGTGATGAGCTGTGGTTATCACATATCCTTAGCCATGTTCAGTTGCCTACTACCTGCCACCATCGCGTTGTACTGACCACTACCTGCCACCACCACGTACTATTAACCACCACCCGCAATCACCACGTCTTACTGACCGCCACCTGCCACCACCACGTCCTACTGACCACCACCTGCCACCACCACGTTCTATTGACCACCATCTGCCATCACCACCACTCACTCCCCAGACAATACGGCCCCACACAACATAAATTTATTGCCCCACTAGAAATGAACTGGTATATAAATTGTAGACTCTGAAGATGCAATTTAGATTGTTGATTAAGCATCATTCAATTGTAAACACATTTCCTAATGAATGACATGTGTGAGAGAGAATGATAAAGCAATACCAGCTTGTTATCTGTCTTGGAACAGCTGTAAAGATAGATAACTCATCCAGGTAGAAAGATACTTAGCAAAGAAAGATAATTGTAAAGATAATTAGAAAGGCAGTTAGTTGGAAAAATATACAGTAAAGCTTCTTGTAAACTTTCTTATAAAGCTTTCCTATACAGCTTTCTTATGAAGTTTGCTTATAAACTTTCTTATAAGCGTTGTTATAAACTGCGTTACGTGTAGAGCTTTATCAAGTCGCGTGTTCCTCTGTATAGAGCTTATATCCAGTCATGTTTCCTCCCTTGCAGAGCTTCAACACGTGATTAACCTTAACAGAGGGCGAAACGTTGTTTACTAAGGGTATTTATTAAGTGGCTACCCACCCTTCCAGAGGGCAACACCAATCATAATGAAGCAACACCAGTCATAATGAAGCAACAAATGCCATGATAGCTGTGCCATTCTACACAAACATGGGATATACGAACTGAGATAAACTTAATATTGGGTCTTTTAAGCAAATTTGGTCAAACTTGAAGAAATCCCCTTAAAAAAAATTATCGATTTTTTTCTGTGTAGACAGATAAAATGTACATTATGTAGATTTAATGTAGGGGTAACAGGATAAATTCAAACAATGGTTTATTTCTGAACAGTTATTAGCAAGAAAACTGGTATAATAAAATAAACACATTAAAACTTACACAACCAAAGATCAGGGTGGAGCTTCTTGTGGGAAAAGCACATCAACACTAAAAGTTTAAAGCCGAGCAGAGGATGCATTCTCCAGTTATTGTGCAGAATCCATCAAAATTTGTTCCTACTTTTGATCCGTTTAAAAAAAAAAAGAGCATACGAGTCAATAAAAGACTGGATGCCGTTCAGAATGTCTTTATTTTAAAACATGGGGGGAGAGCTAAACCCGTAGCGGGTTATATAGCTCTTGGGGGGGATAAAGAGAGGCATTCAGAGTCGATCCAAGCAAAGAGGAGGGTAAATCCAACTCTTCCTTGGATCAAGAACTCCCCTCACCAACATCGACTCCCCCCCTCCCCCCGCCCTCCTTGGAGGGCATACTCAGGATAATAAAAAATATTACAACATTTCCAGATTGAAATTGGCAAAATGGCGCCTACACACACCCCGTTATTAACAACAACAACATTCTTCTCGGGAGGTCATAAAAGAGTCGAGATTTTGAAGCCGACCAAACGCGAAATTGGGGAAACCAGTTTCGGGAATGATCCGTACAAAATCGGGCTTGACGAGCGCGCCGACCAACATTCACCTGTTAATAGCTCACCAGGGTTGAAAATAAAAAAAACTTGAAGTCGATCGGGTAAGGCGTTCTGAAGCTACAAACGAAAGCCTTTTAAGAAGTTAATGGAGGGTAAGAACACTGTACAGCACCTAGCACGATGACCGGCTCTGGCACGGAGCCGTGCAAAAAATATACTGTTTAAGGGCTCATTCAATTCGTGAAAAATTAAAAACGCCGTAAAAAAAAATAGTTATTTTCTATTTAATATTCGCTACAATGCTACAAGATAATATATTTGATTTTTTTTAAGTAATTTGATATATTTTCCTCAAAGATATTGACAAATTGGCACCTAAACAGCCCCAATTTAATACAACAATACTTCCAATTAAGTTACACAGGGACTTACCGTTTGATGTCGACCAGAAGAGTCATTCCTTAGTTATTACATGGGGAAACTAATTTATATAATAAAACTAACAATTAAAATTTACACAGGTCTCAGTGAAAGGCAAGATTTATTTTAATAAAGACCATCTTCAGTAATCTATCTGAATCCAGCCGTTTCATGTTTTTAAAAATTCAGTAAAATTTGAAGCAGATCAGAAAAGGCATTCTCCAGTTATCACAGTTCCATTTTTTTAACTAATTTAATATATTGACAATTTTGCCTGCCTACAAGCTAAACTTGATGGGCACTGCGCTGGCAGTAAGATGTATCTGCCATTAAATATTGAATCTATTCAAGAAAGGTAGACTCAAATATATTTAACATGATTTAACATGAATAAAAATTCCATATTAATTTTTCACGTAAAATTGGTAGTTGTGCGCCTACGCGCGTAAGTTTTACTCTGCGCCTTCGTCGAATTAGGAGGCAACTTTTTTTGAACGCTTGAAACCCCAACAGCAGAGGCTTTTGAAGGTTATCACATCCATCCCAAGTATCTTTGAATGGTATTACTGTTGGTAGAATTACCGACAATATGTTAAGTAAAAGGACACAAGTGCAACTAATGCGACATTTTATTGGGGCAACGTTTCGCTCTCCAGGGGCCTTGTCGAGCCGTTTGACAAAGCTCCTGGAGAGCGAAACGTTGCCACAATAAAAATCACATTAGTTGCACTTGTGTACTTTTACGTAACGCATTTGAGTGGGTTCGTCGACAACGGTTCCGGGGGACCTACACTCGCCAGTAGTTACGGAAGTCTTGCCCTGGTTACCGTACGCCCTGGTTACCGTACGCCCTGGTTACCGTACGCCCTGGTTACCGTACGCCCTGGTTACCGTACGCCCTGGTTACCGTACGCCCTGGTTACCGTACGCCCTGGTTACCGTACGCCCTGGTTACCGTACGCCCTGGTTACCGTACGCCCTGGTTACCGTACGCCAGCACTGAAAATGTGAAGCCGTCTCGTGTTATGAGCGAAATGATAACGACAAGCTAGAGAAAGAAAAACAAAAAAGAGGCAACCATTTTCAATGTTACCTTTCTGAAATACCTAATAACTTAGTTCAAGGCTTTTGATCACATCTTAGGTCAGCCCGAAGTTGCTCAGTGTTGTTCTAGTATAAATTAATTATTCGGGGTGTTTCAAATTGGTGGACCCAATTTCAAAGCAAACTGCTTTGAAATTGGGTCCACATATTTGAAACATCCCCGTATTTCTTGATGATCAGCTTGATTATCGCCGAGTTATTGCAGCAATGAATTTACACTCGTGTTGATGGGCTGACTAGTAGATTGATGACGTAGTACTAGTAGTATGTTGCAGAATGAGCGTTCATTGAGACCATGTTTCGCTCGATATCGAGCTTTACACTGAGCGAAACGTTGTCCGAGATAAAGCTTATTTTACGGTTTGTCTTCGTCTGCAGTCGCGTCGGCAATATGTGAAGACACAGTTGCAGAGAGGATATCTTGAGACGTTTCACCTGAGGAGTAGATCGAGTCGAAACGTCTCTATAAAGTTCATCTGTGTAATTTGTTTCTCTCTCCAGTTCGCGGTTTCGCGTGGGCAGCGCCCAACAACAGCCACATATAACGTTACTTTCTAAATTAAGCTCAGAAAATCACAGTACAGTCTTGCATCTCAGTCCTTGGGCTCCTTATTCAGCATCTTCCTCGAGCACAATGTCCTGTGGTGCTTACGTCGGTATGCGTGCGGGGAGCGCCAACAACCTGACTGATCAGACCGTCAAGCGGAACGTCTGGTGTGGGAGAGGGCCTCGGGGGGGCGCTGACCCCAGGAACTATCAGCAGGTAATAACTGGTCCCCACCACATCTACCATTGTACGTCCTCCATCATTCTTCCCTTTTTTTTTACCCCTTTTTTTTTTAGCAGAGTGGTGGTGGTCAGCTTCTGATGGTGTGAGGGGGGGATCCCTTCTCACCTCGCCCCTACCTGGACCCCACCTGGACCCCACCTGGTCCCCACCTGGTCCCCACCTGGTCCCCACCTTACACCACTTCGGCCCACACCGCCTTGTCCGAATCTTCTACATTTTGTTTTTATACTTGACTGACACACCAACATACACAACAGTGTCTAACCTATGTGGAAGCACATAAACTATCCCATAGCTATATTGCTGAGGAATACCTATAGCTATAGTGCCGAGGAATACCTCAGCACACAGCCTCGGTGTGGTCCTCCAAGTCCTCTGTCGTCTCTCTCCCACGTACTCCCATGTACCTTGCTCCCACCTCGCCTCACCTTGGATAGGTATTCACAGATCAACCCGCTCTAGAAAACACGAGGGAGTGAAGAAGCTGTCGTAGGAACTCCGCACGCAGCAGCAGAGTCTCGTGGGTCCTGACAACGTATATCCATGGGTTACTGAGTGCAGCAGCAGCACCCACTGTGAGAGCCCATGGTCAAGAACTCAAACAAATCACTAGATATAGCTATAGGATAGTTTATGGTATTCCAATTTGTTGATATTCCAATTTTTTTTTAATACGTATTCCATTTTTTTTATTTTCCAGTTTTTGGATTTTTAACTTTCGTATATTCCACTTTTGGATTTCAAATTTTTTATAATACATTATTTTATTTTCCAGTTTTTTCCTGTTGTGCAGGAGCACTAACCTAACAATCTAACTTTCCTAAAATAAAATATGAAAAAAAATATTAATGTTTCTAACTTTTTTAACGATTTGCATTTTTTTTTGTCCTTTGGGGACCTTAAATGCTATTATTATATTCATTGGAAAGCTGTAAACCCGTAAGGGTCATACAGTGCCCCCGGGAATGGAAGATACTCGGGCATAAAAACAGGCATAAAAATAGATGGATCATTAACAGAATCTGTTTGGGTAGAGTTTCTAGAAGGTCAAGAAAAAACTGATTCTAGGTGTAATATACCGACCTCCAGGCTTGGATCACGATAGAGGGAGACTTCTTTGGGACGAAATTGTTAGGGCTTCTAGGCACAATAACGTAGTGTTAGTAGGGGATTTTAACTTTAGTCAAATTGACTGGACTTCTTTGACCGGTAATCTGGAGTCCAGTGACTTTATGGAAGTAGTTCAGGACTGTTTTCTGAAGCAGTGTGTGACGGAGCCTACCAGAGGTAATAATTTGCTCGACCTAGTCTTGTCAAATAAAGAAACTCTTGTAAATAATCTGGAGATCACTGAAGAGCTTGGAGCTAGTGATCACAAATCCATTACTTTTAATATTACATGGGAGTACGAGAATAGGGATAATACGGTAAAAGTTCCTGATTTTCGTTCTGCCGATTATATTGGACTTAGGGAACACCTGTCTAATCTCGACTGGGGTAATCTAGCTAACGATTACGATGGGATCTGCGTTTATGATTTGTTTCTTAATAATGTACAACGTGCACAGAGTATGTTTATTCCCCAGAGAGAATTTAGGTCAAATAATAACGATCCCAAATGGATTAACAGGAGGCTAAAACATTTATTAGGGAGAAAAGAGGAATTTATAGGCGCATCAAAAGAGGAGATGTTAACCTTATTGACCAATATGTTCAGTTGAAAAGAGAAGTAAAAAAGGGGATTAGAAAGGCTAAACGTGACTATGAGATTAAGGTTGCTAATGAATCAAAGACTAATCCAAAAGGGTTCTTTCAAGTGTACAGGACGAAGGTGAGGGAAAAGGTAGGACCTCTGAAAATTGGGAATGGACAGCTGACGGATAACGAACTGGAAATGTGTTCTCTATTTAATGACTATTTTTGTCAGTCTTTACACAAGAAGACGTAAATGAGATTCCAGAAATTAACAATTATTCAGTTCCTGAAGAATTCAAATTAACTAATATTACTGTCACGAGGGACATGGTTATCAAACAGATAGATAAACTGAAGCAAAATAAGTCCCGGGACCCGACGAGTTGTTTTCCAGGGTACTTAAAGAATGCAAAATGGAACTTAGTCAGCCATTAACGAATGTGTTTAATACGTCCATCCTAACTGGTGTTGTGCCAGAGATGTGGAAGATAGCTAATGTAGTTCCTATATTCAAATCAGGGGATAAGTCCATTCCATCAAATTACCGTCCAATAAGCCTCACGTCTATAGTAGGCAAATTATTAGAATCAATTATAGCTGATATTATCAGAAGTCACCTTGAAGAACATAATTTGATTAATGAATCTCAGCATGGGTTTACGAGAGGTCGTTCCTGCCTGACAAATTTACTGACGTTTTTCAATAAAATATTTGAGGCAGTAGACAGTGATAAAGAATATGATATAGTTTACTTGGATTTCAGTAAGGCCTTCGATAGAGTACCTCACAAGAGACTCTTAAGAAAAGTGGCAGCTCATGGTATAGGAGGTAAAGTTCTAGCATGGATAGAGGCATGGCTTACCAATAGAAAGCAGAGAGTTTCCATTAATGGGGTCAAATCTGAATGGGGATTTGTCACTAGTGGCGTTCCACAAGGATCAGTTTTGGGCCCATTGTTGTTCATAATTTACATTAATGACCTTGATGAAGGAATTGCAAGTGACATGAGTAAATTTGCTGATGATACAAAAATAGGCCGTATAATTCATTCTGAGGAGGATAACAGTGAACTCCAGGAGGATTTGGATAAATTAATGTCTTGGTCTGAAAAGTGGCAGATGAAGTTCAATGTGGACAAGTGTAAGGTGCTTGTCGTTGGTAATGAAAATATCCCTCGAATTTATAAACTAGGTGAAGTTGAGCTTGATCATACAGAATGTGAAAAAGACTTGGGAGTCATGGTAAGCAGAAATCTAAAGCCAAGACAACAGTGCCTAAGTGTCCCAATAAGGCTAACAGATTACTAGGATTTATTTCAAGAAGTATAAGCAACAGAAGTCCAAAAGTTATTTTACAGCTCTATACATCACTAGTGAGACCTCATTTGGATTATGCAGCTCAGTTTTGGTCTCCTTACTACAGGATGGATATAGATTCATTGGAGAACATACAAAGAAGAATGACTAAAATGATTTACAGTATAAGAAATCTCCCGTATGAAGATAGACTTAGAGCGTTGAATCTCCACTCTCTGGAGAGACGTAGAATGAGGAGATATCATCGAGGTGTACAAGTGGATGATGGGCATAAACAAAGGAGATATTAATAAAATACTGAGGATATCGAACCAAGTAAGAACGAGAAATAACGGATTTAAATTGGATAAATTTAGATTTAGAAAGGACATAGGCAAGTACTGGTTTTCGAACAGAGTTGTAGATGCGTGGAACAATCTTCCGAGTACTGTGATAGAGGCTAGGACCTTGGGTGGCTTTAAAAAGAGATTGGACAAATATATGAGTGGGAGGGGCTGGGTTTGATTTGTGTCGTGAGTACGGGAATAAATTTTTAGGTAGTGGTGGTTTTGATAAGGACTTGCCTTGTATGGGCCAGTAGGCCTTCTGCAGTGTTCCTCCATTCTTATGTTCTTATGTTTGATGTGAGGAAGGGGAGAATAGCTCCACCTCCTTGGCAGAGCTGGGGCAAACAAAAGGCTGGCGTGAGTATGGTAAAAAAAAAAAGACTTTCTGGAGGGACGTCAAATTGCGTATTGAGGACGCCTACAATACTTTTTTTTTTTTTTTTTTGAAATACGCAGAATGCGTATTAAAAATGCGTACTAAAAGCGCACACGTGCATTCTGGAAAGGCGTACAGTGTGTTCTGGAAGTGCCCAGAATGCTTTCTGGAACGGCTGGAAAAGATATGGAAAGGGCTGGTGAAGATGAAGAATTCAAGGTGGGGGGAGGGTTGATACACTCGATCCAATGGGTAGGAGATGCTGGGGGAGGGGAGAGGCAAGCTGGGCATGAGAGGAGGGGAGGGGAGGGAGCACTGTTGCACAGGGACGGGAGGGAGGGGAGCATACCAAAGATGGAATAGAAATGGGAAGAGGTTGCGCGATGGGGTGGGGGAGTCTGGGTGAGAAAGAGGAATAGAGACGGGGGGATGGGGTATTGGAAAGGGGGAGTGGTATTGAGAAGGGGGCGGTGGAGAGGGGGAGAGCGAGAGAGGGAGAGCGAGAGAGAGGGGGAGAGCGAGAGAGAGGGGGTAAGGGATGAGTTACAATTGTTGTTCAACATGGTTGTGCACACCTTCCAGGTGCACTTTTCCCCCTCCCCCTCCTTCCTATTTCTTCTCTCCCGTCTTCCCTTGTTCACCCAAACCCCTTATATCATACCACCCCTCCAATCTCTCCGCACCCCTGGCTCCCCCTTAACCCTTGCTCCCCCCACCAAAATTTCATCCTGATAAATACGTATACAACTAGCTTGTAAATATGTATACAACTAGCCTGTAAATACGTATACAACTAGCCTGTAAATATGTATACAACTAGCCTGTAAATACATATAAAAGTAACCTGTAAATATGTATACAACTAGCCTGTAAATACATATAAAAGTAACCTGTAAATATGTATACAACTAGCCTGTAAATCAAACTTATTCTTTTTTCCCCTTGAAGTAATTCCATCATATACGCTGAAATAACCTTAAATAATCCTCATATAATTCTAAGCAATTATATACAACCAATGATGGGTTGAGCGAGATGGAGAGAGAGAAAAAGGTTCACCGGCAACCCACGGGAGTAAAGATGATCATTTTCGTGATAATGACGGTGATTGGAAGGTCTGTGTGTACAATCCATTACCGACAGAGGCCTCCACCTCCCCTCCTGCCCGCTCCTCTCTGAGCACCGGCACACAGCCTTGCGGAATTACACTCCCAGCGCTTTATTCTCCTCTGCACTCGAGTATTACCGAGCCGGAGTGAAGGAAATACTGCCAAGCGTGAAGGAGAATACTACCTTCGGGTATTCTAGTCGGGTCTGGGGATCATCGCCCCCGCGTCTCGGTGTCTGACCTGGCCGACGTTCCTGTGCTTCAGACGCATGACTGCAGTGAAGAATACCAGTCGAAATAACGTGGCTGTAGCATGTCACAAAATATACCCACACCTATGGGAAGAAAGACGACGTTTCGCTCTGTCCTGTACCAATGTCAGGTCATAATTAAGCAAGATAAAAACAGAGAACCAGAGGACAGGTCGGGAACAGGGAGAGGGTCGCTGTAGTCACACTAGAATTAGGAAAAACTTTACGGGTTGCTTCCTCAAGTAAAGTGTAGTGTTATTTTTTCTAAGGCGATCGTCAAACCGAGACGATTCTCGGTCGGATCGAAATGTCGTACTGCCAACGATAGTGAAGGTCTTACGATGCAGGAAGAGAGCTTTGGCTGAGACATTGTTTTGCTCATATAGAGTTTAATGAGAGTGAAGTTTGTGGAGATAAAAGCTTGTTCTTCACAGTGTTGCTATACGATTCTCAGGCACATGTACCTTCTATCAAACACTTTAACTACTGGGAACGCTTGGAAGCACTTGACTTGTACTCACTGGAGCGCAGGCGAGAGAGATACATCATAATTTACACCCTGGAAAATCCTGGAGGGACTGGTCCTTAATCTGCACACAGAAATCACTCCCTACGATGCAACATACCCCCAATGAAATAGGGTCGCCATTAGTACACTAAGAGAAAAGACAATAAGTGTCTGGGGCCCAAGACTGTTCCAAAGCCTTCCGCTAGCCATAAGGGGAATTGCCAGTAGACCCCTGGTTGTCTTCAAGAGGGAGCTGGACAGATACCTAAAGTCAGTGCCGGATCAGCCGGGCTGTGGTTCGTACGTTGCACTGCGTGCGGCCAGCAGTAACAGCCTCGTTGATCAGGCCCTGATCCACCGGGAGACCTGGTCATGGACCGGGCCGCGGGGGCGTTAAAGACACTTTATATAACACTGTTAATAAGTGTGCCCTCAGCTTATACACTTGCCAATAAAGTACACTTGTTCTAGTGCCGAGGTGTCTGCTGGGACCTCGGTGACAGTAAAGGAGAGGATTTTATTGTGGATTATTAAAAAGAATCTTTCAGTGTCCTCCCCTGCTGAACTTTCAAACTCTTTATTACCTTTGATTCCTTGATGTTGAAGGGCCCTTGATTCTAGGAACTGGAGCTACCCTTCCCTTCCTCGATTCAAATTTGATTACCTCCCATTGCCTAGGCAAGGTAAGAGTCTACTGTCAGGGGTGACAGTCTACTGTCAGTGGTGATAGTCTACAGTCATTGGTGATAGTCTGCTGTCAGTGGTGAAAAGCCTGCTGTCAGTGAATGAATTTTTAATCTCTCTCTCTCTCTCTCTGTCACTCTCTCTCTCTCTCTCTCTCTCTCTCTCTCTCTCTCTCTCTCTCTCTCACTCTCTCTCTTTCTCTTTCTTTCTCTCTCTCTCTCAGTGTTTTCAAAATAAGGAAAGTATTCTAGATTGAAATCTTTATAATGTTGCAAGAGACGAGAGTGAATTGACGAAGAGGATAGCACAGTTGAGGGAGAAGATAGCACAGTTGAGGGAGAAGGTAGCACAGTTGAGGGAGAAGGTAGCACAGTTGAGGGAGAAGGTAGCACAGTTGAGGGAGAAGATAGCACAGTTGAGGGAGAAGATAGCACAGTTGAGGAAGGATATAAAATCAAGGGAGAGGAAGGCAAAAATCAATAGGGCAGAAAATACAAAGTAATATTCAGGAAAATATTACATTGAAGTATTATAGTGAAATATTACAGTGAGAATTACAGAAATTAATAAAATATTAAGTAAATAAAATCACTATTGGAAGCTGCGAGCATCGTAAATAAAGACTGGCCAGAAATTAGTAAAAATAAAAATGGGAAATATGTAAAAAAAAAAAAAGATGAAAGACTTAGTTGAGAACAAAAATCAATTTAGAATTGTGGAGAAGTGAACCAGAAAGTGTGGTCAGGCAGCGTGCCGCCGCCAGCAGCAACAACCTGGTGGACCAGGCAAGCAGATAGCAAGCCTGGCCCAGGGCCGGGGTGCGGGAGTACCAAAACTAGCGAAACCCGTACTGGGTTTACTAGACGAGAATAGTGAACCCTAAGATAGTTTCGATTACTACTACAACAATAACAACTACTACTACTACTACTACTGCTGCTGCTGCTGCTGCTACTACTACTACTACTACTACTACTACTACTACTAACTCTACTGCTGCTGCTACTACTATCTAGCTACTGCTGCTACATACTACTACTACTGCTGCTGCTGCTACTACTACTACTACTGCTGCTGCTGCTGCTGCTCTACTCTACTACTACTACTACTGCTGCTACTACTACTGTACTGCTACTACTACTGCTGCTACTACTACTGCTACTGCTGCTCTACTACTCTCTACTACTGCTACTACTACTACACTACACTACTGCTGCTGCTACTGCTGCTGCTTGCTGCTACAATACTACTGCTACTACTACTCTACTACTACTACTACTGCTACTGCTGCTACTACTACTGCTACTGCTGCTACTCTACTACTACTACTACTACTACACTACTACTACTACGCTACTGCTGCTGCTGCTGCTGCTGCTCTACTACTACTACTACTACTACTACTACTAACTACTAGCTGCTGCTGCTGCTGCTGCTCACTACTACTACTACTACTCACTACTACTACTACTACTGCTGCTGCTGCTGCTGCTGCTACTACTGCTACAACAACTACTACTACTACTGCTGCTGCTGCTACTACTACTACTGCTGCTGCTGCTGCTCTCTACTACTGCTACTGCTGCTACTACTACTACTACTGCTGCTGCGCTACTAGCTACTACTGCTGCTGCTGCTGCTGCTGCTCTGCTACTACTGCTACTACTACTACTCTGCTGCTGCTACTACTACTACTACTGCTACTGCTACTACTACTAGCTCTCTAGCTACTACTACTACTACTCTGCTGCTTGCTGCTCACACTACTACTACTACTGCTACTGCTACTACTACTACTCTACACTACTACTCTGCTGCTGCTGCTGCTGCTGCTGCTGCTGCTCTTGCTAACAGCACACTACACAGCGCGCTGCTGCTCTACTACTACTACTACTACTACTACTACTAACTACTACTCTACTACTACTACTACTACTATGAGTAGTGATATAAACTAGCACCACTGATAACTTCAAAAACAGGTTGGACAGATATGAGTGAGAAAGACGTGCCTAGTGTGAGCCAGTAGGCCTACTACAGTGTATGTACTCGGTTCTTATGTATTCCTTGTGGTTTTTTTAAGAGAAAACCTTCCTTGTATATATATATATATATATATATATATATATATATATATATATATATATATATATATATATATATATATATATATATATATATATATATTATATATATATATATATTGTGTGTGTGTGTGTGTATATATATATATATGCAATAATTTCGCAAAAAATCATTCTGAACCTAACAAAAAATATTTCATTGTGTTTGTTTATTATTAAATTATTGTAAACTTATCTAAAATATATTTAGTTGGATTAGGCTAAATTAAATTGCGCTTGTTATAATAAGGTTAGGTAAGTTTTCTAAGGTTCTTTTGGTAAAAACATATTATTTTTTACATTAACATAAATGAAAAAAATATATATATCTTTAAACGTATAAGAGAAAATTTTAGAAATATTTTAAATGAGTTCTTGATAATTGACCAATTTTACCTATGGAGTCCCTTAGAATCGGAGAATTGAAATGTCTTCTAGGAAGAGTGTAGCATACTCCCACAGTATGCTACACTCCCACAGTATACTACACTCCCACATATGCTACACTCCCACAGTATACTACACTCCCACAGTATGCTCACATGTTGCACACCCACAGCATGTTACACACGCACAACATTCCCACACCCGCAGTACGCCCACATCAACACACCCACACCTGTAGCACGCTCTCAGCAACATCCGCAACATGCCAACTCCCACAGTACGCACACAGCCCCAATACTCCCACAGCCCCAGTACTCCCACAGCCCCAATACTCCCACAGCCCCAGTACTCCCACAGTCACCGTACGCCCACAGGCACAGTACGCCCATAGTCACACATTTACGCCTGCACAAAGATACCGAGACCACGCCCACCCTGACCAACAAAATATATCTTCTGGTCAGAAAACAAACACCTTGAAGCACCTTGACCACCTTAATATCTGAATCATTAGCCACAACCTGGAGGCGAAGGTTGGCGAGGAAGAGCGGAGTAGGAGGGAGTTGGCGAGGAAGAGCGGAGTAGGAGGGAGTTGGCGAGGAAGAGCGGAGTAGGAGGGAGTTGGCGAGGAAGAGCGGAGTAGCCGGAGGTTGACGAGGAACAAGACAGAAGCAAGGGGTGGTAATGTAAATAGCGGGATTTGGGGGTTGGGGTTTGGGGATGGGTGGTGAAAAGTTGGGGGGTTGGGGAGATGAAGCAAGGTTGGGTGTTGGGAGCTATTTGGGTTTGGGAGCCTTGAAGACGAGGTTAAGGGATTTCTGATGGAGAGGGGGGGGGGAATGAAAAGGAGAGGGGGTTGTAGTGGGTCGGGAGGTGGGTTGGTGGGTGGGTTGGTGGGTGGGTTGGTGGGTGGGTTGGTGGGTGGTTGGTGAGGAGGTGGGCGAAGGAACATTTAATTTAACATGTGTCATGGATAACTATTTAGGCGAACATCGTTACAAGGGCAGTGGCCACACTGGCCCCAGTGGCCACCGTGGCCAGCGGCCGTGACTGGCCACTCTCAACATCGCTTATTATAACCGTCTTGAAGCCGCCGCCGCTATATATAAATCTTCCGGTTCAACCGTATCAATCTTTGGTGACCCGCCGTGGACCCGCCCTGGACCCGCCCTGGACCCGCACTACACGGCTTACCCGTAACCCCGTGTTGCATCCCGAGGTATCTCCCTCAGATTAGATTTAGATTTTGCCGCCGAAGTGGCTGGTTTATTATGCATCCAATATTCATCCTGTGGAGGGTAGCGCAAGAGCATATGGATACACAAAAGGCCTAGTAACTAGGCTCCATAAGGGTTTACAGGAATACATCTAGATTTAGGTGTACAGTTCACTTCTCTATTGCAAGCAAATTTAGGAAATTTGCTTAATATATCTTGTATCTTATGTTCATTAATAAGATATCTTGACATATCACATAAGTTATTATACTGTCCAGCTCAATATTCGTCAATAAGTGGACAATTAAGCACCCGGTGTTCAAGATAGTGACCATAGGCTGGCCACATATTTGGTATTTGGTTTAATCATCATCTGTGTGTCTGCCAGACTGCCAGCCTGAGCCTGGCCACTACAAGCCTGAGCCTGGCCACTACAAGCCTGAGCCTGGCCACTACATCAGTCAGTCTGTTTACATTGCAAGTTGCTACGTTCATGTTATTCCTCAGCTGTGCACAATGTAAGAAGAGATGAAGAAAATAGAAGAAAAGAAAAACTCAAGAAGCCGAAACCAAATCCATTCAAAATTTAAAAAATAAAATTAAACATGAAGGGCAAAAATACACAAAAAAATATAATAGGAAAAGTACATTTATTAAAAAAAGTGGATTTCAGTCCCACCCAGCCAAATAAAATAGATATTTAAAAAAAAAATATATTATAAAAGTAAGCAACGTAGTTGATATTGACCAAAATATTATTATGTATGTGAAGAGCTAAACCCGTGTGGGTCATTCATAGCTCCAAGCCCAGACGAGATGTGTCATCTTGGGTTGTAAAGGAGTGGGCAGAAGACCTAAACTGACCGATCTGGATGGTTTTTGGCACATCATTACAAGGCAAACTGGTAAAAAAAAAAAGGTGGAAAAATGACCTGCACTGTGCTGCTATGTACACGGAGCGATAAGGAAGACTTTTTTGAATGTAATTACCTTTCTATACGGTATATTTTTTTCATAAAAATGCTGCAAAAGAGCATTAAATTGAATAGTACACGTGGAGGGAAAAAACCTACTATGGAGCTGTTCGGTTTATGTACCTTTGATATACCTTTGTGGGTTTTGAGAGTTATACTGCAGCTTTTCCCTGTGCTAGTCTTGTCTGATCAACCAGGCTGTTGATGCTGGTGGCCCGCTGGCACACACATCCACCATAGCCTGGTTAATTCGGTACTTTTCAAGTTTCCTCTTGAAGACTTCTACAGTTGTTCCATCAGTGTTTCTAATATCATCTGGTAAAATGTTAAATAATCTGAGACCACAAATGTTGATACAATGTTCTCTTATTGTGCGCACGGTGCCCCTGCTTTTCACTGGGTTTATGTTACCCTTTTATCCCAAATTACTCTAGTGTGACGCTATAGCGATGTGTAAATTTGGTGATAGGCCATCAGTAATTTACATGTATATATATTACTTATCTCTCTCCTCCACTCCATAGAGTAAATATTCAGGACTCTGAGGCCTTCCCAGAACTTTAGATGTTTTATTGGCTCTATGCAGGCCGTAAATGATCTATGTATTTGTTCCAGCATTAATATATTTCTTGCTGTGAACGGAGCCGTCAATACTAAACAGTACTCTAAGCGAGAGAGCACAAAGTGATTTGACTCGTGTCACCAGTGGCATTATTTCAGATTCCACTCATAAGTGTTTGTCAGTTTTATGGTCACTTCCATGGGGAATGATTTTTTTTCTGCATTCTCCAACTGACTTTCGTTTAGTGAACTGCTAAACTGTAGTTCCTAACTTTTATTTTGTGTATATGTAGAAATTTTTGTGCACGAAAACCCTTTTTCTTCTGTACATTCTTCTACTCCCTCTTTCTATATCTGATCTTTTAGATTTCCTCGGTGGTACATATTTTATACAGATCTTGCATGCCGACGTGAGGGTTTAGGGTGCTCATGACTGTTGTTCAGGGTATGTCTGATATTAATTTCTTTATTTTCTTTAGGTCAATTTTTGGATTGTTGAAGTTAAATTTACTGAACATTCTCTCTGTCTCTGTCTCTGTCTGTCTGTCTCTGTCTCTCTCTCTCTCTCTCTCTCTCTCTCTCTCTCTCTCTCTCTCTCTCTCTCTCTCTCTCTCTCTCTCTCTTACAGTATTACTGGAGGTTTCCGCCTCCTGTATTTATATTTCTTTAAATTCCTGAGATGTTGTGCCAGAGTATATTGTATTTGTGATTGATATTTATCTGATTAGTTCGTCGTTGTTTGTAAAGATAAAGTCCAGTGAGCTTTCATTTCAATTGTTTTTTGTTATCTGTTGGTTTGAAGGAAGCTTTTCAGTAATCCCCATAAGCTCTCCGGTGCGTATCTGCCGTGCTATCTATTGACTCATCATGTTACATTTCATATTGTGGAAGCTGAAGTATCAGAGGAGGGTAATATTTGTTGAAGTTTTTTTTTTCAGATTTTCATGGCGTATATTTTCCTTAACAGTTCCGTGAACTGTGATTCATCTACAATTATATTCATTAGATTCTTGTTTTCCTGTATATCAAATCTGTTAGGTTACTAACATGTATGTAACGGGTTCTGACAAGCACTTGCCTCGTGGCCCGGTCTCAGGCCCGACCCAAATTGGAAAGAAAATGTGACACCAATTAGAACTGCTGTCTTAAAACACACACAGGAAAGTAACGTGTATACATAATGTAAATACAATTTTGTAAACCTTATTTGCCATCTTACATGTTAACAACACAGAAATAAGTTGTTCAAGGGTGGAATGGATGGACTCGTGTATGTATTTTGATTTAAAAAACTATCGAGAGTTCCCCATAAAATACTAATCTGGAAATCTACTGCTCTGGAAACTACAAAGCCAAGAAGGAATAAGAGACAAACTGATAATAGAGGTAGAATTACCGACAATATGTTAGGTAGAAGGACACATTAGTCACACGTGTGTCCTCGTACCTAACAAGATTATTATTATAATCAAATAGAAGCGCTAAACCACAGGGGTTGTACCTAACAAGAGACAAATTATTTCAGGAAGAGAGATTTTGTTTGGAAAGGAAAAATGCGAACACTGATAAGAGGATAAAAAATTGTTTCCCTGCAAAATTGTTACCGGTGATTCCTACAGGGATCAATACTTGTGTAGATAATTCTAATTTATATGTATGACTTGCTAGATGGAATTAAAAACTATGTAAATGGTTGTAAATGTGAAAATTCTATGTAGATTAATTTAAAAAAATAACTATGGATGCCTATAAGGCTTGAGTATCTGAGGATAATCATCATATAGTGGAAACTAGAAGATAACACATTGTGAATAACAAAACACTAAGATAAACAAAAAAGGGGGGTCTACGAACATAAACAAAATATTGCCACCAGATTACTAAAATGATTTAGAAATTCTTATGCTTCACGAACGTCAAAATAACCTTCAGATTAATAAATAGAGAAATGCTAAAAAAAAAAATCGTTCACAACGTACGTTAAGCCAAAATTGGTATATGCAGCGGTAGTGTGGTGTCCACACCTGAAAAAAAACGTGAATAAGATAGAAAAAGTTCAAAGATATGCTGCAAAATGGCTTCCAGAGTTAAAAAAAAAGAGTAGCAAAGAAAGACTTAAAACACAGATATTCTCTCGTTGGCTGATAGAAGAGGAGATATGATAACTACATACAAGATCCCAAAACAGGAGAATATTGATAAAAATGATTTCTTACCAGCAGCTACAGGGAGAATAAGAGGACACAATTTTAAACTATGAAGAAAGAGCTAAAACCTACACCCTAAATATAATCATAATGGGTAAAGAATATAAGCTAAGAATATTGAAATACAAAACAAAAGTTTTGAAATTTTAATGAAACATTAAAAAATAAAAGAAAAGAAGTTAATAAAACTTAATGTATAAATTTCATAATAATTCTTGGGAGAGGGAAGAGTTTAAGACAATTGAGGAATTATATATTCGATATTTTAATTATACAAAAAAAATGCTGGGCAACTTTGGAAGCTGGACCCGCAAATAAATGGTCAGTAACATTTCTAATAATAATTATTTTATGCCTCAGTATGTTTTTGAAATGACAAGAATAATAGAAGACACCAACAGTACAAAATCTAATATTTACTTAAACAGAGATCAAAATTTTTACCATAAACAGATGCACTTGGAGAGAGTGACCATGTTCTGGAGGAGATGACATTGACAGTATTTTAAAGAAAGTAAATTGGGTAAATTGGGCTGAGGATTGGTTGTTGAGGTGGTTCGGACATGTAAAGAGGAAGGAACGAAATAGAATGATTTCGAGAGTGTGTAAATCTGTAGGGGAGGGAAGGTGGGGTAGAGGTCGGCCTAGGAAATGTTGGAGGGAGGGGGTAAGCATGCGTGAGCGTGTTAGATAGGAGCGAATGGAGAGAAATGGCTTTTAGAACCTGACGTGCTGTTGGAGTGTGAGCGAGGTAACGTTTATGAAGGGATTCTGGGAAACCGGCAGGCCGGACTTGAGTTCTGGAGATGGGAAATACAGTGCCGGCACTCTCAAGGAGTGCAGGCACTGTACTTCCCGTGTAAGCGCGCCTCTGGTAAGACAGTGATGGAGTGAATGATGTGAAAGTTTTTCTTTTTCGGGCCACCCTACCTTGGTGGGAAACAGTCGATGTGTTAATAAAAATAAATAAATTACAAGGGACAGATAAACTATAATTTCCACATATTTCTGTAGCATACATGAACATGGAATTAGTTTGTTCCAAGACAGAAATAGCAGCTACTTAAAATTATGTAGTAAAAGGTGGAAAGAAAGTGTATAAAGTACCATAGCGATGAATGAAGACAACAAATACAGTATAATACGATCCTTTATTGACAAGAACCACATTATACTTCATTAGTGTTTATCCACCTTAATGGAAGATGCTGTCGAGCTACGCAAAAGAAAGGATTCGAAACCAATAGAGGAAACGCGTCAGTCAAGGAATTTACTAGAGATTGAAACAAATCAGAAATGGGTTTGCAGTTGTAAGAAGAGAGAAAAATAAATCTTTGAAAATGAAGTAGGGCATACGAGCCAGATACAATCAAATTTTTTTACTCAAGTTTGTAAAAAGTGAACTGTTACACAAAACACAAATAATAAAAAACAACAACGAGTTCACTAAAATAAATGTGAAGAGAACCGATGGACTGTTTCAGTGAGAGTGTTCACAAAAGAAGTATTATATATGTAAGGTATTTGAATCTCAGACAGCTGTCATGGCTTCTGATGACCGACCCAAAAAAAAAAAATGAGACCAGATGGAATATCGCCTTAGATTTTTAAAAGAAAGTGTAAAAGATTTATGCTATCCACTTTGAAAATATTTTAGGATTTCAATGTAAGAGGATAAATTGGCATTATTAAAAAAAAGATCCTTTCAACTATAGGTCAGTTTTGTAAAAATGCTGCAGAAAGTAATTAGAGGAACGTAGGTAAAATACTTGGAGAGCAAAAAAATTATTAAATAATTCGATTTCCGATCTATAAATTCATCTAGTATATAAAATCTGTTTAACTATCACGGCAATTCAAAGAAAAAAATAGATGGGCTGTGATAATATTTATTTGGATTTTAAGAAAGCTTTCGATTTCAAACAAAAGACTAATTTGGGAACTGGAAAATACAGGAGGAAGAAAATGCAGATTACACAACGAAAAATGTCTTCGGGGGAGACGTAACCAGCGGGGTGCCACAAGAATCTGTACGTTGTTCTTGCCAGTCATATATTTAAATTAAAAACATTAGTTTTTTATTTATATATAAGACTGGACAGAAGAAATGGAAAACTATGTAAATATATTTACGGATGATGCAAAAATCGTAGGAATAGACAATGAAATAATTGTCAATCACTTCAGGATGAGTTTGGATAAATTGGACAAATGGAGTGATAGATGGATGATGGGATTCAAGGTGGATAAACGGAATGTAATGAAAATGGGAGAGAACGAAATCAAAAACTATGAAAAATATTGACTTTGTTACAAAATATTGAAAGTATCAGAGAGAGAGAGAGAGAGAGAGAGAGAGAGAGAGATCTAGGAGTTACAGAAGTCATGGGAAGATAAAATTCAATGTACAGTGGAACCCCGGTTAACGAACACCCCGGAAATCGTGCAATTATGTAAGTATAATATTGTAAATGCTTGTGGAAGTGTATTTTTGGGGGTCTGAAATAGACTAACGTAAATGACATTTTTTCTTAAGGAAGTAAATTCGTTCGGTAATGGAACTTGAACAGGTTTCTGCAATGAATTTTTTTCGTTAACCGGGGTTCCACTGTAATTGTGTGAAACTCGTATGCTACTCTGACAAGCTGTGAAACATGTTTCAATGATAAAAAGAAATGGTAAAAAAAAGGCTGTTTCTAACATGTGTTGGGCCAAAATTATTTTATACAGAATATGGAGCTGTGTTGCTCCCCTCCCTCTCCCTCCCCTCTCCCTCCCCTCTCCCCCTTCCACCCGCTTCCTCCCCTCTGTTCATCCCTCCATCTTTTCCTCTGCTCACACCTCCCACTCACACCTCCCACTCACACCTCCCACTCACACCTCCCACTCACACCTCCCACTCACACCTCCCACTCACACCTCCCACTCACACCTCGCATCCCTCCTGTAGAAATAGTTACCTGGCCCACACGGACCCACACTTTCTCCCCAACACGGACCCACACCTGCCCCAACACGGACCCACACTTGCCCACATACGGACCCACACCTGCCCCCACAAGGACCCACACTTGCCCCCACACGGACCCACACCTGCCCCCACAAGGACCCACACTTGCCCCCAGAACGGACCCACACCTTCCCCCACATTGACCCACACCTGCCCCAACACGGACCCATACCTGCCCCCAACACGGACCCACACCTGCCCCAACACGTACCCACACTTTCCCCCCACATGGACCCACACCTGCCCCAACACAGACCCACACTTTTGAACAATTATACCACTATTGGTGAACAATTATACCACTATTGGTGAACAATTATACCACTATTGGTGAACAATTATACCACTATTGGTGAACAATTATACCACTATTGGTGAACAATTATACCACTATTGGTGAACAATTTACATCACAGCGATGAACTCTTTGTTCCACTACCTGGTTGACCTGGCCAGCACCAGACAAGCCTGGCCCAGGGCCTGGCCTGGGTAGCAAAGGGGGTGGGGAAGGAGAACTATGGAAACTCCAAAGGTACAGTAAAATGGAACAAACAGCGAGGAGACACATAAGACCCATTTCTGCGACTCCAGGCTGAGGGACTGATTACCTCATACTTCTCATTTCCCACCGTTTCTCTTGGACTGAGGAAGCTAGTGACTGGCGAAACATTTCCAGTAAAAAGTTGCAAAATTGTTGTACAAGTGTCTTATTTATCAGAGAGGTCGAGAGTGCTCTCTCTGGGAGACGTACTTAACCTCCCTCCTTCCTCCTTTCCTCTTTCCTTTCTCCCTTCCTTCCTTCCTCCCTCCCTCCCTCCCTCCCTCCCTCCCTTCCTTCCTTCCTTCCTTCCTTCCTTCCTTCCTTTCTTCCTTCCTTCCTTCCTTCCTTCCTCCCTCCCTCCCTCCCTCCCTCCCTTCCTTCCTTCTTTCCTTAATTCCTCCCTTTCTCCTTTCCTTCTTCCCTTCCTTCCTCCTTTCCTTCCTTCCTTCTTCCCTTCCTTCCTCCCTCCCTCCCTTCCTTCCTCCCTGACTTCCTCCCTTCCTTTCTTCCTTCCTCCCTCCCTCCCTCCCTTCCTTCCTTCCTTCCTCCCTTCCTTCCTTCCTTCCTTCCTTCCTTCCTCCCTTCCTTCCTTCCTTCCTCCCTTCTTCCCTTCCTTCCTCCTTTCCTTCATCCCTTCCTTCCTCCTTTCCTTCCTCCTTTCCTTCCTCCCTTCCTTCCTCCCTTCATTCCTTCCTTCCTCCCTTCCTTCATTTTTTCCTTCCTTCCTCCCTTACTTTCTTCCTTATTTCCTCCATTCCTTCCTTCCTACCTTCCTTCCTTCCTTCCTCCCTTGCCTCAAGTGGTCGCCTCGTTTATTATACGTCCTTTTTTTTGACCCACGTCACGGAAATTTTGTGACGTGCCCAACTTCTTTTTTTGACGTACTCGACCTCAATCTCTTGACGTCCTCGACCTCAATCTCTTGACGTCCTCGAACTTCAGTTGACGTAGTCGACCTCTTCGTTTTACATGATCACAATTTCTGTTGTATCTGCATCGATTTTTGACGTATTCAGCGTTATTTCTAATCCTTTAAAATACTATAAATCCATAGAAAACCAAAATTACGGTGTAGCAACGAAGTGAAAGTGAAGGAACGAGAAAAACGTTCAGAAGTGAACGTTTTATCACGGTGGGAGAATGGACCGGCGTAGGTCATACTTTTACGCTACTAACGCCGCTCTGAACGCCAAGACCTGCGTAACTATACCTTGAACCCCCCTCCCCTCCCCACACACACACACACGATAAAGCTCATGGAGCAGGGAGAGAGTGGATCTAGTAATGACCACGAAGAGGCGGGACCAGGAGCTACGACTCGACCCCTGCAAAAACAAATAGGTGAGTACACACAGACACGCACAAATATGCGTCTTATGGTATATACACCGAAAGATGTGTGCATTCAGTATATATATATATATACATATATATATATATATATATATATATATATATATATATATATATATATATATATATATATATATATATATATATATATATATATGTGTGTGTGTGTGTGTGTGTGTGTGTGTGTGTGTCGCCGAATAGGTAAAACTGGTCAATTAGCAAGAACTCATTTAAAATTAAGTCCTTTCTAAATTTTTCTCTTATATGTTTAAAGATATAGTTTTTCATTTTTGTTAATGTAAAAAATAATTATTTTGTACCAAAAGAACCTTAGAAAACTTACCTAACCTTATTATAATAAGCGCAATTTAATTTAGCCTAATCCAATTATATATATTTTAGATTTTAGATAAGTTTACAATAATTTAATAATAAACAAACAATGAAATATATTTTTTTCGTTACGTTCAGAATGATTTTTACGAAATTATTGCATATACAAATTTTCGCTTGTCTTATTCGGCAAGAAGAGCTTTTCTATTTAAGGCAAAATCGCAAGTTTTACCTATTCGTCACGACATATTTATAACAAATGTGTTTCAAGACTGTAATATATATATAGTAACGCTGTACGCGTCGTACTAACGAGGGAAACGACGCGTTTTATTATCCTACGCTAAGATGATGAGGTAAAACACACACACACACACACACACACACACACACCATCTTTCAACTGAAGTCAATCATCGTGTAAAACTGCTCTTTCTAATTATGCCCCCCTTCATCTGCAACCTCACCCCCCTTCCCTCTTCTGCAGCTCCTCCCCGTCTTGCAACCCCCTCCCTCTCCCTCTACAACCCCCTCCCATCCTCTCTAATCCTCTCCTGTAACTTCACCTCTGTCACCCCTCCCTCCCTTCCTTCCTCCCCCGCAGCAGCAGCAACATTAGACGCAAAAGCAGCAAGGGTAGGCAGGGATACAGCAGCAGCAACGGCAGACTCAACAGTAATAGACGCAATAACAGAAGCAGTTTCAGCAGTAGAAGCAACAGACGCAGCCGTAGCAGCAACAGTCACAGTAGCAACATCGACAACAGAAGCAGCAGTAGCAGCAATAGAGACAGCAAGGAGAGGCAGCAGGGGCAGCAGTAGAGGCAGCAAGGGAAGGCAGCAGGGTCAACAGTAGTGGAACTAGATGCAGCAAGGCAAGACAGGAGAGTCAACACTAGATGAAGTAAAGGAGGCAAGGAAAGGCAGAACTAGAGGCAGACACGGAAGGCAACAGAGGCAGCAAGGGAAGGCAGCACTAGAGGCAGACACGGAAGGCAACAGAGGCAGCAAGGGAAGGCAGAACTAGAGGCAGACACGGAAGGCAACAGAGGCAGCAAGGGAAGGCAGCACTAGAGGCAGACACGGAAGGTAACAGAGGCAGCAGGGAGAGGTAGTAGAGGCAGCAGGGAGAGGTAGTAGAGGCAGCAGGGGAAGGCAGCAGAGGCAGCAGTAAAAGCAGCAGGGGAAGGCAGCAGAGGCAGCAGTAAAAGCAGCAGGGGAAGGCAGCAACAGAGGCAGCAGTAGAGGCAGCAAGGGAATGCAGCAGGGGAAGGAAGCAAGGGAAGGCATCAGGAGAAGGCAGCAGGGTAAGGCAGCAAGGGTAAGGCAGCAAGGGAAGGCAGCAGAGGAAGGCAGCAAGGGAAAAGTAGCAGGGAAAGGCAGCAGGGGAAGGCAGCAGAGGAAGGCAGCAAGGGAAAAGTAGCAGGGAAAGGCATCAGGGGAAGGCAGCAAGGGAAGGCAGCAGGGAGAAGGGAGCAGGGAAAGGCAGCAGGGCAAGGCAGCAGGTCTCACTGCCTGATATGGTGCATCGATTTTTAATTGGGTTTCATTCGGGTCAGCAGCTGCTCCTCCCGGGTAATTACCGACCGCCTCCCCCGACACTCACATGGGACTAAAAATCGGGGAGAGCTGACAGTGGGGGAATTGGAGGGTGGGGGAGGAAGGGAATGTGTGGGTGGACTGGAGGGGGCAAAAGTGGGGAAAGGAAGAGACGAGAGAGAGAGAAGTGGGGAAGTACGGGGGAAAGGGAGATGAGGTGGAAGAGAGGTGGGGGACATATAATAATAATAATAATAATAATAATAATAATAATAATAATAATAATAATAATCTATATTTCTACAAGTACATGTACACGGTATACAGACCATAGCTAACATCAATGACATACTACTGTATATAAAGCCCCTTGTTATGCAGAGCATTTCGGGAAAATTAGGTCAATTTTGTTCCCAGGATGCAACCCACACCAGTCGGCTAACACCCAGGTGCTTATTTTACTGCTATGTTAACAGTGACAGTAGGTGTCTTAAGGAAACACGTCCTAATGTTTCCACCCGCACCGGGGATCGAACCTCGGACTTCAGTGTGTGAGATGAGTGCGCTAGCAATAGAGCCACGGAACACATAAGATATATGGGAACAAGAGAAGTAGGAGAAATAAAGAATGAAGAGAAAAGGTTGAAGTGGGAAGAAGAAGTGGAAAAGATGATTTGTAAGAGGGTGAGAGACCTGATTAAAGAAGAAAGAGGGAAGCAGCATGAGGGGAGAGAGGAAGGGAAAGAGAGAGAGAGAGAGAGAAAAATTTATTAAACCAGAGCTAGATGGGAGGGAAGAGGAGAGAGAGAGAGAGGAACCGCGGCAGAAGGGAAAACGGAATGACAGGATATAAAAAGAACGAGAAAGATGAGTGGAAAAGAATAGAGCAAGTGAAGAAGTCGCAAGTCACGTGGGAGAGACAACAACAGAGGTGACAGCAACAGAGACGGCAACAACAGGAGGCGACAGCAACAGAGACGACAGCAACAGAGATGACAACAGAATTGACAGCACCAGGAGACGACAGCAACAGAGACTACAACAACAGAGGCAACAGCAACTAAGACGACAGCAACAGAGGCAACAGCAACTGAGACGACAGTAACAGAGACGACAGCAACAGAGACGACAGCAACAGTGGCGACAGCAACAGAGGCGACAGCAACATGAAGCGACAGCAACAGAGACGACAGCAAAGAGACGACAACAACAGAGGCGACATCAACAGAGGTGACAGCAACAGAGGCAATAGCAACAGGGGCGACAACAATAGTGGGCGACAGCAACAGGAGGCGACAGCAATAGAGGCGACAGAAACAGAGACGATAGTAACAGAAGCGATAGCAACAGAGGCGACAGCAATAGTGGGCGACAGCAATAGTGGGCGACAGCAACATAGGCGATAGCAACAGGGGGCGAAAGCAACAGAGTCGACAGCAAGAGAAGCGACAACAACAGAGGCGACATCAATAGTGGGCGACAGCAACAGAGGCGACAGTAACTTGAGGCGGTATCAACAGAGGCGACAGCAACAGAGGCGAAAGCAACAGAGGCAACAGCAACAGAGGCGACAGCAACAGAGGCGACAGCAACAGAAGTGTTCTAAGATTCTTGCGAAAGGAAACTGCTGTCCTGGAGTCATTGCCAGCTTACGAAAGACTGGAATAAGAGAGAAAGAAAGAGAGAGAGACAGAGACAGACAGACAGACAGACAGACAGAGACAGACAGACAGACAGACAGACAGACACAGATAGACAGACAGACAGGACTTGAGTTTGTTGTGTAGTATGAGTTAATGCTAGACAAGGAGGCTGGAGGGTTATCATGGAGGTCGGAAGGGTGGAGCTGGAGTCCGGTGAAAGACCGGAGGGCGAGGCCAGGCACTGCTGAGGGCGAGGCCAGGCACTAAGGGCGAGGCTAGGCACTAAGAGCAAGGCCAGGCACTGCTGCGGGTGATGCCAGGCACTGCTGAGGGCGAGGCCAGGCACTAAGAGCGAGGCCAGGCATTGCTGAGGGCGAGGCCAGGCACTAAGGGCGAGGCCAGGCATTGCTGAGGGCGAGGCCAGGCATTGCTGAGGGCGAGGCCAGGCATTGCTGAGGGCGAGGTCAGGCACTAAGGGCGAGGCCAGGCATTGCTGAGGGCGAGGCCAGGCATTGCTGAGGGCGAGGCCAGGCATTGCTGAGGGCGAGGCCAAGGACCCTTGAGTCAGCAGGCTCCGGTAAACTCACCCCCCTCCCCGTTCCTCCCGGACCAGCTCCGTCTTCCCCCCCCCCCCCGGTCAGCAGGTTCCAGCATCCCCCCTGGGACAATGAAGCTGTTGTGTATTTTGTAATAAATCATAAATTTATTAGTGCATTTAGCAACACTCCTGCCACTAAATTTTTAGACAAAAAAAAAAAATTGTCCCCCTCACCCCGTGCCTCCTTTACCACCTTGTCCCCCCCACCTCTTCCTCTTCCTTCGCCGTTCTTCCTTCTTCCTACTTGCGAGTCATCAAGACGGAGGAGGAGGAGGAGGGAATTACTGTATAATATTTTCCAATCACATCACATTGGCAGCCTTTGCAATGTTTACAGCGGTGAAGCAGGAAAAGGTCGCAACATCAAAGAGGCAGGACCAGGCTCTCATTAGCTCCAGTCCCAGATCACACTGAGTAAATGAGTCGGTGTGAGTTGGCTTCCTTCGCCTCTACTCTCCTTCCAGCTCCTCTCTCTCTCTACCCCACCTTCCTTCCATAGCTGTCACTTACCCTTCCCCAACCCCCACCACCACCGTGGTCGCCCTCTACTTCTCCCCCACTTGCTTCACCGCCCCCGTCCTCGGCCTCCTTGCTTCTATCTCTATATTACATGACGGTTTTCATTAAAGATAAATTTGTGAATAAGACATATTATGGAGAATGAAGAATACGACAGTTTGAGGTGATCAGTCCCTCAGCCTGGAATCGATGCTTTAGACTGAAAGTACTTTCAAGACTGATAGACTGAACACATCGACTCCAGGCTGAGGGACTGATTACCTCCAACTTCTCCTCTTCTTTCACCGTCTTCTTTGTATTGGACTGAAGAAGCCACTGACTGGCGAAACGTTCCCCCAGTGAAGATTCCCAAATGTTGCACAAGCGTCTTGTCGGTTTTCTAAATAATTCATCACATTTCATTCATCACAACCCATTATATCTACTCATGTGTGTGTGTGTGTGTGTGTGTGTGTGTGTGTGTAAGTGCCAACTGCAGTGCTTTCTACGCAACTACGTGAATTACCATGGCGAACGGTTGTTTGTTTCCATACCAAACTGTCCAAGGGAAGTGACCTCTCTGATGAATTAACGTAATCCAGCTTAGTCCTGCCTAACTTATCTTGGGTCAGTCTATGTTTAGTGGGTGTTGCTTAGTGCCAGTGAAGTAGAGTGTTTTCCTTGATGTTCAGTCTGGGTGTCGCCAGGTTGGTGCAAGTGTGTGTTTTTAATATGTTTTGAAAATATCTGGGCTGTTGAATGAATTACCATTGTTGATTGATATTGATGTATTAATGTATTCTTTGAGTTTTTCTTATTAAATTTAGTAATGTATACATATTGTATACAGGAGAAGAGGTTAATAGCCCCTTGCTCCCGGCATTTTAGTCGCCTCTTACGACACGCATGGCTTCCGGAGGAAGAATTCTTTTCCACTTCCCCATGGAGATTCTTTGAAATGTAACGTCCAGATTTCTCTTCCGCCTCTCCTCTAACCTTTTTCTTTTTTCTTTTTCCTTCTCTCTCTCAAACATAAATTTAGTTGCGCCTCTGTCATGGAGAAATTTTCACAAAACTTCCACTTTTGTGTGTAGGATAGACCATTGTGCAAGATGGTAATCTCTTATTAATTGTGATGAAGGATAAAACACTTGTGTAACATCTTTACTAGTAGACGTTTCGCCCATCCAGTGGCTTTATCAGTACAATATGGTATTTCCTAATTAATTGTAACTCTAGGCTCTGCTGCCGGAACTGATGAATCCTTAATGAATAATTGACGATATCAGTAGTTCTCTAGTAGGGTCTACCAGCTCAGGCTGACTAATTTCAACACTGTGTGACCCATTCTGTGTGACCCATCCTGTGTGACCCATCCTGTGTGACCCATCCTGTGTGACCCATCCTGTGTGACCCATGCTGTGTGACCCATCCTGTGTGATGGAATATACAGGAAAACGTTGCCAGCTTTTCTTACCGCTATGTGACTGTCATATAGAATAGTGTAGCAGCACATTGTTGAGGTATCCCATATTGCTAAATAATAAAGAAAATAACACCACTCCTGTCATCACCACCAGCACCCACCTCCACCACCCACCTCCACCACCCACCTCCACCACTACCAAACTCCAACACCAAACCTCAACACCACCACAAAAGCCTCCCATTACTTCATGACTAAGAATAAAATCTTAACCCACCAGACCTACAAACTCTTCCCTTCTTCTCCCCATCCTTCCCCAACCCTCCCCAATAAACCTCCCCAACACACTGAAATTCATCTTTCAACCACCAAGGAAAAAAAATTAATTTAATAATTTTAAAACATCTATAACCATTTTCAATTATAATATATATATATATATATATATATATATATATATATATATATATATATATATATATATATATATATATATATGAATCTTGTGCAACGTTGTTACCCATGTCAGAAAGCCAAAGAGGTAAACCCTTTCTTTCCACTTCCAGGGCTAAATTAACCCTAAAACTGCCAGCACCCTGGGGAGTCGGGAAATTAGGAAAAAAACTCTTTGATTACAAGGAACTCTCTCAGAGCAGGGGAAGAGGAGCCGCATGAGGGAGGGAGGTAAACTGAGGACTCGCAAATCATGGCTGCTATGTTGGCTGGTAGAAGGGCTATGTTGGCTAATAGCTAGGCTATGATGACTGACAGTTAGGCTATGTTGGATGATTGTTAGGCTAGCTTAACAGTTAAAAATTCCAGAGAGCTAATGGGCTTTGGGATAAGTTTGCTTTAAAACAACAGAGTCTACTAGAAATGAAAACACACTCGAGTTGATCTTCACGAACAACGAGGAATATACTCTGATCACAACTTCATTGAAATACAAAACGAGTATAATTTAGGAGTGAAAACTCCAGTAGTAGTGTTTGAGAGGGGAAGCTCTGTAAATTTAACTTCGACAATCAGAGAATTAACTGGGATAAAATAGAGAACTATCAGACATACCATGGGAAAAGAGCACCCTTAACCCCTACCAGTGCTTCGATAAGTTGAATAAAGAAGTATACAGTGTCTGGTTAATTATGTATCACTGAGAAAAGCTAAAATAAGGTCAAATTTAGAGAGAGAGAGAGAGAGAGAGAGAGAGAGAGAGAGAGAGAGAGAGAGAGAGAGAGAGAGAGAGAGAGAGAGAGAGAGAGAGAGAGAGAGAGAGAGAGAGAGAGAGAGAGAGAGAGAGAGAGCGTATAAGAACGTACAGAAGAAGATAACGATGTTTTCAAACTGCTTTAAAACATGACTGTCACTAAGAGGAAACAATCTTAGCTGAGAGATTACTGATATAGAATAAAAACTTAGGCTGTCGTTCCAGACACAAAAGGCAACAAGAGAACAAAAAAAAATCCAAGATATTGAAAGACACTCCAAATATTTCTACACATATGTAAAAGTTAAGAGCTACCTGTAGAATTGGACCGGCAGTCATAGGAAGTTCGTACACTAACGATGAAGAAATGAGCGAAATCCTAAGAGGCAACACGAATGAACGTTCAGAACGAACGCTGGTTGGGGATTGCAGAAGATTTTTTTCGTTACCTCCTGAAAGCCACACAGATCATGTAACTGACATGAGCATTAATCGTGCAGAGTTCAAAAAAGAAATGGAAAATATGTCCACTCATGCAGCACCTGGACCGCATTCCTGGGATTCCTTGTTTACAAAGAACTGCAAAATACCATCAACATGCACACTCGGTATCCTTTGGAGACAGAACTTAAATGTAGGTAAATTTTCAGATACTTTGAAGAATGCAGACATTGCTCCTTTGCATAAGGGAGGCAGTAGAGCTCTACCCAAAACTCAAAACAGCAGCTCAGTCCTTTCCACTCTTTGTGGAACAGCACAACTTGTTCAACACTAACCAACATGTTTTTAGATCAGAAATATCATGTTTGTCACAAGAACTAAACCATCGTGCCAATTACGGAGGCGTTGGAAGAAAACCAGAACGCAGATGTGGTATACACGGATTTTGCAAAGGTGTTTGACACACGCAATCATGGGGTGATTGCACATAAAATGAGGGCGATAGGTATAATTGGGAAAGTAGGCAAATAGATTTTCAACTTTCTGGCAAATAGTACACAAAAAGTAATAATAATCAGAGGAAAATCAAGCATTAGCAAAAGGAAAAGCAGTACCCCAAGGCACGATCCTGGAACCTTTACTGTTTCTTATCCTCATAGCAGACATAGATTAAAAACGCTCGCCACAGTTTCATATCATCATTTACACTGATCAAATCATTTATTAAGGATCAATGTCTTGATGAATGCATACATGTCTTTTACCTACGGAATCAGCTAACAAAGGAAAAGAGCAGGTGAAGGACCAGGGTGTAATAATGAGAGATGACCTTTCTTTCAGAGAAAACAATGAGGCACGTACCTCGACACCCAGGAAATAAGCCCACTGAAAAATAGTGTCGCCGTGGGTAGAATAAGGAAACATTGTTTCAACAACCGTGAGTTAAACTATTCAACACACTACCACAAGATATCAGAAACACTGCTGGGACAAGTGTAGAAGTCTTCAAAAGGAAATTAGCCAAGAACCTTCGCCAAGTGCTGCATCAATCAGACTAGTCTCATTGCAAACCTTTGCACTTTCGCCAATTCCTTGACATTCTTAATCAGGTGTGGGTTCTATATTGGTGTTGCATATTACAATATGGTCCTGACGTACACTGTATACAGTGTCTTGAATAACTAATTGCTTGTCTTCCTGAAAGTTAATCTTTGATTAACCAGACTCGTCACACGCGCCCATTTTCTCACCTCTTCCCAAACAATCACTCGTTGTTTTCTTCCTGTTCAGCATTCCTTTAATGTTATTCCTGCCTGCTCCTCTAGCTTTTGTCCCAGTCTCTTGTGCGGTACTGCAATACTGACCAAAAATATACAATCTACGCATCCCTCTCCTGTTTCGCTTCTGTTACCTTGTAGAATTCGTGTGTGTGTGTGTGTGTGTGTGTGTGTGTGTGTGTGTGTGTGTACTCACTTAGTTGTGGTTGCAGGGCTCGATTCATAGCTCCTGGCCCCGTGTGTGTGTGTGTGCGTATGTGCGTGCGTGGGCGTAATACGAATACGTGTTTGTGTGCACGTGTATAGTACACAGATATAAAGCATGAGCTTAAATACATTGATATCTCATGCGATATAAACGCCAAATTGCAAGGTGTTGTATCACGTTAATTTATAGACTGTCCATGTCTAAACCAGACAGAAGTCCTTCCCTCAGGAGGGCAGACTTCGCAGCACAAGGAGTGGCTGAGGATCAGCCCTCAGTTTGCTTACAAGCCAGACAAACTACTCTTTCGTCTCCACAACACTCGCTAAACTTCCACAGAAGAGGTGGATAGTGTTAAGCAATGGTCCACTCCTCTCAGTCTTCAACATCACATACCAATCCAATCTTTTATAATCCTCGTGGCCCTCATATTTATAAAAGAAAAAATATCTAAACTGCCGTACGGCAAAAAAAAAGCAGGTAGAGAGTTGGGCAGGTAAGGGAATCCAATTGCCCTGAGGCTGTCCCAGGTAGTGTTCAGTAGCTGGTCGCTGCCCCTTCAAAGGTACACAGCAGCTCTAGGAAGACCTGCCTTGCCTGAACTCATGTAAATGCTCCGTTCCAGTACCTTTTTTTTGTCCAGTTATTCTTTGGCTTACTATGTTTAAAAGCGTATCGACCTATACGATGGTCATTTTGGCTGCGTATCACCTACGCATTATTCATAGATACTTTAGTTCATAAAAACCTTAAAATAAAACTTAAGCTAAATTCTCAAATGAACATAGACTGAGAGATACGCACAATTCAGTGTTCATAATGTACTACTGGTGATGAGCTCATTATTCTACTAATAATAAATAATTTTAAGTATAATTTTTAGTTAAAGGGATAACTAAACTTTGTTTCGGCAGTATGGAAGCAAAAATAAAACAATAACAGTGAAAAAATAGGAATGAGCTGATGTTTTAATCTGTGAGTGAGAGATGTTCTCATGTGACAGCTGAGAGATGTTCTAGTGTGACAGCTGAGAGATGTTCTCGTGTGACAGCTGAGAGATGTTCTAGTGTGACAGCTGAGAGATGTTCTAGTGTGACAGCTGAGAGATGTTCTCGTGTGACAGCTGAGAGATGTTCTCGTGTGACAGCTGAGAGATGTTCTAGTGTGACAGCCGAGAGATGTTCTCGTGTGACAGCAAAAATTACCAAAAATACTCTAATGCAGACAGCAGAGTTCAAATCTCTGCAGTACAGTGGTGATGTGTTGCATCTAGTGGTGCGGTGATATGTAGTGGTACGGTGGTGATGTGAGGTGAAACAGACTGGTGTGTAGTGGTACAGTGGAGGCGTGAGGTGACATAGAGGTGGTAACATGTAGTAGTGGGTTGATGCCGCGTGGGCCACCAATTAATTCTTTCTATCCTAGAAGACAGTCTGGAGACGGAACGTAAACACGGGTACTGATATCCGTAGACTTTCACAACCGAGTTTTGTCTCCGTAGTCATTCTTTCACCGCCTCTATCTGGAGTTTACCTGGAGAGGGGTTCGGGGGTCAACGTCCCCGCGGCACGGTCTCAGACCAGGCCTCATGGTGGATCAGGGTCTGATCAACCAGGCTGTTACTCTATCATAAAACATTCATTCATCTATTATCGTGGAAATAAAATTTTGAGCCTATCTTACCCAACCTTAAAAATATCCCATATTCATTCACTCCCACACAAAAAAAAAATCATAAAAATAATATATAAGCATAGGTAATCATTTACCCTTCCCCCCTCCTCCGCCAGCCGACACCTTCCCCGTCTATTATGTTTTCTGAAAACAGTGAAAACTACAGCAACGTGTTTAGTGGAAAATTAAATTAGCATATGTTTCAAACGCAAGTGCAGGTAGTACCCTGGTGGTGCAGTAGATAATTAATTTGATTGTTGCGCATCTATTCTGGAGTACGGCGGTCTGGGTGCAACGGTCGTACGTCACGGACGACGTAGCTGGGTGAAATGTATATAATCTCGCTATAGATATGCTATTAGTTTTTATTATTTTCATGGACGCCCTTAAATGTAAGTAAATAAACATATATATATATATATATATATATAATATATATATATATATATATATATATATATATATATATATGTATATGTATATATATATCATAGATTTTAATTAACATTGAATAAATTTAAACTGATCTACATGTTTAGTAGGAACAGACTAAAATAAATTACGTTCATTATAGCAAAGTTAGGTGAGAGATCTCTTAAGTTTGGTTACCTACAAAACTAACAATATTTAGTCCATTTTTAATAAAATAAAAACACACATTATATATATATATATATATATATATATATATATATATATATATATATATATATATATATATATATATATATATATATATAATATATATCAATAACAACACTGCGACTAGGGATCGAACCCGTGTTGTTTTAGCCCGCCTCATTACGAGTGAAAACTCCACGACGCTCTAACCCACGGGACCATACAATCCTACAAGAATAACGCACGCAGCAGAGCTAGGTGTTGTGCCGTGATCCGAGGACATACAATAGTGTGGGTGCCTCAGAGCTAATTTCTTTCTACTCCCCGTTTGGTGTTGTTATTGATTAAATAACACTCATTCGTTGTTACACTAAGATATATACTGCTTGTGGAGGCTATTGTAAACTTATCTAAAATATATTTAATTGGACTAGACTAAATTAAATTGCGCTTGTTATAATAAAGTTAGGTAAATTTTCAGTTTTTTTTGGTACTAAATTATTAATTTTTACATTAACATAAATGAAAAAAATATATCTTTAAACGTATAAGAGAAAATTTTAGGACTTAATTTTAAATGAGTTCTTGCTAATTGACCAATTTTACCTATTCGGCACGACATATAAGTATTTTATGAAAAATAGTATACATGTAGTGTGTATACATACATGGCTGCGTGAATTTAAGTATGAATGCTATTACTTATTTTCTGGTGCTTATATCATACAATTCCACCAAGAGAGAGAGAGAGAGAGAGAGAGAGAGAGAGAGAGAAAGCCACTCCACCGTTGTTCGAGCCATCCTTTCTTCTACACCGCTTCTTCCCTGCTGAAAAGGAAAGCGGTAAAAAAACGTAGTAGTTGTCCCATGTGTCCTGACCCAAGAACCTAGGTAGTGAACCACGTATCCTCTCTCCCCCTCCTTCCTCATCCCCCTCTCCCTCACTCCCTCCGCCCCTCCACACCCCTTCTCCCTCACCCCCTTCGCCCCCTCCCTCCTTTTTCTTCAAGATGCTCTCTGATTTCCTCTCTGCCAATCAGCGTGCCCCGGACCAGCTCATGGATGCCCTGTAGCAACCATCAGGCGCAGGATTATCGAATTATCCATTTTAACTCACATGGAGGATGATAATCTGACTCCATAATAGCCTGGATAATTTCTGGAGCCTCCACTTGGTCCACATTATTGTAGGTCGGCAGAGCCACTCCGTTTGTTTACACCTCTCGCCCACTCCACACTTCACCTCGCCCACTCCACACTTCACCTCGCCCACTCCACACTTCACCTCGCCCCCCACCACCCGCCCACTCCACACTTCCCTGCCCACTCCACACTTCACCTCGCCCACTCCACACTTCACCTCGCCCACTCCACACTTCACCTCGCCCACTCCACACTTCACCTCGCCCACTCCACACTTCACCTCGCCCCCACCTTCCTCGCCACCCACTTCACCTCGCCCACTCCACACTTCACCTCGCCCACTCCACACTTCACCTCGCCCACTCCACACTTCACCTCGCCCACTCCACAATTCACCTCGCCCACTCCACACTTCACCTCGCCCACTCCACACTTCACCTCGCCCACTCCACACTTCACCTCGCCCACTCCACACTTCACCTCGCCCACTCCACACTTCACCTCGCCCACTCCACACTTCACCTCGCACACTCCACACTTCACCTCGCCCACTCCACACTTCACCTCGCACACTCCACACTTCACCTCGCCCACTCCACACTTCACCTCGCCCACTCCACACTTCACCTCGCACACTCCACACTTCACCTCGCACACTCCACAATTCACTTCGCCCACTCCACACTTCACCTCGCCCACTCCACACTTCACCTCGCCCACTCCACACTTCACCTCGCCCACTCCACACTTCACCTCGCCCACTCCACACTTCACCTCGCCCACTCCACACTTCACCTCGTTCACTCCACACTTCACCTCGCCCACTCCACACTTCACCTCGCACACTCCACACTTCACCTCGCACACTCCACATTCACCTCGCCCACTCCACACTTCACCTCGCCCACTCCACACTTCACCTCGCCCACTCCACACTTCACCTCGCCCACTCCACACTTCACCTCGCCCACTTCACACTTCACCTCGCACACTCCACACTTCACCTCGCACACTCCACACTTCACCTCGCACACTCCACACTTCACCTCGCACACTCCACAATTCACCTCGCCCACTCCTCAATTCACTTCGCTCACTCCACAATTCCCCTTAAACATTTATTTCACAATTCGCCTTGTACACCCATTCCACAATTCACCTTGTACACCCACTCCACAATTCACCTTGTACACCCACTCCACAATTCACCTTGTACACCCACTCCACAATTCACCTTGTACACCTACTCCACAATTCACTTCGCCCACTCCACAATTCACTTCACCCGCCCCACAGTTCCACCCTACCTATTTTTTCCAATTCAGGCAGACTAGTCATAAAATTTCAGATTGTATTATAAATTCAAAATTTATTGGATTTATATGTTGCTACGAGAGTATGTATTGGTCGAATTGTCTACCTGGAGTATTAAGGCCCATGAATTTTGTGATTTATTTGTCAAGGGAGTATATTGATCAAATTAAAAAAAATCGGTAAATGAATATTTTTTTCAAACTTTTGATTGCAAAAATAAAATAAAAATTGGAATGCAAATTATTAAACGTGATGATAATAGTAATTTAATGAGTTATAATCTTTAAATTATTTGTGTAAAATTTTTCAAATTCTCAGAATATTTTTAAAAATATATACTTACATGTTTTATTATTATTATTATTATTATTATTATTATTATTATTATTATTATTATTATTATTATTATTATTATTATTATTATTATGTTATTATTTTTATTGATGATTATATAAATAAAATTAACAATAATAATTGTTAATAAATAATCAGGAATGTGTATATAATATATATATATATATATATATATATATATATATATATATATATATATATATATATATATATATATATATATATATATATATATATATATATATATATATATATATACATGTATATATATATCAAACCCGTGAAGAACTGATTATTTATATAAATAAATGTATTTTTTAACTATGCCATGAATAGTGGTTGGTATTTTGACAGCACTCGCCGACGCTATGTTTGATAGCACACTCCGCTATGTTTGATAGCACACTCCGCTATGTTTGATAGCACACTCCGCTATGTTTGATAGCACACTCCGCTATGTTTGATAGCACACTCCGCTATGTTTGATAGCACACTCCGCTATGTTTGATAGCACACTCCGCTATGTTTGATAGCACACTCCGCTATGTTTGATAGCACACTCCGCTATGTTTGATAGCACACTCCGCTATGTTTGATAGCACACTCCGCTACATATCATTCTATCATTCTGTTTACGAATAAACTGTCAGGCGGAATGAATCATATGGGGGAATTAAATTTGCGGAGCGGGACACAGTAGCGGGGTACGGTAGTGGCGGCCCAGCAGCGTCGCCGGCGGGAGCAGGAGCGGCAGCCGGCCGATACCGGCGGCGGCCGCAGCGTCGCCGGCGGGAGCTGCCACCGGCGGGTGGGTGGCAAGGATAGTCCGGCTTCAGGATTTTCCTTCCTCTCCTCCCTCCCTCTCCTCTCTCTCTCTCTCTCTCTCTCTCTCTCTCTCTCTCTCTCTCTCTCTCTCTCTCTCTCTCTCTCTCTTTCTCTCTCTCGTACACACACACACACACATGACAACCTTACAACAACACTTCCTCGTGTCCCCCTCACCCTCGTGTCTCTCACCTTCTCTCTCTCACCCTTGTGTCCCCCTCACCGTCGTGTCTCCCTCACCCTCGTGTCTCTCTCACCCTCGTCTCTCCCTCACACTCGGGTCCCCCTCACCCTCGTGTCCCCTTCACCCTCGTCTCTCTCTCACCTTCGTATCTCCCTCACACTCGTCTTTTCCTCACCCTCGGGTCCCCCCCCCCTCACTTCAAGAGGGAAATGGACGTGTTTCTGCTTCAGTACCTGCCTCAGCCTACGGTATGTGCTTCAGTACCTGTCCCAGCCTACGGTACGTGCTTCAGTACCTGTCCCAGCCTACGGTACGTGCTTCAGTACCTGCCCCAGCTACGATACATGCTTCAGTACCTGCCCCAGACTACGGTACGTGCTTCAGTACCTGTCCCAGACTACGGTACGTGCTTCAGTACCTGCCCCAGCTACGATACGTGCTTCAGTACCTGTCCCAGACTACGGTACGTGCTTCAGTACTTGCCCCAGCTACGATACATGCTTCAGTACCTGCCCCAGCCTACGGTACGTGCTTCAGTGTCTGCCCCAGCCTACGGTACGTGCTTCAGTGTCTGCCCCAGCCTACGGTACGTGCTTCAGTGTCTGCCCCAGCCTACGGTACGTGCTTCAGTGCCTGCCCCAGCTACGATACATGCTTCAGTACCTGCCCCAGCTACGATACATGCTTCAGTACCTGCCCCAGCCTACGATACATGCTTCAGTACTTGCCCCAGCCTACCATACATGCTTCAGTGTCTGCCCCAGCTACGATACATGCTTCAGTACCTGCCCCAGCCTACGATACATGTTTCAGTACTTGCCCCAGCCTACCATACATGCTTCAGTGTCTGCCCCAGCTACGATACATGCTTCAGTACCTGCCTCAGCCTACGATACATGCTTCAGTACCTGCCTCAGCCTACGATACATGCTTCAGTACCTGCCTCAGCCTACGATACATGCTTCAGTACCTGCCCCAGCCTACGGTACATGCTTCACTTAAACCACTATATAACAAGTAGTAAACAAAAACAGTGTAAGAGACCTAGGAGTAACCATGTCGGCAGGCAGTAAGCTGAATCAACTCAACAGTGATTTTTCGAATACAGTGAAAGCAACCTTTAACTGTGACAACGTTTCGCTCAGTGTAAAGCCGAGGAAGGTATTCCCTTATCAACGCTACACAGGGCGAATAGACACTTATTTTGCAGCTTAGATCTTCTCTTCGCTATTGTGTGCAATGTATCATTTGGTACATGCAACTGTTAAGTCGTCTGTTGTTGACTGTCTATTACTATGGAACAGGAACTGAAATGTGTGAGACCCAGAGTGATGTATGTTAGATTCTTGATGGTGTATATTAGATCATTGATGGTGTATTTTAGATTTTAGATGGTGTATGTTAGATTCTTGATGGTGTATATTAGATCATTGATGGTGTATTTTAGATTTTAGATGGTGTATGTTAGATTCTTGATGGTGTATATTAGATCATTGATGGTGTATTTTAGATTTTAGATGGTGTATGTTAGATTCTTGATGGATCTAGAATACGAAATCCCATAATTTAGAACACTAAATCCCTCGTTATAGAACACTAAATCCTTTGTTATAGAACACTAAATCCCTCCTTAAAGAACACTAAATCCCTCGCTATAAGACACAGTATGCAGGAACACATGACATGCAACAGTTTAATGGAGATCAGCTGTGATAGGGAGAGTGTCGCCAGAACACGAGGGGGTATGTTCATGACTTGGAAAATACTCTTTGGCATTTTCGTGTCCAAGAAGCCACACACACACACACGCACACACGCACACACACGCGCACACACACACACACACAGGAAGTGGAATAGTCTAGAGAAAGATATAGTGGAGGCAGGAACCATACATAGTTTTAAGACAAGGTATGATAAAGCTCATGGAGCAGGGAGAGCAGAGACTCAGTAGCGGACAGCGAAGAGGCGGGGCCAGGAGCTGAGTCTCGACCCCTGCAACCACAATTAGGTGAGTACACACACTTCAAGAAGAGGTATGATAAAGCTCATGGCGCAGGGAGAGTGACCCAGTAGCGGCCAGTGAAGAGATGGGGCCAGGAGCTATGAATGGACCCCTGCAACCACAACTAGGTGAGTACAACTAGGTGAGTACACACATACACACATGAAATTAGAAAAAGTGCAAAGGTTTGCAATAAGACTAGTCCCAGAGCTAAAGGGAATGTCCTACGAAGAATGGTTAAGGGAATCGGCCTGACGACACTGGAGGACAGGAGGGTTAGGGAGACATGATAACGACATACAAAATACTGCGAGGAATAGTTAAGGTAGACAGAGACAGGATGTTCCAGAGATGGGACACAGAAACAAGGGGTCACAATTGGAAGTTGAAGACTCAGATGAGTTAAAAGTATGTTAGGAAGTATTTCTTCAGTCATAGAGTTGTCAGGAAGTGGAATAATCTGGCAAGTGATGTAGTGGAGGCAGGAACCATACATAGTTTTAAGACGAGATATGATAAAGCTTATGGAGCAGGGAGAGAGAGAGGACCTAGTAGCTGTTAGTGAAGAGGCGGGGCCAGGAGCTGAGTCTCGACCCCTGCAACCACAAATAGGTGAATACATACACACAAGCACACGCGCAGCAAACTAGCGACGCTGGTAAAAATAGGCAACCTTAGGACCAATTAGCGACTGTGCTTGTCTATCCACTCTTACTCTCGTTTATCCACTTTTCTTCTCGTTTATCGACTTTTTCGCTAGTTTATCCACTTTTCCTCTCGTTTATTCACTCTTACTCTAGTTTATCCACTCTTATTCTCGTTTATCCAATTTTCCTCTCGTTTATCCACTCTTATTCTCGTTTATCCTCTCTTACTTCTTATTCACTTTACTCTCATTTATCACTCTTACTCTCGTTTATCCACTCTTACTCTCGTTTAGCCATTCTTATTCTCATCTATCCACTCTCCTATTCACTCGTACACTCTTACTATCCATTCTGCTATCCATGTGTGTGTATGTCGTGCCGAATAGGTAAAACTTGCGATTTTGGCTTAAATAACAACGCTCTTCTTGCCGAAAAGGGCAAGCGAAAATTTGTGTATGCAGTAATTTCGCAAAAATAATTCTGAACCTAACGAAAAAAATATATTGTGCCTTTTTTGTTATATATTTCATTGTTTGTTTATTATTAAATTATTGTAAACTTATCTAAAATATATTCAGTTGGATTAGGCTAAATTAAATTGAGCTTGTTATAATAAGGTTAGGTAAGTTTTCTAAGGTTCTTTTGGTACAAAAATTATTATTTTTTACATGAACAGCATGGGAAATCCTTAGACGAGTCATTGAAACATGTTCTTTGACGATTTTCATAGACGTCTAACCACCATGGAGGAACTAGATGATTTCCTCATCTTAGTTCCTGATTAGCTGGGCTGTGGTGCATACGTAGGACTGCGTGTGTCTAGCCTCATCATTCCATCTACCTGGAGGCCTGGTCTGGGCTCGGACCGCGGGGGCGCTGACCCCTGAACCGCACTCCAGTTACACCTCGTCAGGGTGTTAATTCCCAGCCTTTCAAATACTGAGAGTAATATTCTTTAATCGCATCATGATGCCCTGCAGTGTGAGTATGAACCCGGGATTATTTAAACTGGACAATTATCTCGTCAGTAATGTGTTCCCTGGCTTAAAACTTTCTTCACAACACAAAAAAAACGTTGTGCCGGTACTAAAATGAACACATTGGTCATATTTCTGATTATAACGTTCTTGTAATAGTGATACTTGAGGGAACATTGTCATGCTTGCTGCCTGGCTTACTCCTTCCAATTTGCTTCCAGGATGTAATTCATCATTTTAATACATTTAAAGACTGCATTTGAAGCGGTTAGTTGTAGTTTACGAGTCGTCCAAGCTGAGTCGTCCAAGCTTATTCTGTGCTAATTATTTTGCATTTGATTGTCCTAAATCGAGTTCACCTCTTTCTTGGGACTTCATCTACCTGAAGGATGGCTAAGAGGGGCCGCGGGGGTCACCGTGGCTGGCCGCACTAACCACAGCCCGGCTGATCAGGAAATGACTTGAGGAACTCAACAAGTTCCTTTTGGAAGACAGCAAGGGATCTGTTGGTAATCCCCTTTGCTGTATGTATGATAAGCTGTTGAAAAGTCTTTGTCCCCTTACACTAACTGTCTTATCTCTCAGTATTCTCATGACACCTCATCTTCTCGCTGGGAATATCGTCCGCCGATCCTCTTGCTTTCATGAGGAGTGACGTCAGCGTACAGATTTGGGACTTGGCCCTCTACGATTTTTCTTGGAGTCAGTTATACCATCAATCATCTTAAATTAAAATATAATTAAAAAAATATGATAATTACTTATGCCATGTTTATTATTACACTTTGTGTTATTGTTATGGTTATTAAAACGTTGATGCATTCAAGTGACGTGGGCGGCGAGGGGTGGCGTGGGTGGTGAGGGTGGCGTGTGGTGGTGGGGATGGTGAGGGTGGTGAGAGTGGTGACGGTGGCGAGAGTGGCGAGGGGTGGCGTGGGTGGTGAGGGTGGCGGAGGTGGTGAGGGTGGCGAGGGTGGCGAGGGGTGGTGAGGGTGGCGAGGGTGGTGAGGGGTGGTGAGGGTGGCGAGGGGTAGTGAACACCACATCTTCACTACCACTGAACATAACCACTTACGAAAATCAACAGATTTTCCTTATCTCCCCTTCCTTTTTCTTAGCGTCCCCCTTTCCCCTGAAACCCCCCTCTCTTCCTCCCTTTGTAACTCCTTCCTATCTCCCTTTGCATTCCCTTCCCTCCCTCCCATATTTAACCCCCCTGCCCCCATTTGCAACTCCCTCCCTCATTCTCCTTGGCTTCCCTTCTCTCCCTCCTTATGCAAACCTCCTCCCTCCCTCTAGCACCCCACCTTTCCTTCCCTCTCTCCCTCTCCCATCACCAATTCCTTCCCTCCCTTCTCATTAGCTCCCCCTTACTCCCTCTTACCTCCCCTACCACTTGTCTCCCACACCTTCCTATGTCATCGCCTCCCTCGCTTGTAACTCCCTTCATATACACACTCCCTACCCCTCCCTTTCCTTCCCCTTGAGGGCTGACCCACATATGTATGGCTGTTGAGAGAGAGAGAGAGAGAGAGAGAGAGAGAGAGAGAGAGAAATCTGCATTAGGTACATGGTAAGGACAGACAGCAGAAGTCTTTACATTTCACAACGTCTAGCTGCTGAGAACTATCTTCCTCATTCTAGATTTAGGGCTAAAGTGGACCATCTAAGCGTACGAGCCAAGGATAAATAAATCAAGGGAGAGAGAGAGAGACATGGATGTCGTAACCCAGGTTAAGGTATCAGTATGTACATGCTTCCTCTCTGAGATGATCAGGTGTGCTGGCGGCTCCGCTGGCGGTAATTGCTTGGTGTCCCTCTCTCTCTCCCTCAGTATCTCTCACCTCCTCCCCATCCCCCACAATTCCCTTATTTCCCTATTCCCCCTCACCATCAGTACACACAATGTCTCTATTTGCGTATGTTTGTGCGTATTACGCCCCGTAAAGCCATCTTCGGTAAGTGATTGATTTTGTTTTATTAGCAGTTTAACTGGTTACGAGGAGTAATTCTCTCTCTCTCTCTCTCTCTCTCTCTCTCTCTCTCTCTCTCTCTCTCTCTCTCTCTATCTATCTATCTATCTCTCTCTGCATGTGAAAACTCTCAGGTACTTGTGTGCGTATGTGTGTGTGTGTGTGTTTGTAGAGGCGGTCGCAGCCAGCTACACTCATGGAGAGCTGACGATCTGGGTTCGAATCCTGCTGGCTGCGATATTTCTTTGCTTAAACTTTTGCTTGTTTCTGGGAGGGGCATTGATATATATCATCGCTCGTGAGGCCAGTGGAGAATGAAATAACTGGATATATATATATATATATATATATATATATATATATATATATATATATATATATATATATATATATATAATGAGAAGTTGTACTGTTTATCCTGGCTTTGGAAGGGATGAGGAAGGGGGATAAGATTGTGGTGGGTGGGGGGTCCACTTTATGGCTTCCCTTAACCCCCTCCGCTCAGAGGATAGAGTGATTGAGGGGATGGGGGGCGGGGGTGCAGGCTGACAAGGTTGACAATGAGGCAACAGGTGGTTGTGGTAGGTGGGTGGGGGTTGATGGGGGTAGACGTGTGACAGAAGATGGGTGGTAATAGCGAGTGTTAGTCAATGGGTGTAGCATTAGGTAGACGGGAGAAATAGATATGTATGGTGGATTAATGGCAATAGATGGGATTAGTAGTGAGTGTTGGTAGATGAGTGTAGTAGTGAGTGATGGTTGATGGGTGTAGTAGACACGTGAGGTAGATGAGTTATAATAATGAGTTATTTCTGAAGGCAACGCGACAAAATGAAACACTACTGTTAAGACATTCAATTGTTTCTTTGCACGCCACACACAACCTTCCTTTGCACGCCACACACAACCTTCCTTTGCACGCCACACACAACCTTCCTTTGCACGCCACACACACAACCTTCCTTTGCACGCCACACACAACCTTCCTTAAGTCACATTCTATACAAAATTACATACAAATAACTCAAGATTACAAGAAAATTATTACGTTTGATTACAGTTCCTTGTCACTTTATCTATATCTTAATGGACTACGTTATGACCTACTCAGAAATTACAGTTTTTCTCAAAACACACACTCGTACATACATGCATACACATACATACATATATACAAACAAACGATTAGATCACAATATAAACAAGTGATATATTAATATGCAATATAAAATCACACAGTATAGTCGTTATATTTCAAGAACTTTCTCCATTTCTCACTCTTAAGGAATTCTGAGAAATTACGAAATCGCTCGGAATTTAACGTTCTTTCATTGTAGTTAAACTGCGTACATTCATACGAGCAAACACATGGACATATGAACATACATACGCACCTGCATACATCAGTATGCAGGTGAAATCCCTTCTCGCCGTGGTTAAATTGCCTGGATACATAAATACATATACATATGTAAGGTGAAATCTCAGCCTTATAAGTCTTCTATTCTCCTGTTATTTTTACTATTCCTTGATAATGTGAGAAATTACGAAAGCACTTGGACTTTCACTGTAGGTATTTTGCATATTGCGATATCACTTGTTTACAGTCATCTTATTGCATTCATATTTATGTTAAAGGGATTCCATCCCTCACCCCCATTCACCCCTTCGCCTCACAACAACACCTCTGCGCCTGTCAAGTCAGCCAGGCTATTATAATGGACACGAACAGAAAATATCATATTAATCTTTACAAGCAGTAAAGTTCCGTCTTGAAGTATATGCCTCTATTCTTACACACCAAGTTTGATCAAGATACTTGCCAGTGTTTTTATTTAAGGGGCAGCGGCGTGGAGGCGAAGCTGGATGAATATTCCTCCCTTGCTTCCCTGCCTCATTGCCTCCTCTGCCTCCCTTCCTACCTTTCTCTGTATCTCTCTCCCCTTCTTGCCTCCCTCTGTACTTCTCTACCTCTGCTTTCCTCTGTACTTCCCTACCGTCTCCTCTACCTTCCTCTGTACTCCTCTACCGCCTTCTCTACCTTTATCTATACTTCCTTGTCTCCCTGTCTTCCTCCCTGCCTTCCTGTTGCCCCTGCAACATTTCGTCCATGGCGGGATTTTATCAACATACAAGAAACGCTCAGAAACAGACTTATAAGGCAAAAGAGCAGCTGAGGTCACAGGAGAGGTTCAAGGTGGGGTCGCGGGAAAGATCCAGGAGGAAGAGGCGAGGTCAAGGAGGTGAGGTCAGGTAGGCAAGGAGGGCAGCCAGGGATATGTAACGTTTTTATATGAGCGATGAGTGAATGAGAATGAGGCTACCACTTAGGGTACAGAGGAGAGAATAGGATTATTTTCCAGTGAAAGCGGCCCTTAGCCAGGGATGTGTAATGTTATCATGCTTGTTTAACATATTTATTGATGGAGTTGTAATTGAATGCTGGGGTGTCGAGGAGAGGCGTGGGATTAAAAGATATCGAATTAGATGCAAAGTGGGAGTTGTCGCACTTTGCTCTTTGCCGATGACACGGTTCTTTTGGGAGATTCTGAAGAAAAGTTGCAGTGGTTGGTAGAATAATTTGTGAGAGTATGTAAAATAAAGAAATTTAAAGTGAACATAGAAAAGAGCGAAGTGACGAGAGCAACAATAATAAAGCGTCTTGGTAATGAAAACGTGAATATCAAAATGAAAGAGTAAGGAGGAAATGAATGCATTCAGAAAGACGAGGTGAACCACAAAATAGACGAGAGGGGGAAAATGTAGATGGTGTGTTGAGATGTCTGGAAAAAAAAGGTAACACGAGTTTTAAATACTGCTGCAAGGAGAAGGAGATGTCATGGTAGAGAGCAATGTGGTGTGAATATTATTCAGAGAGCTGAGAAGAAGATATTAAGGAAGTTTGGGCATATGGAAAGGATACAGCAGAACAGGATGACCAAGAGGGCATATAATTTTTGGTTGGAAGGAAGAAGACGGGTGAGAGGGAGGAGATAAAAAGCTTCAGCATCGATGAGACTTACGTGAGCGTATTAGGTTGGATTGAATGAAGACAAGTAGGTTTTAATGGCTTGATGTATTAGAGTGCGAAGAAGGTAACATTTAAGAAGGAATTTGTGGAAACCTTTCAGCGAGACTTGAGATCTGGGGGTGGAAACTACAGTTCTGCTTGCTTAAGTAGGGGTGGGGATGTTCTTAAGTAGGGGTGGGGATGTTCTTAAGTAGGGGTGGGGATGTTGCAGTTTGAAGTATCATTTGAATGTCAAATGTCTCTGGACTTTTCACAAGACAGATATTGAATAAATGTTGGTGAATGTGTTTCCTTTTCAGGGTGGCCTTACCTTGGTAAGAGACAGCCAGTGTGGGTCCTGCCAGTATGTACATACTGTTGTTTTATTCAGTGGTCTCTGTTAGATGAATGGTGGTTGCCTCCAGGATCCTGCGTCTGGTTCTGTCGTCGTGAAATAGCTGCGGTGTTCCCTCAGTTCATGTGAGAATGTATTCTGTGGTGGACGACACCCGTGTTGCTGGCATTATCCATCCTGCATGAGTATTTGTGTAATTGAAGAATAATTCCAAGGTTACATCCTGTCTTCCCAGTGTAAGATTTACTTCATCCCCGGCATGGACTGCTGTAGACCCCCATGGTAGTTGTATTAAAGAGATCAGATCTCATAGACACACCACCACAGCCGGGTTTACGACATTCCATGCGGGATATGCTGTAAATCTCTCATTTGCGAGACAGCGCGTGAGCTTCGACTAATCATCAAGGACACATATGCGTGTAGGATGGATGAAGCCAACAGCATATGTATCACCCACCGTAGGATGCATTCCCACGTCATGAAGTGGGGAGCCAGGCAGCAACCAAGTGCAGGATCGTGGAGGCAGCCACCATTCGCATTAGAGCCCAGCGACTGAAACGATGGGCTACTCACACTGGCTGGATCCATCACTCTTAACATCCATCATTCTAATATTAATAATGTTACCCATCCCTGACCCCTCACCTTGCCTATCTGACCTGATCTCACCTCTTACCTCACTCCTGGAACTTTCATGTGACTTCTCTCGAACTTGACCTCAGGGTCTTAATTCGCCTCATAAGGCAGTCTGTGTGTTTCCTGTATACATGTACAAACCTTCTTCCCTTGCACCTCTCTCCCACACCTACGCCTTTCATTGCTTTGGCATTCATTCGCGTTTTATGCAAGATTATTCGGATGATTGCTCACCCCTGTATTGCGTATGGCAACCTGGTAAATCATTGACACAGGTGAGGGCATGAATATGTCCTGGACCCGTCATCAAGTAATCACATTTTGTCCTAAACACTGTTTATTGCAATTGTTACTAATGTTAAGTGACTGTAACATCGTTTTCAGGTGGGTTCATAATCTTGTTACTATTATAGAGGGTAAATAATTTGCGATAAAATCCATGAATCTGAGTTCTGTGTCTTCTACAATAGAAGATGATTTTTGAAAATAAAGAAACGGGTTACTTTAATATTTTCTTTATTAGCGAGCTTTTACTAATTCTTCTTCCCTCGTAACTTCTCCACCAGAAGGTATAAACAGACGTTGAATAAGTCTAGGAAGAAGAAAAAAACATTAAGGGGAAAAAATGAGATACTCCTTGTCAGAACAGTTGGCAAACAGCAACCACCCAAGGAGCTGCTGTTGTGCCATGCTGTTACTGTATGGTAGCTGCCGTTGTGCCATGCTGTTACTGTATGGTAGCTGCTGTTGTGCCATGCTGTTACTGTATGACAGCTGCTGTTGTGCCATGCTGTTACTGTATGACAGCTGCTGTTGTGCCATGCTGTTACTGTATGGCAGCTGCTCTTGTGCCATGCTGTTACTGTATGGGAGTTGCTGTTGTGCCATGCTGTTACTGTATGGGAGTTGCTGTTGTGCCATGCTGTTACTGTATGGTAGCTGCTGTTGTGCCATGCTGTTACTGTATGTCAGCTGCTGTTGTGCCATGCTGTTACTGTATGGCAATTGCTGTTGTGCCATGCTGTTACTGTATGACAGCTGCTGTTGTGCCATGCTGTTACTGTATGGCAGTTGCTGTTGTGCCATGCTGTTACTGTATGACAGCTGCTGTTGTGCCATGCTGTTACTGTATGGCAGTTGCTGTTGTGCCATGCTGTTACTGTATGACAGCTGCTGTTGTGCCATGCTGTTACTGTATGGCAGCTGCTGTTGTGCCATGCTGTTACTGTATGACAGCTGCTGTTGTGCCATGCTGTTACTGTATGACAGCTGCTGTTGTGCCATGCTATTACTGTTGTGCCATACAGGAGTGAAACAGGAGACTGTTAAAGATGTCACAACAGCAGGATTGCTGTTCATTTCCCTTGCCTCATGAAGATGCAAGACAACAGGAAATCTTGCATGCTGTGTACACTGATCTTTTAATTTACCCTTGTTTCTTATTTCTCTAACGTTCATTTTCCATCCCATGATCCCTCTCCCTCCCATGATCCCTCCATCCCATGATCCCTCTCCCTCCCACTCGCTTTCCCCACTCAGGGACTGACGTAGCTGTCAGCACGGTGGCGTGCGCTTCGCACAACAGATGCGTCGCGCATCTGTTGTGAGCGCAGACTGCGCGCGCTGGTACCCTAATATGCGCTGGTATCCTAATATGCGCTGGTACCCTAATATGCGCTGGTATCCTAATATGCGCTGGTGCCTTGCCATAAACAGTGTGATGCATTAAAGAAAAAAAAAAAGCCAGTAAAGGCTAAAGATCGCGAAGAGAGGGGGGCATTCACCCCTGAGGTCAGTTACCGTTTGTTAAAGACACTTGTCTATAGACAATTAGCCTGTATTTGTGTGTGTGTGTGTGTGTGTGTGTGTGTGTGTGTGTGTGTGTATGGAGTATTTAGGAGTCACTTGCCTTGTAATTCTATTTGCACTGAAAAATAAAATTCCAGACCTAGACACGAGAATTAATTAAGGATTCCAAGTAATATTAGTTTGTTAATATTTACCTGTTAGTGGTCTGACCTACTGACCCCCGGTGTTCTGACCTACTGACCCCCGGTGTTCTGACCTACTGACCCCAGCTGAGTTGTGATGGAGGACAGGTTGGTACTTCCTGGTCCTCAGAAACTGGGGTAAACATGGTACATTGTAAATGACGATGTCAACACACAAGATGCAACAATGCAATCATAACTCTCCTCCTGCAACTGCAAATAGTTGCTTACAAGCGGGTTTCTCTCTCTCTCTCTCTCTCTCTTCTCTCTCTCTCTCTCTCTCTCTCTCTCCCAACTTAATACCGAAAAAGCTTTTCAGACACACGTCACTGCAGTATCACTCCATTATCATTCCAGTATCACTCCAGTAGTACTCCAGTATCACTACAGTATTACTCCATTATCACTCCAGTAGTACTCCAGTATCACTCCAGTATTACTCCATTATCACTCCAGTAGTACTCCAGTATCACTACAGTAGTACTCCATTATCACTCCAGTATCCCACCAAACGACCCATGAAAACAATTTAAATACCTGATAAAACCAGCAAGGGTGAAGCATATGTATCAAGAATAGAGTAAACAAGAATGATAACTGATGCAGTACTTGACAAATATCAGAATGAGGAGGAGGAGGAAGAACAGCCGTATTCATCAGAAAGTAACGATGATTTGAAGAAATGCAGCCGTCTAGAGGCACGTCATTCACAGATTTCATCTTGGGAATATAAGTATCACTTTTTTATATAATAGTGTACAGAAGCAATAAGTGGATCCAGAGTAAGGGACATAGACAGCAGTTATGTGTCTTTATTGATGAAAGTGACCACTTTAACTACTATTACTACTATAAGGCTGAGGGACTGACCACTTTAACTACTACTACTACAAGGCTGAGGGAGTGACCACTTTAACTACTACTACAAGGCTGAGGGACTGACCACTTTAACTACTACTACAAGGCTGAGGGACTGACCACTTTAACTACTACTACTGCTGCTACAAGGCTGAGGGACTGACCACTTTAACTACTACTACTGCTGCTACAAGACTGAGGGACTGACCACTTTAACTACTACTACTGCTGCTACAAGGCTGAGGGACTGACCACTTTAACTACTACTACTGCTGCTACAAGGCTGAGGGACTGACCACTTTAACTACTACTACTGTGAATGAATGGTTCAGAGAACCGACGAGTTGGTAAATTAGACACATATGCAACACTTGGGTATCTTTATTGAGGAAACGTTTCGCCACACAGTGGCTTCATCAGTCCATACAAAGGAGAATCGTGAAGAACAGGAGGAGTGTGAGGTTGTCAGGCCCTCAATCTTGAGTCGATGTTGTCAGTCCATCAATCTTGAATAGAATAACAGCATATAAGCAGAGGAAGCTTATATACTGTAGACAGGAGAGGTGCAGCAGTTGTAGGAGGTGTCACATTTGTTCAATGTGGAAGTAGGTCGTGCCCAAGGAATAGGCAAGCGAAGAAATCCCTGTATTATACAGTATATAAGCTTCCTCTGCTCATATGCTGTTATTCTATTCAAGATTGATGGACTGACAACATCGACTCAAGATTGAGGGCCTGACAACCTCACACTCCTCCTGTTCTTCACGATTCTCCTTTGTATGGACTGATGAAGCCACTGTGTGGCGAAACGTTTCCTCAATAAAGATACCCAAGTGTTGCATATGTGTCTAATTTACCAACTACTACTACTACTGCTGCTACAAGGCTGAGGGACTGACCACTTTAACTACTACTACTACTACAAGGCTGAGGGACTGACCACTTTAACTACTACTACTACAAGGCTGAGGGACTGACCACTTTAACTACTACTACTACAAGGCTGAGGGACTGACCACTTTAACTACTACTACTACAAGGCTGAGGGACTGACCACTTTAACTACTACTACAAGGCTGAGGGACTGACCACTTTAACTACTACTACAAGGCTGAGGGACTGACCACTTTAACTACTACTACTACCGCTGCTACAAGGCTGAGGGACTGACCACTTTAACTACTACTACTACTACTGCTGCTACAAGGCTGAGGGACTGACCACTTTAACTACTACTACTGCTGTTACAAGGCTGAGGGACTGACCACTTTAACTACTACTACAAGGCTGAGGGACTGACCACTTCAACTACTACTACTACTACTGCTGCTACCAGGCTCAGGGACTGATCACGTCATCTTTACCTATTAACTGCTTCAACTGTCTAAAGTATCTGTCACCTCGGTATTCTACTGAAGAAACCTGCAGAGCAGAAGAAATGTTTTCTTGCGACAGTGAAGGAAGATACGCCACTTGTTGTCGACGTGTCTTACGGTGCGTAAGACACGCAAAGTATCAAGGGGACTGAAGGTCGTAATAGTGACAGTAATCTATTATATCCCTCCCCCACAGAAGGACCCAAAGAGGAATACAATGATAAAGTCACCAGAAGAAAGTTAAAGCCTGCTTTAACAGTGAATAAAGCAACGATGTCAACGAAACACTAGGACATATTTATTAGAAAACGTTTCGGTCCTGGGACCTTGATCAAGGTCCTAGGACCGAAACGTCCTCCAATAAACATGTCCCAGTATTTGCTCACGTGTCTTTCTAAACCGGTTTGTCGGTATCTATTTACGGTTCCCTGTGGCCTGGTGGCAAAAGCTCTCTCTTCACACGGTGAGGGTCCGGGTTCGATTCCCGGCGAAGGGGGCGGAAACATCGGACGTGTTTTTCTTACACCGGTTGCCTATGAGGGAAGCCACACGCAGAATAATGTCAGTGGATAGTGACAAACAACTTCCCTGTTCAACACTGAATATAAATCCGATTTGTGACGATAAATCCCGCTGGACGGGCGAAACGCTGTCTTAAAAGATTGCCTTATACCGCATCTGTTTATTTCCACAGTAAATATACATAGGGATGAGAGGATGAGATGAATTGTCTTAGCCAGAATTGAGAGTCACTTAAACTGAATAAGATTTTTTAAGAGGTGAAGTTGAACTTTATGTAAACTTAAATACGATGTGACTCTAAGAGGAAGCAACAGTTGTGTCCTCTTGCTTGAGTACCAACACGAGGTGAAGCAACAGTTGTGTCCTCTTGCTTGAGTACCAACACGAGGTGATGCAACAGTTGTGTCCTCTTGCTTGAGTACCAACACGAGGTGATGCAACAGTTGTGTCCTCTTGCTTGAGTACCAACACGAGGTGCAGCAACAGTTGTGTCCTCTTGCTTGAGTACCAACACGAGGTGAAGCAACAGTTGTGTCCTCTTGCTTGAGTACCAACACGAGGTGAAGCAACAGTTGTGTCCTCTTGCTTGAGTACCAACACGAGGTGAAGCAACAGTTGTGTCCTCTTGCTTGAGTACCAACACGAGGTGATGCAACAGTTGTGTCCTCTTGCTTGAGTACCAACACGAGGTGATGCAACAGTTGTGTCCTCTTGCTTGAGTACAAACACGAGGTGAAGCAACAGTTGTGTCCTCTTGCTCGAGTACCAACACGAGGTGAAGCAACAGCTGTGTCCTCTTGCTTGAGTACCAACACGAGGTGATGCAACAGTTGTGTCCTCTTGCTTGAGTACCAACACGAGGTGAAGCAACAGTTGTGTCCTCTTGCTTGAGTACCAACACGAGGTGAAGCAACAGTTGTGTCCTCTTGCTTGAGTACCAACACGAGGTGATGCAACAGTTGTGTCCTCTTGCTTGAGTACCAACACGAGGTGAAGCAACAGTTGTGTCCTCTGCTTGAGTACCAACACGAGGTGATGCAACAGTTGTGTCCTCTTGCTTGAGTACCAACACGAGGTGAAGCAACAGTTGTGTCCTCTTGCTTGAGTACCAACACGAGGTGATGCAACAGCTGTGTCCTCTTGCTTGAGTACCAACACGAGGTGAAGCAACAGTTGTGTCCTCTTGCTTGAGTACCAACACGAGGTGAAGCAACAGTTGTGTCCTCTTGCTTGAGTACCAACACGAGGTGAAGCAACAGTTGTGTCCTCTTGCTTGAGTACCAACACGAGGTGATGCAACAGTTGTGTCCTCTTGCTTGAGTACAAACACGAGGTGAAGCAACAGTTGTGTCCTCTTGCTCGAGTACCAACACGAGGTGAAGCAACAGCTGTGTCCTCTTGCTTGAGTACCAACACGAGGTGATGCAACAGTTGTGTCCTCTTGCTTGAGTACCAAATCGAGGTGAAGCAACAGTTGTGTCCTCTTGCTTGAGTACCAACACGAGGTGAAGCAACAGCTGTGTCCTCTTGCTTGAGTACCAACACGAGGTGATGCAACAGTTGTGTCCTCTTGCTTGAGTACCAACACGAGGTGATGCAACAGTTGTGTCCTCTTGCTTGAGTACCAACACGAGGTGATGCAACAGTTGTGTCCTCTTGCTTGAGTACCAACACGAGGTGATGCAACAGTTGTGTCCTCTTGCTTGAGTACCAACACGAGGTGATGCAACAGTTGTGTCCTCTTGCTTGAGTACCAACACGAGGTGAAGCAACAGTTGTGTCCTCTTGCTTGAGTACCAACACGAGGTGATGCAACAGTTGTGTCCTCTTGCTTGAGTACCAACACGAGGTGAAGCAACAGTTGTGTCCTCTTGCTCGAGTACCAACACGAGGTGAAGCAACAGCTGTGTCCTCTTGCTTGAGTACCAACACGAGGTGATGCAACAGTTGTGTCCTCTTGCTTGAGTACCAACACGAGGTGATGCAACAGTTGTGTCCTCTTGCTTGAGTACCAACACGAGGTGATGCAACAGTTGTGTCCTCTTGCTTGAGTACCAACACGAGGTGATGCAACAGTTGTGTCCTCTTGCTTGAGTACCAACACGAGGTGATGCAACAGTTGTGTCCTCTTGCTTGAGTACCAACACGAGGTGAAGCAACAGTTGTGTCCTCTTGCTTGAGTACCAACACGAGGTGAAGCAACAGCTGTGTCCTCTTGCCCGAGTACCAACACGAGGTGCAGCAACAGTTGTGTCCTCTTGCTTGAGTACCAAAACGAGGTGAAGCAACAATTGTGTCCTCTTGCTTGAGTACCAACACGAGGTGAAGCAACAGTTGTGTCCTCTTGCTTGAGTACCAACACGAGGTGAAGCAACATTGTGAACTGGATTACAGTAAAAAAAACGAGACTAGCTTACAGAAGACGAGATGAAAAAAAAAAAAAAAAGGAATATACGGAGCGACAGCTAAACAAATGTGATAAAAATGGATTGTTTCACCTGTGTGTTCGTTCAAAAAAGTTTTAATCCCTAAATTAGGGATTAAAGTAAACTTAGTTTGTGTAAACTGGGAGATACGCTCACCTTTCAGTGTCTGAACACTGATGCAAAAATAAAAACATAAAAACAAACACACACACATACTAGGAGGCCAGAAGCTGTGATTCGACCCCTGCAACCACAACTAGGTGAGTACACACACACTCACCCATCTCGGTGTATATATAGCGGGAAAGATACTACTCAAGGCGCATATATTGGCTTCAGATTTAGTGCTGGTGTAATGTGGGATACTGGTCCCTTTGCAATAACCAGAGAAAGCCTCTTCCGATTGCTTTTAGACTTTCAAAACCTTTGTGTTTTATTTAGTGAATGGTTTAAATTGGGTCTGAGTGGCGATGGTGCCAATTTTTCATTTGTATTTTAGAAACTGGGATTTTAGTTTCCATGTGATAACTTGTAAACTCCCTTTCTGATGGCTAGTTGAATTAGAAATGAATGTCATATTCTGTACTGTTCCTTTTTTATTTTGCTTGCACTGAGGTAGAGCGGGCTGGGCTTATGGGATATGGGAATACCTTCTTCAGATTGCGCAGTGACCGTAACTTATCTAGTTGCTGTTCACGTGAAAGTGTTAAGCCCATTAAGACATACAGTTCTTGGGGAATCAGACTTGATCCGAGGAATGGGAGAACGGCTCCAGTTCCCTACGTCAAATATTAACTAAAATAATTTTAAAATAAATTTGAAAGTAATAGAAAAAAACGTTAAAATTGGTCTTCTTTTGATACTAAGACATAATTTTTGACAAGATTCTTTTTACATAATTTGAGTAACAGTATGAGGAAACATTGTAACTATTATAAATGAGTTATCCACAAATTCTATTTATCTCTTATTTTTTTTAAACTATTATCGTCGTTTCAGGTATAGGTATGAAGATATATTGTCTCTTAGTTCAGACCACATTCCCTTGTTGTAACTGTAATGACAGATATATTGGAAGTACTTTCAGAAACCTTTAAATGTTTGACCTGGTGACCATCAGGGCCCCAGTGTTGGTTCCCACAGTGTGGCTGTGGACCCTCCTATAGAAACCTTTAAAGCTGGACTGTGTACATGAAGGATAAACCTCACTTTTCAACCCTAAGATCACTGTCACTAAACATCATTAGCTACTCGTTGATGACTTAAAAGTTATGGCAAAATAGATTAGATTTAAGAACTTTCGAAGGTCTGTATAGGAAACAGTTTAAACTTGAACTTTACGACAAACTATGAACGGTTCAGTTATTTAGGTTGAAATGGTCAAGTGTTCCCCGACATATATTCTCGTTCAGTTGAGCTGCTGTGGTTCACTGTATGTATGCACTCACTTGCTGCCTCTCACTCTTCATTTGCTGCCTCTCACTCTTCACTTGCTGCCTCTCACTCTTCATTTGCTGCCTCTCACTCTTCATTTGCTGCCTCTCACTCTTCACTTGCTGCCTCTCTCCAACTAAAGTAACATTCCTCGCTATGTTGTTTGAACTTATTCCAGTATTTAAATTTGCAAAAAAAATGTTCTTTGATGTTTTAGTATATCAATATATAATTTACAGATCCTGATGATAGTGAACAATCACTAACACTGTTTTTTTTTTATTTTAATAAAGTGACCCACATGAAAACCCAAGCTTTTATGAGAGAAATATGTAGGAGACTAAACGCTGCATGTGCGCGCACACTTGCAGATACTGACTCCAAGAATTTATTCAATCTTGTGGAAAAATGGATGTGGTGTTGACATATGCTAGACACATTTCCTCGTCTCTCGTCATTCCTTGTCTCAGTTGGAGATGTTTGGAAAAGTAACCACGCTGCTGAGCGTCCAGCAGGGGAGGTCCACTGCCCTCAGCTGGGGAGGTACACTGGCCCCAGTGGGGGAGGTACACTGGCCCCAGTGGGGGAGGTACACTTGCCCCAGTTGGGGAGGTACACTGGCCCAGCAGATTGACCAGTTCTGGATTCTGGTTTCTGGACGGCGCCACTCTAGCAGGCACAAAGAGAGTCCCTATTAGCGGGTCCCCGACTGGTTAAGACAAAAGGATAAGCACTGAGACTAGTCTTCATGTCTCTCACACGTGAAGTCATCAGTCAGTTATCGCTGTAACGAGATCAATCCCACCAGAAACCTCCTTCATTTCTCTCATGGATATCATGTTTTTTTGGTACATCTTCAGAGTTCAATGCCACTTCCCCATTTTTTTTCAAGGAGAAACTAATGACCTGGAGAGGATGGAAAGGAAGAATACCTGACGTGGATACTTATGACGCCTTCAACTTTTTTTAGCGAGATACCAGACCTTGCCCAGACTAACCTATTTCCTGAAGTGTGCACTCAACATTACTTCAGAAGATGTCAAGTGGGATCAAGCAACACTTTGTTACAATTGAGGAAGTAGCTTCAGCAAAAATAGATAACATTTTCTAAATTCTTGTCCTTGTGTTTTGCATGTAGAAATGAGTGGAGATTATTTCTCCAGGACACATCAACTATTTCAACTGGATTTAATGATCTCAAAATCATCAAAGAAGACATGCAGTAAGATAACCTTGCACACACACACACACACACACACACACACCACACACACACCCACACACACACACACACAACAGACAATTCCACTCTGGTAGACCTATGGGGGAGTATATTGCATCATTGCTTGAAAATATTATTAGGAATTTGGAAGCTCCTCTTGCTTCGCATTTTCTATTGTATATTCCTAACTCTTTGGGCACTCGCCTGACCCCTCATATTATTTTCAGTGGTACAGATCTTTGCCTTCTCGCCCCCTAGCCTCACTGACCACAGGTGTGTTTGCTGCAGTGCACTGACAAACGAATTAGGATTCTGTGATCTCATATACCTTAGTTCAGGAAAAAAATCGTAACGCATCAAGACGTTGAAGATATAAAGAAAAGTCTGGCCCCAGACCGCTGCCCCACTACGAAGGAAATTCCAACTATGCTACTCCAGTGGATGACAAATATCTAGATTCAGTCACCATGCTGCCATGGGTAGATGACCGACACCTGTCTCGTAACACAGCAGATCAGGAGGATATACCTTTGAAGAGTTTCGAGAGTTTCTCTACTCTCTGAGCCCGGTCATGGGCCAGGCTCGTCTGGTGCCAAAGATTTATGCCAACAGCATTTGGTGTTCCCAGGCGGTCACCCATCCAAGTACTAACCAAACCCAACGTTGCTTAGCTTCGCTGATCGGACAGAAGCGCTGCGTCCCAACAGACTGGAAAACATGGTGACCTTTGCACATGATTACAGCCTCGTCCTAGTAAGTTGTGAAACCATCGTCGGCTCTTGGGAAAAATGTACACAAGTTCCAAAAAACAAGGGCGCTAAATTTATTATGGAACACCACCGATGCAAGAGAATCTTATTTGTTGTAGATAGATGAAAAAATTTACTCAGCCCTTCTATCAGAGTTGAAGATATTAATAATGGCATTGTTTATTTCACGTTAGACTATCAACTGTAACTATATCTTGAAAAAAGAGGAAATTAATGAAATTAGCTAAGAACTCCTACCCGCAAATGTTCGTAGACGTAAAGTCAAGACAAGTAGTGATAGTAAACCAAGTTAGAACTGTGTTGGTTGTAAAGTCTTCCTATTGTAAGCTTCTTGGCTCAGTGATAGAACGCTGAACCTTCAACATGTAACAACCACGGTTCAAGTTCCCGTCCATTCTTCTGCTTATTCATTTGTTAGGACACATTTAACTTTATTAAGGAATTAAAATATATATTTAAGAAAAGTATTCCTGGTGATCTGTATATATCATTTGTGCATTGTGTATGTATCAGGTGTAGCGTGACTTGTGTTGACCAGCGGAGACGGAAGCTACGAGCCAGACTTACAAAGCAAAGGGATCAAAATTGTAGTTTTCGGCCTTTAGAGACCAGTTCTTTAGACGACGTTTCGGTCGCTCCTGGACCATAACCTCTAAAGTTTTCTCTTCGAATTGTATATATATATATATATATATATATATATATATATATATATATATATATATATATATATATATATATATATATATATATATATATATATATATACCGAAAGGTGTATGCCTCTCAGTGTATATACACTGAATTTACATTAATTTCTATTTTATGCATTAACGTTTTCTTGACTAGTGTTGGAGAGGTTACTTCTAGCCTTAATGACACTCGTGTAGTTTATAGGTTTCAAACCCCATTAACCAACCAAACTATTCTAGCCTCCAGGATACGTACACTGAATTGGGAGTATCTCAGGATACGTACACTGAAATGGGAGTATCTCAGTATACGTACACTGAAAGTTGAGTTTAATTATTGTTTTAGGGATTAAAATATTCTTGTGGTTAGAGAACAATTTTTTTTTTGCCTTAACCACGTGTAGTTGGCAAACTTACACTATATGACAAAAATGAATTCTTGTTCTGACGCCTAAGTGTAAGCGGACCACGACTCTTCAATACTTTCCTTTTGGATGTAAGGGGGTATTACCAACAAACCCCTGGCTTGTTTCAAGTGGGACCTTGATAACTTCAACAAGTCGGTTCCTGATCAAGCAGACTGTGGTGCGGACTGCGTCCAGCCTGGTCAATCAGACCAGCAACGGGGAAATCCTAGTCTAGGACCGGCCCGCGGGGGCGGTGACCCCCAAGGAAAACACTAAAATTAGCGTACAGGTTAAGCCATGGCAAGTGGCCCCCCCCCTGTAGTGCTTAGTCTTTAAAGGAAGCTGGGGATGCTGCTGAAGGGCTCTTGATCCAAGAAACTGAAGCTACAGTTTAGCGTTTTACATACAAATAATAATAATAATAATAATAATAATAATAATAATAATAATAATAAAAACAACAACAATAATAATAACAACAATAACAATAATATAATAATAATGAATAATAATAATAATAATAATAATAATAATAATAATAATAATAATAATAATAATAATAATAATAATAATAATAAAACCCGTAAATCCTTAATTTATATTTATAAATTAATAGTGTTTCAAAATTGTTTTCCTGTTTAACGTTAGTATTTTTTTAATGTTTAACGTTAGTATTTCTTTTTGCTGTTTAACGTTAGTAATTTAACAAAGTGTTTTTTTTATGAAACAATTTGTGTGGCAGACAATTTTTAACATTTATTAGTATTTCTAACATCAACATTTTTTAAGTGGAATCTTTCAAGGACGTTTCGCTCCATGCAGAAACATCATCAAGTTACAGCCATCAAGACTGAAACACTGTGTCATCACTCGTTGATGCTAAATTTAGAGAGAATTAATTGTCATCAAGAGGTGTTGATTATTGTCAGTGAGGTGTTAATTATCATCAATGAGGTGTTGATAATCATCAATTGTGTTAATTATCATCACTGGTGTTAATTATCATCAGTGAGGTGTTAATTGTCACCAGTGGTATTAATTATAATTAATGTTGTAATTATCATCAATGGTGTTAATTGTCATCATTGGTGTTAACTGCCATCGATGGTGTTAGTTATCATCAATAGGTATTAAGTATCATCAATGGTATTATCATTAATGGCATTAACTATCATCAATGAGATGTTAATTACCATAAGTGGTGTTAATTATCATCAATGGTGTTAATTGTCATCAGTGGTATTAATTATCATAAGTGGTATTATCATTAATGGTGTTAATTATCATCAATGAGGTGTTAATTTCGTCATCCATATGTCCCACAGGAAGGACAGGTGTGGCATCAGTGATCCACATAGCCGACATCAATGACATCAAAAATTATCTCTTCATGAAACTGCGGTGGTCAAGTTCTGTGTTGTAATAGTCAAGTTCTGTGTCGCACTGGTCAGGTTCCATGTACTGATCAAGTTCTATGCTGCACTCGCCAAGTTCTATGTTGCACCGGTCAAATTCTGTGTTGCACTGGTCAAGTTCTATGTTGCACTCGCCAAGTTATGTGTTGCACCGGTCAAGTTCATTGTTGCACTGGTCAAGTTCTATGTTGCACTCGCCAAGTTATGTGTTGCACCGGTCAAGTTCATTGTTGCACTGGTCAAGTTCTATGTTGCACTTTTCAAGTTCTGTGTTGTACTGGTCAAGTTCTATGTTGCACCCATCTAGTTCTGTGTTGCAATGGTCAAGTTATTTGTTGCACTGGTCAATTTCTATGTTGCACCGGTGAAGTTCTATGTTGCACCAGTCAAGTTCTATGTTGCAATAGTCAGATTTCATTTTGCACTTTTCAAGTTCTATGTTGTACTAGTCAAGCTCTATGTTGCACCGGTCTAGTTCGGTGTTGCACTGGCTAAGTTCTATGTTTAACTGATCAAGTTCTGTTTTGCACTGGCCATGTTTTATGCCCTTGTCAAGTTCTATGCCGCACTGATCAAGATCTATGCTTCTCTGGTCAAACTCCGCGTTGTACTGGTCAAGTTTTATGTTGCACTGGTCAAGTTTTATGTTGCACTGGTCAAGATTTATGTTGCACTAGTCAAGTTTTATGTTGCACTGCTCAAGTTCTGTTTTGTACTGGTCAAGTTCTATTTTGCAATGGTCAAGTTTTATGTTGCACTGATCAAGTTTTATTGCACCGGTTAAGTTTTGTTGCACTGGTTAATTTTTATGTTGCACTGGTCATATTTTGTGTTGTACTTGTTAAGTTTTATGTTGCACTGGTTAAGTTTTATGTTGCACTTATCAAGTTTTGTTGCACTGGTCAAGACTTGCTGCATTCGTCAAGTTTTGTGTTGCACTGGTCAGGTTTTGTGTTGCACTGGTCAGGTTTTGTGTTGCACTGGTCAAGCTTTATATTACACTGACGAAGATTTACTGCATTGGTCAAGTTTTGTGTTGCATTGGTCAAATTTTATGTTGCACTGGTCAGGTTTTGTGTTGCAAATTGCACATTAGCACTCGACCAGTGAAGCTGGTGTGCCTGTGTCTCGCATCTGTGTTCTCCAGTGTCTTGCATCTGTGTCCTGTGCCTCGCATCTGTGTTCTGTGTGCTCCTGTGTCTCCGCATCTGTGTACTCCTGTGCATTCCTGTGTACCTCTGTTTACTTCTGTGTGTTCCTTTACACTCCCACCCACTCCTGTACACTCCTCATAATGAACTTTTTCATGTTAACCTCTGCCCCTACCCTCTACAACAACAACAACAATAATAATAATAATAATAATAATAATAATAATAATAATAATAATAATAATAATAATAATAATAATAATGATAATAATAAGAATAATAAGAATAGTATCGCATGACCAGTCTCGAAAGGCTTTAGGGTGCCTGTGTAAACATTGCTTATTCTAGTCCCCAAAGGTTCTGTAGCAATCAGCTTCCCATACAAGTACTGGTCTCCACCGGTACTGCAGCACCTGCGTAAACATCAGTTCTGATTTCCAAAGGTCCTGCCGTATTGACCCCATCACAAGTGATAGGTGTTTTGTGTTTATAGGTGTGTTTACGACAGCAGCCGATGGTTAATGGGCGAAATGTGTATATTAGGTATGTGGTTTAAAACACCTATATGGAGAACAAACGTTTATTTTAACAACGTTTCGCCCAAAAATAGGGCTTGTAGAAGTCTTGATTTACATAGCCCCAGTTAGAGCGAAACGTTTCGTCGGCGTCGTTTTCAACGACAGTTACGTCTATTACTCTTTAATGTAAACATGACATTTTCTCCGAAGGATGAGAGAGAGCCTTGTGGCAGAGAAAGGTTTCATCGGGACAACGTTTCGCTCTGTGTAGGCTCTTCCTCACGACTTAATAAAGCACTTCACAGAGAGAAACGTAGTCCTCTTAAAAGCTCTGCAACATGTGGGCAATACGCCATTTGGCATGATTGATATCTTGCTCAACAAGAGGAGAGTATCTGTGTTGACCAGAGTTGCAAGTCCCGGCGTCCCAGTGACCCCTTGACCCGAGGTCACAAGCCTCGAGGCGCGAATCTGGAGGTTGCGATCTTCCCTAGAGAGACCTGAGCGATGCCACCGCGGACGAGCTCCCCTGGCACTCTCCATGGCCCCTCTCAGGCTGGTTACTGGTGGCATACTAAGGAGAACTAACCCGCAGCTGTATCGCCGCCACTACGCCCAGATGAAGCGCAAACCGCTACAGTAGCGACGTTAGAATCGCTGCATTAATAGCGCTTACCGGTGCGCCATGGGCGCTAAATGCTACAGCAGCGACGCTAAAATTTACGGCAAGGATTTTAGATAAGATAAAATTTTATTCGGATTTTCAACCCTGGAGGGTTAGCCACGCAAGATAACCCAAGAAGTCACTGATTCATCGAGAACTGTCTGTCTTATTTCCATTGGGATCCTCAATCTTGTCTCCCAGGATGCAACCCACACAAGTCGACTAACACCCAGGTACCTACTTGCTGGCTAAGTGAACAGGAACAACAGGTGTAGGGAAACATACCCAATGTTTCCACCCTTTCCGGGGATCGAACCACGGACACTCAGTGTGTGAAATGAGAGCATTGCCTACCAGGCCATTGCAGCAGAGAGAGAGAGAGAGGTTACAGTAGCGGCATAAGCCGCCACCACAAGTGGACTTGCAGAATCATTAATGCGGTTCCACGGTTAAAGATTCACTGTGTGACTGCACACACTGTGATAGAGAGTGTGGCCGTACAACACACCTGCTGTGCAACACACCTGCAACAAATGGATCGAGGGGGAAATTGAGTGTGGGGCGCCTCATTAAAATTGCATCATATTGCTACAGCAAGGGAACCTCAACAGGTGCATGAAATCACCTTACAGGCCTCCACAATCTGATCAGTTTTTTTTTATGCAAATGGAATAGGTGTTAGTGTGACTAACACCCGCGTCACGAGTGGATAAATAGAAGCAGGTGTTTTATAGGCTGAGGGGAAGGGGGTCAGCACCTGCGTCAGGAGACGCTTTCACACAAATATTACGGTGCCGAGCCGGCGCAGGAAACACTACAGTGCCGACGCAGTAACCACTACAGTGCCGACGCAGGAACCACTACAGTGCCAACGCAATAACCACTACAGTGCCGACGCATAAACCACTACAGTGCCGACGCATAAAACACTACAATGCCGACGCAGGAACCACTACAGTGCCAACGCAGGAACCACTACAGTGCCAACGCAGGAACCACTACAGTGCCGACGCAGGAAACACACCGCTACCACTGCGTTACAAACCACTACCACTGTGTTACAGGCAACACATTATCTCTTAAGAATTGTACAACTCTACTATTGTACTGTTACACTGTTGTAAAGCTCCACTATTGTACAGCTCCACTGTTGTACAGCTTCACTGTTGTACAGCTCCACTGTTGTACAGCTCCACTGTTGTACAGCTCCACTGTTGTACAACTGCACTGTGTACATCTCCACTGTTGTACATCTCCACTGTTGTACAGTTCCACTGTTGTACAGCTCCACTGTTGTACAGCTCCACTGTTGTACAGCTCCACTGTTGTACAACTGCACTGGTGTACATCTCCACTGTTGTACAGCTCCACTGTTGTACAGTTCCACTGTTGTACAGCTCCACTGTTGTACAGCTCCACTGTTATACAGCTCCACTGTTGTACAGCTCCACTGTTGTACAACTCCACTGTTGTACAGCTCCACTGTTGTACAGTTCCACTGTTTACAGTTCCACTGTTGTACAGTTCCACTGTTGTACAGCTCCACTGTTGTACAGGTTCACTGTTGTACAGCTCCACTGTTGTACAAGTCCACTGTTGTACAGTTCCACTGTTGTACAGCTCCACTATTGTACAGTTCCACTGTTGTACAGTTCCACTGTTGTACAGGTCCACTGTTGTACAGGTCCACTGTTGTACAGCTCCACTGTTGTACAGCTCCACTGTTGTACAGCTCCACTGTTGTACAGCTCCACTGTTGTACAGGTCCACTGTTGTACAGCTCCACTGTTGTACAGCTCCACTGTTGTACAGCTCCACTGTTGTACAGCTCCACTGTTGTACAGCTCCACTGTTGTACAGCTCCACTGTTGTACAGCTCCACTGTTGTACAGCTCCACAATACATTGTATCAACTATAGTACAAATACTGACCTTTTTGTCAGCTTATGTAAATAAAATTCTCTGCAATGTAAAAAAATGTGAGAGAAAAAACTACCTCAGTGCTACAGTGAAAAAACTGCCTCAGTGCTACAGTGAAAAAACTGCCTCAGTGCTACAGTGAAAAAACTACCTCAGTGCTACAGTGAAAAAACTGCCTCAGTGCTACAGTGAAAAAACTGCCTCAGTGCTACAGTGAAAAAACTACCTCAGTGCTACAGTGAAAAAACTGCCTCAGTGCTACAGTGAAAAAACTGCCTCAGTGCTACAGTGAAAAAACTGCCTCAGTGCTACAGTGAAAAAACTACCTCAGTGCTACAGTGAAAAAACTGCCTCAGTGCTACAGTGAAAAAACTGCCTCAGTGCTACAGTGAAAAAACTGCCTCAGTGCTACAGTGAAAAAACTGCATCAGTGCTACAGTGAAAAAACTGCCTCAGTGCTACAGTGAAAAAACTGCCTCAGTGCTACAGTGAAAAAACTGCCTCAGTGCTACAGTGAAAAAACTGCCTCAGTGCTACAGTGAAAAAACTACCTCAGTGCTACAGTGAAAAAACTGCCTCAGTGCTACAGTGAAAAAACTACCTCAGTGCTAAAGTAAAAAAAAAAGTACCTCAGTGCTACAGTAAAAAAAACTACCTCAGTGCTACAGTGAAAAAACTGCCTCAGTGCTACAGTGAAAAAACTACCTCAGTGCTTAAGTAAAAAAAAAACTACCTCAGTGCTACAGTAAAAAAAACTACCTCAGTGCTACAGTGAAAAAACTACCTCAGTGCTACAGTGAAAAAACTGCCTCAGTGCTACAGTGAAAAAACTACCTCAGTGCTAAAGTAAAAAAAAAACTACCTCAGTGCTACAGTAAAAAAAACTACCTCAGTGCTACAGTGAAAAAACTACCTCAGTGCTACAGTGAAAAAAACTACCTCAGTGATACAGTGAAAAAACTACCTCAGTGCTACAGTAAAAAAAACTACCTCAGTGCTACAATAACAACACTACCCCAGTGGTACAATAGTCGTAGTACGCTATCTCGGTGCTACAATAGACGAACAACAATACCTTCTTCCCCGCCCCCCCCCACAGAAGCTACGCTACCTTCCTTCTACAATGAAAATAAAAGAGCACATCGCTACCAAGAGGTAACGTAGCACTGGGCTCACCTTACGATAGCTACAACACGCTACCTCGCTATATTAAGCAAAGAGCAGGGGACTTCACGATATAGCTGCTATATGAAGGGAACACGCTATAGTTTCTATGTCGGGAGGGGGAAACACAATATATTTCTCATTATTTCAGGAAACACTATATCGTTATATCAGGTAACACTATATCGCTGTTATATAATCAAACACACACTATATCACTGTTATATCAAGTAACACTATATCACTGCTATGTCAAGTAACACTATATCACTGCTATATCAGGTAAAACATTATATCACTGCTATATCAGGTAAAACACTATATCACTGCTATATCAAGTAACACTATATCACTGCTATATCAGGTAAAACACTATATCACTGCTATATCAGGTAAAACACTATATCACTGCTATATCAAGTAACACTATATTACTGCTATATCAAGTAACACTATATCACTGCTATATCAGATAACGCACTATATCACTGCTATACCAAAGAACACACTATATCACTGCTATATCATGGAACACACTATATCACTGCTATATCAAGTAACACTATATCACTGCTATATCAGATAACGCACTATATCACTGCTATACCAAAGAACACACTATATCTTTGCTATATCATGGAACACACTATATCACTGCTATATCAGATAACACACTATATCACTGCTATATCAGATACGACACTATAACACTGCTATATCAGGAAACACACTGTATCACTGCTATATCAGGAAACACATTATATCACTGTTATATCAGGAAACACACTATATCACTGCTATATCAGAGAACACACTATATTACTGCTATATCAGGGAACACACTATATCACTGCTATATCAGAGAGTACACTATATCAGTCCTGTACCAGATAAAAACATACACAATATCAATGCTATATCAAGGTAACGAACACACAATATCACTGCTATATCACTGCTACATCGAGGAACAAACACACAATATCACTGCTACATCAAGGTACAAACACACAATATCACTGCTACATCAAGGAACAAACACACAATATCACTGCTACATCAAGGAACAAACACAATATCACCATTATATCAAGGTACAAACACAATATCACTGTTATATCAAGGTACAAGCACACAATATCACTGCTATATCAAGGTACAAATACACAATACTACTTCTATATCAAGGTATAAACACACAATATCACTGTTATATCAAGGTACAAACACACAATATTACTGTTATATCAAGGTACAGACCTCACAATATCACTGCAATATCAAGGTGAGGAACACACAATATCAGTTATATCAAGGTACAAACACACAATATCACTGCTATATCAAGGTAAGGAACACACAATACCACTGTTATATCAAGGTACAAACACAATATCACTGCTATATCAAGGTACAAACACACAATATCACTGCTATATCAAGGTAAGGAACACACAATATCACTGCTATATCAAGGTACAAACACACAATATCACTGCTATATCAAGGTAAGGAACACATAATATCACTGCTATATCAAGGTACAAACACACAATATCACTGCTATATCAAGGTACAAACACACAATATCACTGCTATATCAAGGTATGGAACACACAATATCACTGCTATATCAAGGTACAAACACACAATATCACTGCTTTATCAAGGTACAAACACACAATATCACTGCTATATCAAGGTACAAACACACAATATCACTGCTATATCAAGGTAAGGAACACACAATATCACTGTTATATCGAGATACAAACACAATATCACTGCTATATCAAGGTAGAAACACACAATATCACTGATATATCAAGGTACAAACACACAATATCACTGCTATATCAGGGTAAGGAACACACAATATCACTGTTATATCAAGGTACAAACACAATATCACTGTTATATCAAGGTAAAAACACAATATCACTGCTATATCAAGGTAACGAACACATCGCTCTTCCGCTACGAGTGTCAACAAACATCGCCGTTACCAGCTGGTACATAACACTTCGATTACGTCATTACGTCATTGTTATGACAGCGTTATTACGACGTTAGTAAGACGCTCTTTGAGACGTTATTGCCCAAGGGGTCAGGTTGTTTTTGCACCCGATTACCCCGAGGTATCGTCTTTTACGACTTTGCTTGAGCGCTGTGCGACGCTCCTCCAGGTGTGTACATTACTTTAGCGTCAGCGGAACGTCGCGCTGATGTGAACTAAGACAAGACTGCGATTCGCAGGTATCGTAGATAGACAAGACTACGATTCGCTGGTATCGTAGATGGACAAGACTACGATTCGCTGGTATCGTAGATAGACAAGCCAAATGTGCACAGGTATCGTCGATAGACAAAAGTACACAGGTATCCTAGATGTACAAAAGTACACAGGTATCATCGATAGACAAAAGTGCACAGGTATCGTCGATAGACAAGACAACGGTACACATGTAACGTAGTTAAACAAGACATATTGTACACAGGTATGGGAGACAACACAACGGTACACAGGTAAGGAAGACAACAACGGTACACAGGTAAGGAAGACAACACAACGGTACACAGGTAAGGAAGACAACAACGGTACACAGGTAAGGAAGACAACACAACGGTACACAGGTAAGGAAGACAACACGACGGTACACAGGTAAGGAAGACAACACGACGGTACACAGGTAAGGAACACAACACGACGGTACACAGGTAAGGAAGACAACAACGGTACACAGGTAAGGAAGACAACACGACGGTACACAGGTAAGGAAGACAACACGACGGTACACAGGTAAGGAAGACAACACGACGGTACACAGGTAAGGAAGACAACACGACGGTACACAGGTAAGGAAGACAACACGACGGTACACAGGTAAGGAAGACAACACGACGGTACACAGGTAAGGAAGACAACACGACGGTACACAGGTAAGGAAGACAACACAACGGTACACAGGTAAGGAAGACAACACGACGGTACACAGGTAAGGGAGATGAACAGGGCGACGGTACACATTTAAGGTAGATGAACAGGGCGACGGTACACAGGTAAGGAAGACAACACGACGGTACACAGGTAAGGGAGATGAACAGGGCGACGGTACACAGGTAAGGGAGATGAACAGGGCGACGGTACACAGGTAAGGAAGACAACACGACGGTACACAGGTAAGGGAGATGAAGAGGGCGACGGTACACAAGGGAAAAAATAAACAAGAAAAATATGAGTGCATCTTACCTGGCGGTGGTGCAGTCCTTATAAAGGATGTCAAAATGCTTGACAGCTAGAAGCTTACACCTGTTGACACCTGGCTGGATAGCTCCTAAGCCTCGGAGTACTCGCACCTGTTCCACATTGCACACCAGAGGCTCTATCCCCAGGCGCTTGAGCTTGGTGTACACGGTGTGCAGGCCGCCCACCAGGTTCTTCAGGAAGAGTTCGAAGGCTTGAGGCAAACACAACATTGATTCGTTGTTTATAATGAATGCCGCCACCTTCTGTCCTCTGTACTCCACCAACTTGCAGTCGTTGGCTGTTGGGTCTGACGTGTGGATGGGCGGGGGAGTTGTAGGCGTGGGAGAAGTATAGGGCGGGAAGGAAGGGCGGCGGGCGGGAAGTGGGTGGCGGGGAAGGGAAGATGGGCGGCGAGTGCACTCCTGGAGGAGAAGGTCCGGGGACGGAGAGGGGCGGCGCTGCCATGAGGGGTGGTGGTGGGCTGCTAGGAGACAGACAGTTGACCATGCTGGTGATGACGGGTGACAGAGGCGGGGGTGAGCGTCCACTGGTCGACCCCCCTGAACGGACACTCCTACAATCGTCCGGTATAGAGGTGTCCTCCATAGCACCCTCCTACGAGCACTCGCACAAACGGCCGCGTCTCCCGACACTGAATTATCTCTCAAAATCCCCCCCGCGAGTGTCTCCGGCTGCCGCGGCGAGAACAATAGCGGTGGGCGCGGCGGGCGGCGTGGGCGGGTGCGGGCGGCCAGGTCCCGGCAGGAGCGGGCGGCGTGAGGGGGACGTGTAAGCGGTGCGAGCGTCGGCGGCGCAGTGGTGCGCGCCGCGGCCAGGCAGTCGTCACAGAGTGTCGCTCACCAATCAGCCGGTGCGCACACCCGCACAGAGACACACACACACGCAATACAAACACAACTTTTAACAAAATGTGTAAACGTAATATGCGGGTGCAAGCCATGTGTGCGTCCGTGTGTGTCCAGGGCGGCTGCGACGCCCCATTGGTCGGCCCTGCCCGCTCCGGAGGCCCCATTGGTCGGCGGGCGGGTGGGCGGAGCCGACCAGGCCGCCCCCCGACGTTTCGTTTCCTTGCAGTACTTGTCTAAATGTTTTGCTTTGTGTGCGCGGGGTGCAATCCTGCAGCTGCCTGCCCTGAGCACTGCTGGAGACGCTGCCGGAGTGCTGCCTGCTGCCTCCTGCAGCACACAACACGCAGACGCTGCTCTTACCGCACTAACGCGCCAAACTTGGCTCTGCTACGCACTCTTAGAATTCACATACTAACGATAGACTAGACTCTATTCGCTCTAGTTTCTTGAACTTCTTAAGAATTATATTTTCAAAACACACCTCGCATTTACAATTATTATTATTTAGTGTTATTACTGCTATTACTACTTTTATTATTATTATTATTTACTGTAATACTGCTATTATTACTACTATTATTAATATTATTATTATTATTATTATTATTATTATTAATATTATTATTATTATTAATAGAGCGCCTGGTAGCAATGTAGGTAATATTTTGATCTGATGAAGGCGGGAGGTTATCTCCATCTCCTTGGATCAAAAACCCTCCACTGTCCTCACATTGACCGTGAATCTGTTGTACAATTACCCCATGTAACGCTGTACATATGTACGTGCACTGAGGTACTCATGTCACAGGTGATAATAGTGCACCTGTGCTGCTGATCAGTGACCTGTGTGCAGGTGCGCGCCCAAACGTACGTACATGTACGTTTCACGACGCAGTGGTGTACACTACACTGCGTACAGAGACGTATAGTAATACCTTCATGTATACATTTCAACACATACACGGTGGTAATTCACCCACAGTGGGGGTTCATAACCCAGACTGGGGTTTCATCACCCACTGGGGCTTGAGCTTCAACACTGGAGCTTTACCCACAGTGAGGCTTCACCCTCCATGGGGGCTTCACCCACAGTCAGGCCTTAGCACCCAGAGAATTGATTTCACTCCACAGTGGGAGCTTCACACACAGTGGGAGCTTCACCCATAGTGGGAGCTTCACACACAGTGGGAGCTTCACCCAAAGTGGGAGCTTCACCCACAGTGGGAACTTCACACACAGTGGGAACTTCACCCACAGTGGGAGCTTCACACAGTGGGAGCTTCACACACAGTGGGAGCTTCACCCACAGTGAGAGCTTCATCCACAGTGGGAGCTTCACACACAGTGGGAACTTCACCCACAGTGGGAGCTTCACACACAGTGGGAGCTTCACACACAGTGGGAGCTTCACACACAGTGGGAGCTTCACACACAGTGGGAACTTCACCCACAGTGGGAGCTTCACACACAGTGGGAGCTTCACCCACAGTGGGAGCTTCACACACAGTGGGAGATTCACCCACAGTGGGAGCTTCACACACAGTGGGAGATTCACACACAGTGGGAGCTTCACACAGTGGGAGCTTCACACACAGTTGAGCTTCACACAGTGGGAGCTTCACACACAGTGGGAGCTTCACACAGTGGGAGATTCACACACAGTGGGAGCTTCACACAGTGGGAGCTTCACACACAGTGGGAGCTTCACCCACAGTGGGAGCTTCACCCACAGTGGGAACTTCACACACAGTGGGAACTTCCACAGTGGGAGCTTCACACAGTGGGAGCTTGACACACAGTGGGAGCTTCACACACAGTGAGAGCTTCATACACAGTTGGAGCTTCACACACAGTGGGAACTTCACCCACAGTGGGAGCTTCACACACAGTGGGAACTTCACCCACAGTGGGAGCTTCACACACAGTGGGAACTTCACCCACAGTGGGAGCTTCACACACAGTGGGAGCTTCACACACAGTGGGAGCTTCACACACAGTGGGAGCTTCACACACAGTGGGAGCTTCACACACAGTGGGAACTTCACCCACAGTGGGAGCTTCACACACAGTGGAGCCACACTTCACCCACAGTGGGAGCTTCACACACAGTGGGAGCTTCACACAGTGGGAGCTTCACACACAGTGGGAGCTTCACACACAGTGGGAGCTTCACACACAGTGGGAGCTTCACACACAGTGGGAGCTTCACACACAGTGGGAGCTTCACACACAGTGGGAGCTTCACACACAGTGGGAGCTTCACACACAGTGGGAGCTTCACACACAGTGGGAGCTTCACCCACAGTGGGAGCTTCACACACAGTGGGAGCTTCACACACAGTGGGAGCTTCACACACAGTGGGAGCTTCACACAGTGGGAGCTTCACACACAGTGGGAGCTTCACACAGTGGGAGCTTCACACAGTGGGAGCTTCACACACAGTGGGAGCTTCACACAGTGGGAGATTCACACACAGTGGGAGCTTCACACAGTGGGAGATTCACACACAGTGGAGCTTCACACAGTGGGAGCTTCACACAGTGGAGCTTCACACACAGTGGGAGCTTCACACAGTGGGAGTTCACACACAGTGGAGCTTCCACACAGTGGGAGCTTCACACACAGTGGGAGCTTCACACACAGTGGGAGCTTCACACACAGTGGGAGCTTCACACACAGTGGGAGCTTCACACACAGTGGGAGCTTCACACACAGTGGGAGCTTCAGACACAGTGGGAGCTTCAGACACAGTGGGAGCTTCAGACACAGTGGGAGCTTCAGACACAGTGGGAGCTTCAGACACAGTGGGAGCTTCAGACACAGTGGGAGCTTCAGACACAGTGGGAGCTTCACACACAGTGGGAGCTTCACCCACAGTGGGAGCTTCACACACAGTGGGAGCTTCACACACAGTGGGAACTTCACACACTGTGGGAGCTTCACACACAGTGGGAGTTTCAATTACAGTGGGATCATCACCTACAGTGGGAGCTTCATAACCCATAGTGGGGCTTCACCCACAGTGGGGACTTCATAACCCATAGTTGGGGCTTCATAATCCATAGTGGGGCTTCACCCACAGTGGGGGCTTTATAACCCATAGTGGAGGCTTCATAACCCATAGTGGAGGCTTCATAACCCACAGGGGGTTCTTTTCTTACTGTACAATGGAACTTCATCGCTCATAGTGGAATTTCACCCACAGGGTTTCAACAGTGTTTTTTTTGTCACAGTTGGGTTTTATCCACAGTGAAGCTTTGTCACCTTGAGTGGTGTTGTGCTGGTGCCCGGGCCATGTTGGTGACTGTGCCATGTTGGTGCCCGGGCCATGTTGGTGACTGGGCCATGTTGGTGACTGGGTCATGTTGGTAACTGGGCCATGTTGGTGCCCATACCATGATGGTGCCCGGGCCATGTTGGTGTCCCAGGTAATGAACGGGTGGATGACGAGGCAAAGGCTACCGCAGAGCGAACTAGCTCTGCTAGTTCGCTCTGCGGTAGACGCTGACCTCATGGAGCCATTACCCACAGTGGGGCTACGTCACCCATAGTTGGGATCATCACCCACAGTGGGCTTCATCACCTATAGTGAGGCTTCATTACAAAACGTACAATTGCACGTCACATCACGTACTTATGCACAAAATCTTCTTCTTTCAACAAACCGGCCGCATCCTACCGAGGCAGTGTGACCCAGAAAAGAAAAACGAAGGTTTTTTTTTTTTAAATTTAGTAATTTATACAAGAGAAGGGGTTACTAGTCCCTTGCTCCCCGCATTTTAGTCGCGTCTTACGACACGCATGACTTACAGAGGAAGAAATATTTTCCACTTCCCCATGGAGTTATGCACAAAATATATAATAAAATTTCATGTCCATGTGAGTAAAGTGTAGTTTTGTGATAAATTCCACTTGCCACGTTCGAGGGAGAGGTCGTCGTGGGAGACGGTAGTCCCCACTAAATAGCACCTCCAGCTCTGCAAAAGGTCGTCGTGGGAGACGGTAGTGCCCACTAAATAGCACCTCCAGCTCTGCAAGAGGTCGTCGTGGGAGACGGTAGTCCCCACTAAACAGCACCTCCAGCTCTGCAAGAGGTCGTCGTGGGAGACGGTAGTCCCCACTAAATAGCACCTCCAGCTCTGCAAAAGGTCGTCGTGGGAGACGGTAGTGCCCACTAAATAGCACCTCCAGCTCTGCAAGAGGTCGTCGTGGGAGACGGTAGTGCCCACTAAACAGCACCTCCAGCTCTGCAAGAGGTCGTCGTGGGAGACGGTACTCCCCACTAAACAGCACCTCCAGCTCTGCAAGATGTCGTCGTGGGAGACGGTAGTCCCCACTAAACACCACCTCCAGCTCTGCAAGAGGTCGTCGTGGGAGACGGTAGTCCCCACTAAACACCACCTCCAGCTCTGCAAGAGGTCGTCGTGGGAGACGGTAGTCCCCACTAAACACCACCTCCAGCTCTGCAAGAGGTCGTCGTGGGAGACGGTAGTCCCCACTAAACACCACCTCCAGCTCTGCAAGAGGTCGTCGTGGGAGACGGTAGTCCCCACTCAAGACAGCCACCTCCAGCTCTGCAAGAGGTCGTCGTGGGAGACGGTAGTCCCACTAAACAGCACCTCCAGCTCTGCAAGGTCGTCGGAGACGGTATCCACTAAACAGCACCTCAGCTCTGCAGAGGTCGTCGTACGTCCCCACTATAGAGACGTCAGTCCCACTAACAGCACCTCCAGCTCTGCAAGAGGTCGTCGTGGGAGACGGTAGTCCCCACTAAACAGCACCTCCAGCTCTGCAAGAGGTCGGCGTGGGAGACGGTAGTCCCCACTAAACACCACCTCCAGCTCTGCAAGAGGTCGTCGTGGGAGACGGTAGTCCCCACTAAACACCACCTCCAGCTCTGCAAGAATGAAACTCTTTTAACCTCCATCGCTGCTAAACCCATATGCTTCAAGACTCGTGAAATCGTAATAACACGACTCCAAACAAATCTCAGAATGGGTGGGGATCAAACTCATGGGTTCGATCCCCACCCATGAGGACTCACCTACCATGGGTTCTCGCCCCCACCTGTTCTGTGATTTATATGATTCAAGATATCGTCATTGCTTACCTAGGTCTGCCACGTTTCATCGTCTCGTGCAACCCATCTTGTGTGAAGGAACATGACAAGGAAACCATAGCCAGCTTTTGGTGTCATAATGTAACTATCATACAGAGAAGGGTAGCCGTTATGCCTCAGTTTCCGCATCTCTTAACATTGTTAGTCAATACTGTGTACAGTCACACGAGGTAGTCAGGCAAGCCACGAGACATTTTAGACACCAAGTTACCGCAGTGACTTCACAGTACTTGGAAGTGTCCACACCGAGACGATTTGTGCTGTTTGCTGAGAAGTGTTTACTTTTATCTAGATTAAGGACTATCGTGGATTATTTAGTTGCACGAGTCAATGATAGAAAAGCAGAAGGCTCTTCTGGGTGTCTTATGGGTAAACTGCGGTAAGATATTTAAGACGTAAATTTTCAGTAAAATAATATGTGAAAGCCTCCCTGGAGCATATAAAGAGGCCATATAGGTCATATAGGCCACCTGGACAAACTGCAGCGTTGGTAAGACAAGTTGCTACTCCAGTTCAACGCACGCAAGTGCAAGGTTTTAAAACCTGAGAAATGAGCAAACATTGGAAATGAAGTATAAACTGAGGAACAAACGGTTCATACCTTACTCAAGTAGAATCTACGTAGGAACAAAATAGTTGAATAACTTTTGGAGTAACTGCAAGACTGACGACTCTGAGAGAAGCTTTCAGGAAGCTGGAAAGACTCCCTCATGATTATTCACGACATGAATCAGGAATATCTCGAAGCACCCAGCACCTGCACTGATACAGCATGTCAGGTTACTGGAGATATTGCTGAGATTACCATAAATTTTAGTGTAAAAAATACTGCTCATAACCTTTATCTGTAAATGTTTACTTGCTAGACTCTAGGTACCACTCTAACTTGTGAACATGTTTTAGTCGGCCCGACACCGAGGACTCTATTCTTTCGGAGTTCACAGGTTGATGAGTGCTAAATTTTCTCGGGTTTAAGTTCGTTTCACGTGGATTATAAACAAGAGAATCATGAAGTAAATCACAGAACGCAGGCGAGTGCGCTAACCACTCGGCGTACGACCTGACTGACCTGTGAGTATTAAGATTCTCTCACCATGGGTTCAAACCCCACCCGTTCTGTGATTTGTTTGCAATCGTGTTCTTACGACAACATACTGACGCGGTGGTCAGTATGTTGTCGGTGTATCTGGTATATAAAAATGAAACTTTTACATAAAATAATAGAGGGAGTATAAAATCTAAAACGATGTATGGCTATGCAAGCGTTCTCAGGGATACAGAAAAATCTGCACTTTCCAGGACACAAACACAACTCGATTAGCAGAGGAGGGAACCAAGAATGGAAGGGATGGGTGTAGTGGGGTAAAATATTCTGTTCACATCAGGTGGTGGTAATTGCCTAACACAGGTGGTAACAGTCTTCCCCATCACAGGCAAGCTCAACAGATGGTGCAGTCTGTGAACTTCAACCTTTTGGGTTGCTCCTTCTAGACATCTATTGGTTCCATCTATAGTTCATGAACGATGAATGTAAATGTTGCCCATTCCTGGAATGACCGCAGCTTCCTTGGTGTTAAGCGACCATTATTGTTGAAAATGCTATGAAACATCGTTCCCAGATTATGGAACTGAACTCTTCTTCAGGTTGAGGGACTGACCACCTCAAATACTATTTCTCCAAGGTTGATGGATTGATTATATCATATTTGCTTCGCTCTTACACCTATGTATTTAACTGAAGAAGCCTATTGTGTAGGCGAAACGTTTCAACAGTAAAGATAACCAACTGTTCCACATGTGTCTTACTCATCACCATTATTGTTGCTGCTGCTACTGCTGCTGTTGCTTCTGCTGTTGTTGTTGTTGCTGCTGCTGCTATTGCTTTTGTTGCTGTTGCTGGTTCTCCAGGCTTACCAATATTAACTCACATATCCGGCCTCATCAAGTGTCGGTCCTGTAAACTAAATCACCAACTACGTCAGCCCTGAAACGAAATGTTTCGGGCGTTCTAAGTCGCTAGAAAATTTACTAACTTTTAACTAGAGGGCAAAACGCCCTTCATTATAAAACGTTGTGTTCGGTGGTGAGTTTTTAAAAGTCACAATGTGAAGAAAGGCGACCCTTGAGCAAAACGTTGTTTATTAGAGGCATCCTATGTTGTAAACGAACTGGTTCACCCTAGATGATGGCCAGGACTGTGTGAGGTTACTGGTGGTCAGGCAGTACACATATCTAAGGTGACGCTTATCAATGATGTAATACACACACACATACACATATATACATATATGTGTGTGTGTGTGTTTTTGTGTGTGTGTGTGTTTCATATGTTGACGTCAACTAATAGAAGACACAGGGTGTGGGTCCAAAAATATCTAGAACTCAGCACCTGATAACTACACTGGTTCATTACACCTGGTTAAGTACGCCGTGCATGCGACCGCACTTTAAAAATCAGAGTTCAGATGTAAAACATGATCAAAATCAGGCTGACAACTTGATGTCACAGTCCGTAAATACGAGTCATGCAGAAAGTCCATTGTGACTGTAAATACTTTTGCCTGAATACTGATAACTACATTACATGAAAACTGAAAGTATTATAATTACTTAGAAGAATAATACACATGTACAACATTGATGTATCTTCATTGCCGGAACGTTTCGCCTGTACAACAGGCGTCTTCAGTCGAAAACAGGGGAATATAGCATTGGAGACAATAGTATTAGTAGTTCTGATGTGATCAGTCTGCCAGACTTGGTAGGTGGTCAGTCCCTGAAACCTAAAGCCCAGGCATGTGATCATACCTTGTATACTAGAGTCGAGGTGAGATGAAGCAGCTGGAGGTGAGGTGACAGGTAAGCGTGTCCCACTAGGAGAATCAGGTCAACAGTTGTCTAGCAAAGTTGTAGGAGACTTTCCCTGTAGCAAGATACAGTGGTGGTGTTGAGTCACAAGTGTAAATATTGATAGTATACAACACTGACAAGGTGATGAATAAGACAAATGTGCAACACTTGGCTAGCTTTATTGATTGTTACTGATGTAACATATTTAGAGTAATAGCTTTGTTATACCACCATTGCTGTATCATGTCTACTTTAATACTGCTAGAGTAATGTTTCTACTTTAATACCACTACTCCACTACTCTAATACACTAATACTTCTGCAACATACAGTAACATCACTGTTGTAACATGTCTGTTGTAACACCACTGCTGTAACACTACAATAAGAAGGCACTGTAGTAAAACACTTCAGTAACAAGGCACTGTAGTAACACTACAGTAAGAAGGCACTGTAGTAAAACACTACAGTAAGAAGGCACTGTAGTAAAACACTACAGTAAGAAGGCACTGTAGTAAAACACTACAGTAAGAAGGCACTGTAGTAACACACTACAAGAAGGCACTGTAGTAACACACTACAAGAAGGCACTGTAGTAAAACACTACAGTAAGAAGGCACTGTAGTAACACATTACAATAAGAAGGCACTGTAGTAAAACACTACAGTAAGAAGGCACTGTAGTAACACATTACAATAAGAAGGCACTGTAGTAAAACACTACAGTAAGAAGGCACTGTAGTAACACACTACAATAAGAAGGCACTGTAGTAACACACTACAATAAGAAGGCACTGTAGTAACACACTACAATAAGAAGGCACTGTAGTAAAACACTTCAGTAAGAAGGCACTGTAGTAACACACTACAAGAAGGCACTGTAGTAACACACTACAAGAAGGCACTGTAGTAAAACACTTCAGTAAGAAGGCACTGTAGTAACACACTACAGTAAGAAGGCACTGTAGTAACACACTACAGTAAGAAGGCACTGTAGTAACACTACAGTAAGAAGGCACTGTAGAAACACATTACAATAAGAAGCCATTAAAGTAACATTAAGAATCAACTCCTGTAATACAACTGTAAGGAGTCACTGTAATAACTCACTACAGCAATAAGGCTCTGTAATAGCACTACATTAAAAAACTTGTGTACTAACATAAAATAAGAATGGAGGAACACTGCAGAAGGCCTTCTAGCCCATACTTGGCAGGTCCTTCTCAAATTCAACCCTTCTCAATCATAATTTTGTCCTACTTATTTTCAAAGCTACCCACTGCTGCGACACTCCCCCACAAGAGCATTGTTACCCTCTTGTGTCACGTTCAGATCACTACTGCCCCTCTCCCCTCCCTCGACGTTGGGTCACATTAACGCGGTAGTGAGGTTTGAGTGGCTTGTGTCTAGGGGCAAGAGCCTTTTCTCTGGGAGGGGAGTCACTCCCAACAGGGTGCCGCTCTTCCCAGCAGGATGCTTGCCTAACTAAAATCCCAGCATATTTCTCGGCATAAATGGTGGAGATATTTTCCCTTTCGTATACATTTGCATACAGGGCCGATGACTCGGAGCGAATTATTGACTGGACTGCGGAATATTTTACATTGCTTTGTGATTGTGATATGAGAGTGACCTGGTCATGACATAAGCCATTTGATGATAGTGCAAATTAGATAATAGGGACGGTAAATGGTTAAAATATCCATTTACCGCTAAATAACCAAACGGTTGAAGCGCTTCGTATATATAAACAAGGTAGTAAACAAACAACAAACTCGTTGGTAAAAATGGTTTGTGATACCGACAGGTTGTTGGGGGAAAAAACTGTGGAAACACTGGGACATTTTAATGGAAACGTCTCGGTCCTGGGACATTGATCACTTCAAATGTGGATGATCTATGCCTTAATAAAATACCAGATATGTGTGTGTGTGTGTGTGTGTGTGTGTGTGTGTGTGTAGTAGTAGTAGTAGTAGTAGTAGTAGTAGTAGTAGTAGTAGTAAGAAATTCGACGGGTGCAACACTTGGGTATCTTTAATGAAAGACATTTCGCCAACCAGTGGCTTTATCAGTTCAATATAGAGATATATAAAGACACTGGTAGATGAAGTATACACAGGTGAAGTATACACTATACACAAAAGAGAGTGCAAGATGAGGTAAACAATCCCTTAGCCTTGCACAGAACAATATACAGAAGACAGTGCAAGATCCCTCAGCCTTGCAGACCTACTACTGCTAATACGCAAGACAGTGCAAGATGCGATGTGTTACAAAATGACACGATATCTATTAATAATAGATATCTCCAGTGAACACTAGAAAGGATAGCCCTTCTAGCATCCAGCCTGTTACTGGGCTTTTGCAACAAAGTCAGTATCCTGTTTCAGTTATCCGACATATTATATAGCTTAAGAGGATTGCAACTGATAGGGTACTAACCAAACAGATATATTTAAAAGATTTATTATCAAAGTGAGAAAATCTAGGGTAGCAAAGTAAATCAAATATAAAGATATTAACTAAGATATCAATTAGAAGGTTAATTAGGAGGGTAGCTCCTACACTGCTCTCATATACAATAAGTCTGTGCTGAGGGCACATATATATAAATGACTCAGAAGTACCATCAGGTACAATGTCAGTAATTACAATAATATATATAAATAAGAATAAATGTGTGTATGAGTGTGCTCCCGGTAACTCTAAGACTCGACTCAACTAGTGTACGACAGAACAACTCGTAAGCTAGCTGCTCTAACAAACAGACAACCAGAACAGCTTGATTGTCCAGTAAAATGACCAATTCGCAGAACAGCACTATAACAGGCAACAGCAACACAGCATCAGGAACAAGGAGATAGAAAATCGACCCTAACTGTGGACCATCAGTAGATCCTCCAAAACAGTCACAAAACTCCCTTTCTACTGAAACTAGGTTCAGCATAAACAATCCCAAACTGTGGCGGTGCACAGATGCCTTATCGAAGTAGGTCCAGAGCTATAGCTTGAGACCTGAGTAGTATCAGAGTGTCAAGATGACACACAACCCAGAACAACGTCGAAAAATCACTTGTCTAGTCTATTCTCTGTGAACAGAGTTACACAGAGTCCTGAGAAGTATGCTTCGCCTCACGAACGAGTGCATACTCTACCCAACAGAGTCTAAAGTCGAGAAAACAAGTAGAAATAGGAGTGAGGTGTTGACTCGACGAGGGTCAGCAGGCCAGAGAGAGAGAGAGAGGGAAGAGGAACAACCACCCAGCTCAGGTGTGTTCAGAGACTGACTCCTCCCAGCAACTAGACGCCGGCAGCATAACAGTAGTTTGCCAACTCCAAGGCAGTTACTACACACTCTCAAGCACAACAATATTATATTACATCCTAACTAATAAATAGAGCAAAGTTAAATAAGAGTCTAATAATAATATAAAGCAAAATATTAACGATTTAGCTATTATCGAGAATATTAGCAATATAAAATTATAGAAAATGGTAATATACATTATATACATTGAGGCCCAGTTCAGGGGGCGCAATACGGTGATAAGATCCTAACCATTCCACTGGTTGGGATCGCATTCGGGGAAAAATAAATTGCCATACACGTATGTCTGAAACTCCAGTCCTGATGGGAGACACAGGATACACGTGTGCACCGAAAGGCGTGTGTGTCTCAATATGTCTCAGTATATACACGGTATATGCTGGTAGTTTAATCACTTTTTCATGGCTTAAAGTATTCTTGAGTGGTGGTGAAAAGGTTACCCTCAGCTTTAATGACCCTCGTGTAGTCGATAGGCTGTGAACCCCCATCATAATGTCAGTTGGTGAGAAAAATACAATGGCTGCTGGAACCATACAAGTGTTGAGTGCATCAACACCCGCTGTGTACTGGGTGTATCAACACGGTGCACTGGGGTGTATCAAACAGTGCACTGGGGTGTATCAACACAGTGCACTGGGGTGTATCAACACAGTGCACTGAGTTGTATCAACACGGTGCACTGGGGTGTATGAACACGGTGCACTGAGTTGTATCAACACGGTGCACTGGGGTGTATAAACACGGTGCACTGGGGTGTATCAACACGGTGCACTGGGGTGTATCAACACGGTGCACTGGGGTGTATCAACACGGTGCACTGGGGTGTATCAACACGGTGCACCGGGGTGTATCAACACGGTGCACTGGGGTGTATCAACACGGTGCACCGGGGTGTATCAACACAGTGCACTGAGTTGTATCAACACGGTGCACTGAGTTGTATCAACACGGTGCACTGGGGTGTATCAACACGGTGCACTGAGTTGTATCAACACGGTGCACTGGGGTGTATCAACACGGTGCACCGGGGTGTATCAACACGGTGCACTAGGGTGTATAAACACGGTGCACTAGGTTTATCAAATTAAACTATTAAAATATCAGTTACGTATAACTCTGATTTAAGTAATTCTGTCTCATAAACTAATAGCAACACAGGTATAATTGATACACGTAATTAATAATATACTGGGCATATTACACTGTCCTCTCCAGTATATTAATACTAAAAAATAAGTGTAAGGGTATAGTATATACAAGATTAAAAATACATAGTATCTTTCTACAGATTTAAGAGGATTTGAGATCTGCAACTAAAACCAACATTGTGCTTATGTTTTATAAATAATCCAGCCGCTGCTGCTGGTTTGTAATTGGTATGGTTTAATTGAAGGTGTTATGGGGGGGTTAGTGTATATTTTTGATGAAAGGTAAATAAATGCTCATGTGAGAGTCGAGGCGGCTGCCTTGTGTGTGTGTTGGTGCAGGGTAGTACCAGTGGTGACATCTGTTGGTGGTTGAGGGAACTATACTCCACACCACCACTACCGACCTCCAACCATCACCACCCCCATTACCACTGGCTCACCCACCACAACCACCACTGGCTCACCCACCACCACTGGTTCCCCCGCCACCACCACTAGCTCACCCAAAAACAACACCACCACCACTGGCTCACCCACCATCACCACAACCACTGGCTCACCTACCACCACCACCACTGGCTCACCCACCACCACATCTACTGGCTCATCCACCACCACCACCGGCTCACCCACCACCACCATCACCACCACCACTGGCTCACCCACCACCACCATCACCACCACCACTGGCTCACCCACCACCACCATCACCACCACCACCACCACTGGCTCACCCACCAACACCACCACTGGCTCACCCACCACCACCACTGGCTCACCTACCACCACCACTACCACTGGCTCACCTACCACCACCACTACCACTCTCTCACCTACCACCACCACTACCACTGGCTCACCTACCACCACCACTACCACTGGCTCACCTACCAACACCACTACCACTGGCTCACCTACCACCACCACTACCACTGGCTCACCTACCACCACCACTACCACTGGTTCACCTACCACCACCACTACTACTGGTTCACCTACCACCACCACTACCACTGGCTCACCTACCACCACCACTACCACTGGCTCACCTACCACCACCACTACCACTGGCTCACCTACCACCACCACTACCACTGGCTCACCTACCACCACCACTACCACTGGCTCACCTACCACCACCACTATCACTGGCTCACCTACCACCACCACTACTACTGTCTCACCTACCACAACCACTACCACTGGCTCACCTACCACCACCACTACCACTGGCTCACCTACCACCACCACTACCACTGGCTCACCTACCACCACCACTACCAATGGTTCACCTACCACCACCACTACCACTGGCTCACCTACCACCACCACTACCACTGGCTCACCTACCACCACCACTACCACTTGCTCACCTACCACCACCACTACCACTGTCTCACCTACCACCACCACTACCACTGGCTCACCTACCACCACCACTACCACTGGCTCACCTACCACCACCACTACCACTGGCTCACCTACCACCACCACTACCACTGGCTCACCTACCACCACCACCACTACCACTGGCTCACCTACCACCACCACTACTACTGGCTCACCTACCACCACCACTACCACTGGCTCACCTACCACCACCACTACCACTGGCTCACCTACCACTACCACTACCACTGGCTCACCTACCACCACCACTACCAATGGTTCACCTACCACCACCACTACCACTGGCTCACCTACCACCACCACTACCACTGGCTCACCTACCACCACCACTACCACTGGCTCACCTACCACCACCACTACCACTTGCTCACCTACCACCACCACTACCACTGTCTCACCTACCACCACCACTACCACTGGCTCACCTACCACCACCACTACCACTGGCTCACCTACCACCACCACTACCACTGGCTCACCTACCACCACCACTACCACTGGCTCACCTACCACCACCACTACCACTGGCTCACCTACCACCACCACCACCACTGTCTCACCTACCACCACCACCACCACTGTCTCACCTACCACCACCACTGCCTAACTCTTCCCATCATCATAATATATTTTATTCCACATGCTATTTACTTCTCAGTGGTAAACTTAACAGTCAACATTAATTGAACTACACATCTTATAATCTTTCCATATATTAAATTTCTATATATTAAATTACCTATAACTGTATATATACCTCTCGGTGTATATACACTGATATAGGTATACCTCTCGGTGTATATACACTGATATAGGTATACCTCTCGGTGTATATACACTGATATAGGTATACCTCTCGGTGTATATACACTGATATAGGTATACCTCTCGGTGTATATACACTGATATAGGTATACCTCTCGGTGTATATACACTGATATAGTATACCTCTCGGTGTATATACACTGATATAGGTATACCTCTCGGTGTATATACACTGATATAGGTATACCTCTCGGTGTATATACACTGATATAGGTATACCTCTCGGTGTATATACACTGATATAGGTATACCTCTCGGTGTATATACACTGATATAGGTATACCTCTCGGTGTATATACACTGATATAGGTATACCTCTCGGTGTATATACACTGATATAGGTATACCTCTCGGTGTATATACACTGATATAGGTATACCTCTCGGTGTATATACACTGATATAGGTATACCTCTCGGTGTATATACACTGATATAGGTATACCTCTCGGTGTATATACACTGATATAGGTATACCTCTCGGTGTATATACACTGAGGTAGTCAGACATCGGGGTGCATTTTGCTGGTGTCTCATTCATCAGCAGATCTGTTATCAATATTAATTGTAGCTCTAGATATCCTCCTCTTATTCTCCCTCCTCTGTTCCCTTCATTTATTCTCCCTCCTCTTTTCCCTTCATTTATTCTCCTTCTTTTCCCTTCATTTCTTCTCCCTCCTTTTCTTCTCCTTCCTCTTATTCTGCTTTCTTTTTTTCGCCCTCTTTTAGTCACGCCCCGACCTTGTTTAATCTCTCTTTCTCTCTCTCTCTGTCTGTCTGTCTGTCTCTGTCTCTCTCTTTCTCTCTCTCTCCCTCCTCTCGCTCGCTCTTACTATGAATATTGTATTCCCGGGAATACATCTATGCTATGAACGTTGTATTCTCAGCCAAGACTGAGTGACTGATTACCTCATCTTTTATATATGCTTCTACAGTCCTCACATTATGTCCTTGTATTGTACTGATAAAGCCACTGGAGGGCGAAACGTCTACTAATAAAGACACCCAGATGTTGCACATGTGTCTAATTTTTCATCTTGCGATTAGTGAAATTGAAAGAAATTAGAAATATTTCTTTTCATATGCCAAAAACAAGGCAAAAACCACTTCTAGTATAGGGCCCCTGCTCAGACAAGACGGATCTTACACAGATGAGAACAATGAAATGAGTGAGATACTGAAATCTCAATATGACTCAGCGAACCACTAATCCGTCTGAAGATAGACAATCCAAACAATTTTTTCATGAATGAGCCTCAAAACCCTGCCAATGTATGCCAAATATCTGACATAACCCTAACTCTTCTAGACTTTGAGAAAGCCATCGACGACATGGCCATGCACTCAGCCCCAGGCCCAGACTCGTGGAACTCTGTGTTCATTAAGAACTGCAAGAAACCCCTCTCACAGGCCCTAAGTATGCTATGGAGAAGGAGCTTAGACACAGACGAGATTCCACAGTCACTAAAAACAACGGATATAACCCCACTCCATAAAGGTGGCAGCAAAGCAGTAGCTAAGAACTATAGACCAATAGCTTTAACGTCCCATATCATAAAAATCTTTGAAAGAGTTCTAAGAAGCAGGATAGCAAACCACCTGGACTCCCAAAAATTGCACAACCCAGGGCAACATAGTTTCAGAGCAGGTCGCTCCTGCCTCTCGCAACTGCTAGACCACTATGATATGGTCTTAGATGTTCTGGAAAACAAACAGAATGCAGATGTAGTATACACAGATTTTGCAAAATCCTTTGACAAGTGCGATCATGGTGTAATAACACACAAAATGCGTGCTAAAGGGATAACTGGCAAAGTAGGCAGATGGATCTTCAACTTCCTAACCAATCGAACACAGAGTAGTGGTAAACTGAGTTAAATCGGATGCTGCCATAGTGAAGAGCTCTGTCCCACAAGGCACAGTACTCGCACCTATCCTGTTCCTCATTCTCATATCAGACATAGACAGAGATGTAAACCATAGCACTGTATCATCCTTTGCAGATGATACAAGGATCTGCATGAGAGTGCCATCCATTGAAAACACGGCAAATCTCCAAGAATATATAAACCAAGTTTTCCAATGGGCAACAGAGAACAATATGATGTTCAATGAAGACAAATTCCAACTACTCCGTTATGGAAACCTGGAGGAAATAATAACTAGGACTGAGTATATTACAAACTCTAATCACACTATAGAGCGGAAAAGTAATGTGAAGGACCTGGGAGTGGTAATGTCTGAAGATCTCACCTTCAAGGATCACAACAATGCCACTATCACATCTGCGAGGAAACTGATAGGATGGATAATGAGAACATACAAGACAAGAGATGCCAAGCCAATGATGATCCTTTTTAAATCACTTGTTCTCTCTAGGCTAGAATACTGCTGTACATTAACATCCCCATTCAAGGCAGGTGAAATTGCAGATCTAGAGAATGTACAGAGAACCTTTACTGCACGTATAAGTTCCATCAAACACCTTAACTACTGGGAACGCCTGGAAGCACTAGACTTATATTCACTGGAGCGCAGGCGAGAGAGATATATCATAATCTACACCTGGAAGATTCTGGAGGGACTGGTCCCTAATATGCACACAGAAATCACTCCATACGAAGGCAAAAGACTTGGCAGACGGTGCAACGTACCCACAGTGAAAAGTAGGGGCGCCACTGGTACACTAAGAGAAAACACAATAAGTGTCCGGGGCCCAAGACTGTTCAACAGCCTCCCACCAACCATACGGGGCATTACCAGTAGACCTCTGGTTGTCTTCAAGAGGGAGTTGGACAGATACCTAAAGTCAGTGCCGGATCAGCCGGGCTGTGGTTCGTACGTTGGACTACGTGCAGCCATCAGTAACAGCCTCGTTGATCAGGCCCTGATTCACCGGGATGCCTGGTCATAGACCGGGCCGCGGGGACGTCGATCCCCGGAATGCCCTCCAGGTAGACTCCAGGTAGATACTACGATGATGCTAGACGCTGTCGACGATGTTGACTTAACAAAGGTCCTGCTTTAGAGCAACTGACGAAGGACTTCTCATCCATGGATGCTGGTTCCTTCTCTCAGAGGTTGATTCCAGATAGATGCGACGCTCTCCTTGTTTTCACTGCCCTTACAGAATGTAATACCGAATCAAGGCTTGGTTGTAGTGGGCCTGATTTCCTGGCGTGGGAAGCCAGGAAATCAGTCCCACAAGTACAACCTAATTAGAAATGGTTATAATAATAACCATAGTTTTTAAAAGGGGGGGCCCGGTAAGCCGGCGGAAAGCCTCGTTCAAATAACCTAAAGCTCCAACTGCCAACTGCGGGTCATCATGTGACTAAGACCCGAGTCAGGAAACACTTAGATTTTGCCACCGAGGTGACTAGTTTATTGTATACCCCATATCCATCCTGCGGATGGTAGCACAAGAGCATATGGATACATAAAAAGCCTTGGAACTAGGACCCAAAAGGATTAACAGGAGTACATCTGGATTTATATCTACAGTTCACTTATCTGTTGCAAACAAATTTAGGAGATTTGCTTAATATACCTGGTATCTTATTTTCATTAATAAGATATCTTGACATGTCAAACAGGTTATTATACTATTTATTTCTATATTCCTCAATAAGTGGACAATTAAGCTAGCGACCACAGGGCTGGCCACATACTTTGCATTTAGGTTGATCATCTGTGTGTCTCCCAAACTGCCAGAAGTACTTGTAACCAAGCCTAAACCTGGCCACTACAACATCAGTCAGTCTGTTTACATTGCAAGTTGCTCCATAAACGTACTTATCTAAGTTCATGGTTCTAATTGCATTCCTATAACATTCATTTTCATTATTTACCTCTCTCCAAATATTGTTCCTAATCCTAGACACAGATATACCAAAGTTATATTCTACATTCTCCTTCAGGGTACTTTTCTTGGCTAACATATCAACTTTATCATGAAGGAGTAATCCAGTGTGTGTTGGGATCCATAGCAATTGTACATTAATACCATTTTCCCGGATTTTTTAGTATCTGTACCTGGCTTCTCCAATTTGCATGTTGTTAGTCATTATGTGAGCAAGAAGGACATAAGAACATAAGAAAGGAGGAAAACTGCAACAGGTCTAAGGAACACTGCAACTGGTCCTGGTCAAATCCAAACCATTAACAAAAATATTCGCTCAACCCATCATCAATGTTACCCAAGCAGCAAGCCGTGGCAACCCCACCAACTCAAGTGCAAGTCCCACTCAAATCCAACCCCTATCACTTGTCCTCTTTCCTGATAAACCTTACCTAACCTAAGTACCACCTGCGTTAGCTGCACTAGGCAACACTCCAGCTCCCCCTCCTGTAGCAGAGCTCTTGCCAGTTATTCGTGGTTTTAATTTATGACCGCTGCATCACACCAGCCACTGTTAAGGAAGCCAGATGAATGATGAGTCCACAAAAAAGCCGGAAAATGGAGGGCTTTAACTCATCACAAGACGTGCTTCAGCAACATCATCTCCGTGTAGCACACCACGCAGGACATGTGTGGGGTCACACTTGGCTGCAGAATCGTGGAGGGTTCCATGATGACGGTGTCACCAGCTGCAGTAACCTGAAGGGAAATAATCAAGTGAGGGAGCTAACCAAAAGTTATGGAGGGCGTTGCAAATGTGTTGCAACAAGCTTGCCTAGCACCGTCCCGTGGTAGCGTGTTGCAACAGGCTTGCCTAGCACCGTCCCGTGGTAGCGTGTTGCAACAAGCTTGCCTAGCACCGTCCCGTGGTAACGTGTTGCAACAAGCTTGCCTAGCACCGTCCCGTGGTAGCGTGTTGCAACAAGCTTGCCTAGCACCGTCCCGTGGTAGCGTGTTGCAGCAAGCTTGCCTAGCACCGTCCCGTGGTAGCGTGTTGCAACAAGCTTGCCTAGCACCGTCCCGTGGTAACGTGTTGCAACAAGCTTGCCTAGCACCGTCCCGTGGTAACGTGTTGCAACAAGCTTGCCTAGCACCGTCCCATGGTAACGTGTTGCAACAAGCTTGCCTAGCACCGTCCCATGGTAATGTGTTGCAACAAGCTTGCCTAGCACCGTCCCATGGTAACGTGTTGCAACAAGCTTGCCTAGCACCGTCCCGTGGTAATGTGGAGGCTTCCGAGAACAACAGTAGATATTATTTGTTTCCATTGTTACAATTACATTGTCTTCTGTTGTGTGTGTGTGTGTGTGTGTGTGTGTGTGTGTGTGTGTGTACTCAGTGAGTTATACTTGTTATTTATTGTTAATAAGGAGCAACACCTAGAACGGTAGTTGGTTGTGCTCTTCATATTCCTTATTAATTTTAATGAATGTTGCTGTAAAATTATCACTGAGGTAATAACACACAGACACAGAAACACACACAGACACAGAAACACACACAGACACAGAAACACACACAGACACACACACACACATACACTCACACAAACTCACACACACACACACACACACACACACACACACACAAGTAGGTCGACACATGGTCACTCTGTGTGACAAATTATAAAACATATATAATCACTCGGAAATGTTGAGTAAAAAGTAGGTATTCAGCCGTGAGTGTTGAACAGAGTGGTGGGAGAGAGAGAGACAGGTAAGAAGTGCTCACCTCGGGTTCTGGGAACCTGGCCATATAACCTCTTTTTCAAGCCTGTTGCAGTTCTGTTATCTAAATCAGCATTTATTATACGTGGTATTTGTCTCGTAGGAGGCCCCGAGTTGGTACTGCCGTAGTGGCAATAGTCTTGTTTGTATATTATGTCTGTAGGAAACGATAACTCGGGGCCTCCTACGAGTGAAACACCCTGTATATGGTGACCTTTAGAGGAAGGAGTATGGGTGCTTTGATGCCTGTGAGAGGCTCTTGATCCATGGAACTCGCAACTAAACGATTGAATGATTGAATTCTATTTAAAATCTAGAAAACTCAGATGCAACACCATCAAAGTGGTCTGAATGTGGCAAAATAAAAACCCCTCTGATAATCACGTTACCACTCAAAATATATATTTTCTCCATTGACTCACCACCTTTTTCATTCAGATACAATTCAGATAGCACTGATATACTGTGAGAAGTACAGGGTATATCATTAGTAAATCTGACAGTAGACTTGCCCCTCTACACGCATGAGTTAAAGCGAAATGGTGTGATCTCAAAGGATGGCAGTGATGTAGTGAGTGCGGGTGGTTTGTCTCTAGCTGCTAGGTATGACAGGTGGTTTGTCTCTAGCTGCTAGGTATGACAGGTTTTTTGTCTCTAGCTGCTAGGTATGATAGGTGGTTTGTCTCTAGCTGCTAGGTATGACAAGTGGTTTGTCTCTAGCTGCTAGGTATGACAGGTGGTTTGTCTCTAGCTGCTAGGTATGACAGGTGGTTTGTCTCTAGCTGCTAGGTATGACAGGTGGTTTGTCTCTAGCTGCTAGGTATGACAAGTGGTTTGTCTCTAGCTGCTAGGTATGACAGGTGGTTTGTCTCTAGCTGCTAGGTATGATAGGTGGCTTGTCTCTAGCTGCTAGGTATGACAGGTGGTTTGTCTCTAGCTGCTAGGTATGACAGGTGGTTTGTCTCTAGCTGCTAGGTATGACAGGTGGTTTGTCTCTAACTGCTAGGAATGACACTATCACAGGTTGTGACAGTGTCATTTAAGAAAGGCAACGTTAAAATCTTACAAACTTTAAAGACTAGTAATCATACTGGGAAAATCAGGTACTTCTAAGGCTGATATCGTTAATACTGGAAGATGCTGTCGAAGACCAGTCAAAACCCTTCCGCTGATTTATGGGACCTTGTCATTCCATCTCCGCCTGCCTACACTCGGGCAGGTGGAGATTATTAACATCCACTACCTGTGCACAGTATAGATTTTGACTGGAAAATGAAAGATAAATCGCCCTGTGCCCGTCCTCATTTCTGGTCGTGTGCTCTTCCAGCACTGCTGAAGGTTAGCTCATGCAACTGCCATGTTTTGGTTCGTCATGGACACTTTAACAGTGCTTCCCTGGAAGCATTGGGTTATATAATCCTTGATACCATCAGTGTACTTTTATTTGTAGCACGTTATCAGTATTTACCTTTTTATTTTAATAACCAACTAGGCAATAATTAAAGAAATAATCTTCCTGTATATTTCCCTTTATATAATGAGCAGTTTTGTAGCAATTTCATATTCACAGTTTTAATTTTATATGATATTTGTGTGTAAATGCACCTTAAAGACATCTGAACATCGTGAATGCGATGTTCAGATGTCAGACTTAAATCTTCCTGGTGCATTTGACATAGCGTAAAATAAGTAACCAGAAACGAAGGGAATAATCAGGATCACGCATTTAAAATCATATTTGAAGTTAAAATCATATTAGAAGTCATAGTCAAAATATGTTTTGGCGGCCATCTTGGATTTCGGCAAATTACGCAGACTGCTCAATGCTGTCATGGTGGCACTCATGGGAGCCAGTACTAGGGACTCCTATGGAATTCCTGGATTATCCATGAAGCGATAAGGGTGGCTGGCGGAACTCTTTATTCTCACAATTAATCTCAGTTTTAAATATTACCTTGTACTCGTTCAATACCAGAATTGCTTGATCTTAAATTCTCTATGAACGTTACATTTTGGCAAGCTTGCTAAAAAGCTCTAAAATGTTAAGATTCAGCTTGAAATTCTGAATTTTTATTACATCACCTAAATAATCTCCTGTGTCTCGAGTACTGCTCCCACGTCTTGAGTACTGATCTCTCGTCTTGAGTACTGCTCCCACGTCTTGAGTACTGATCTCTCGTCTTGAGTACTGCTCCCACGTCTTGAGTACTGATATCTCGTCTCGAGTACTGCTCCTACGTCTTGAGTACTGATCTCTCGTCTCGAGTACTGCTCCCACGTCTTGAGTACTGATCTCTCGTCTTGAGTACTGCTCCCACGTCTTGAGTACTGATCTCTCGTCTCGAGTACTGCTCCTACGTCTTGAGTACTGATCTCTCGTCTCGAGTACTGCTCCCACGTCTTGAGTACTGATCTCTCGTCTTGAGTACTGCTCCCACGTCTTGAGTACTGATCTCTCGTCTCGAGTACTGCTCCTACGTCTTGAGTACTGATCTCTCGTCTTGAGTACTGCTCTCTCGTCTCGAGTACTGCTCCCACGTCTTGAGTACTGATCTCTCGTCTCGAGTACTGCTCCCACGTCTTAAGTACTGCTCCCACGTCTTGAGTACTGCTCCCACGTCTTGAGTACTGCTTCCACGTCTTGAGTACTGCTCCCACGTCTTGAGTACTGCTCCCACGTCTTGAGTACTGCTCCCACGTCTTGAGTACTGCTCCCACGTCTTGAGTACTGCTCCCACGTCTTGAGTACTGCTCCCACGTCTTGAGTACTGCTCCCACGTCTTGAGTACTGCTCTTGCGTCTTGAGTACTGCTCTTGCGTCTTGAGTACTGCTCCCACGTCCTGAGTACTGCTCCCACGTCTTGAGTACTGATCTCTCGTCTTAAGTACTGTTCTCTCGTCTTGAGTACTGCTCTCGCGTCTTGAGTACTGCTCTTGCGTCTTGACTACTGCTCCCGCGTCTTGAGTACTGCTCCCACGTCTTGAGTACTGATCTCTCGTCTTGAGTACTGTTCCCACGTCTTGAGTACTGATCTCCCGTCTAGAGTACTGCTCCATCTTGAATACTGCTCCCACGTGTGAGGAAACCTCCCCTTCTACCAGTATGGAAGCCTTCCCTCAGGGCCGGCTGCCAGATTAATTAAAAAACTCAAATCTAGTCACGAATAACACAAGAAATTCAGATGGCAGTAGTTAAGACTCAGGAGTGCCGTGACCTCGCTGGCAGTCATACAACATTATTTACCTTCACCCACAAAGTTACACGTTTTTCCTCTTTCCGTTACTTCCATAACTTCTGGTCTCAGGATATTAAGTTCTTGACCGAGTTCTCCACACGTGTTGAAGTATTGTTGACGAAAGAGCAGTCCTCTCCTATGGTCTCCATCTCTGTGCTTTAATCCCAGTAAGGCTTTTGATAGCCCAGCACAGAAAACTGCCAAAGTTGTTGCATATTGCACTGGACGAGAATATATTTTTTTTGTGTGGTGGTGGTTCAAGGCACAGCTGACTAATACTAAGTGGCGAATTTGCAACAAACGTGGTGAAATAGGGATGGGCACTATGTGGTGGCACTCAGAACTTCAAACAAACATTTATCATGGTGGTGCCACAAGATTATCTCTTGTGTGACTTGTAAATGGTCCAAGTCGGACCGAAACGTCGTCATAAGAGTTTCTCTCCTGTGTGCGGGTTGTGTGTTCCTTCACTTTAATATCATTCACTAACGTATTCAACACTTGCCTACATGCAGCAAGGTGACTTGTTGCTCTCTACAGTGCTCTCGATCCAAGGAAATGTAGACAGACTCCCGTGGCCTGGCTAGCAAAGCTCTCGCTTTAACGCGGGTTCGATTCCCGGTGGGGTGGAAACATTTCGACGCGTTTCCTGTTGTCCTATTCACCTAGCAAGTAGGTACCTGGGTGTTAGTCGACTGGTGTGGGTCGCATCCTGGGGGACAAGACTGAGGACCCCAATGGAAATAAGACAGACAGTCCCTCGATGACGCACTGACTTTCTTGGGTTCTCCTGGGTGGCTAACCCTCTGGGGTTAAAAATCCGAACAAAATCTTATCTATCTTATCTTATCTTCTTCCTTGGTTCAGACCCAGGCGTTCCCCTGTGTCTACAAAACAAAAACAAACATACTAAATGTCGTAGGTAAGTCAAGTTGGGAGTGATTCGCGGACGAAGGCTCGAGTCTTCACCCATATTTGCACTGAATGACCCACAGGGGTTTACCGCTTTACACGGTTATTAAGTGAAACTACCTCTCTACATTTTTCCTGCTACTTTTAATGGACGACAACTCCACCAGGTGGTGTGTGTATGTATCTATATACCAGGTAGTGAGATATATATACACCAGGTAGTGAGATACATATATACCAGGTAGTGAGGTACACATATACCAGGTAGTGAGGTATATGTACACCAGGTAGTGAGATGCATGTATACCATGTAGTGAGGTACACATATACCAGGTGGTGAGGTACATATATACCAGGTAGTTAGGTACATATATACCAGGTAGTGAGGTACATATATACCAGGTAGTGAGGTACATATATACCAGGTAGTTAGGTACATATATACCAGGTGGTGAGGTACATATATACCAGGTAGTGAGGTACATTTATACCAGGTAGTGAGGTACACATATACCAGGTAGTGAGGTATATGTACACCAGGTAGTGAGATGCATGTATACCATGTAGTGAGGTACACATATACCAGGTGGTGAGGTACATATATACCAGGTAGTTAGGTACATATATACCAGGTAGTGAGGTACATAAATACCAGGTAGTGAGGTACATATATACCAGGTAGTTAGGTACATATATACCAGGTGGTGAGGTACATATATACCAGGTAGTGAGGTACATATATACCAGGTAGTGAGGTACACATATACCAGGTAGTGAGGTATATGTACACCAGGTAGTGAGATGCATGTATACCATGTAGTGAGGTACACATATACCAGGTGGTGAGGTACATATATACCAGGTAGTGAGGTACATATATACCAGGTAGTGAGGTATACCTGTGTAACCACTCCAGCATAACCCTTCGTTGACAGCCATCCACAGTGTGACACAGTTTACCACCTTCTTGTTTCCTAAGCTCATCTGATCACCCAAAGTCATACCTCCAATGACTTATGAATAACCAATGTATATAATTCTAACACGAGACGTATTTATGTGGCAATTGATCATTCGGGCGCTCGCGTTGTTGCTATCAATACCAACTTGATGAATGTGTGTCTATAACCCCGCACCCCCCTTGCGTAGGGGCATTAATCATTCAGGGCGGTTCTGGGTGCCAGGAAGCTACTTGCTTGTGGCACTCTCAGTATTTGTTAATTTGTTCCTCGTTGACATAGGTTACAGTGCCTGGTGGTAAGTACCGGTGTTGTGGTCGTGGGTGGCACTGGCCATAATGCCTGGTGATAAGTGCCGGTGGTGTAGTCACGGGCGGCACTGGTCATAATGCCTGGGCATAACTGCCGATGATGCAACCACAGGTGACACTCCAGGCTTGGATTTCCGTGCCACAATTTTAACTGCTTTTCGAATGAGTCAACCAGACTTGGGAGAGTGTTGTTATCTGAGTATTTTGTATGTTATAAACAAGTCTTCCCTAGTCTGGTGGGATAATTCTGGTGTATTTTAGTGGGCTGTAACAAAATACGACATGAGCTAAGTGAAGATATCTCCAGAGAATACTAGAAGGTCAACTTATTGATCCCTCTTTAGTATCTAGTTTGTTTCTGGTTTTATAAGAGTTTGTCAGAGAGTATTATAGTTCAGTTATCCCGTAAATTATGTGGTTTCTCAAATAGAGCTTTCCTGGATTGCAAGTGGATGAATACAAACCCACCAAATGAAAGTTGATATCTTTAATAACAAAGGTGTATAGGTCGTAATTATTACAATTAATGTAGTTTGAATAATAAAGGAGATAAGCTCCTATACAACTCTTGGAATATAACTTGGTATACTTATATATCATAGTTATTCTGTACATATAATCATGTGTGCACACTTTATAAGATACTGTACTACTCCTAATAAGTACCATGTGGTACGTTGCTATGATGTACTCAAAGTACAAGAGTAATGTGTATGTGTGTAAGTGCTAGGTATGTGCTCAGACCGACTCGACTTAAACTTAAAATGTGACTGACAACAAGTCGCTAAATAATCTAACTTCTGACCATCGAGGTATACAAACAGGTTGCCTGAACAATATGACAACCCATTTACCAAACAGCAATAATTGTCGAAGCAGCAGTGAACAGCGCAGGCAAGGAATTGAGGAGACAAAAACGACCCTAACTGCAGACCTTCAACAGATCCTTCACAAAAGGCATAAAACTCCCTTATTACTGAAACTGAGTTCAGCAATTCCAATTTCCCGACTATAACAGTGTGTAGATGCCAGAATAAATGTAGGTCAAGAGCTGAACTCGGGACCAGAAATATAGTGTCTCCATGACACATGTTAAGTCTAAATAATGCTCTGTGAACTGAGTTGCACAGAGTTACGAGATGTATGTCCCAGCTCACCAACAGAGACATTACCAAAAACAGAGTCTATATGACACAAGCTGAGAGAGAGAGAGAGAGAGAGAGAGAGAGAGAGAGAGAGAGAGAGAGAGAGAGAGAGAGAGAGAGAGAGAGCACGTTGCCTCCACGAGAAACAGCAAGAGAGGGAGAGGCAAGACCTGCAGATCCGACATCAGGTGACTCGTAGCAGCTTACCCCTGACACCAACTGCAAAACAAGCGGACAGGTAATTAGCAGCATTGGCAGCCAACATAACTCCAACAATGAACACAATGAGTTGTAATTGTTACATCCTATCTACATAAATAAGCAAATATAATAAGTCAAATAATAATATAAAGCATGAAATTTTCATTTTAGCTATTAATAAAAACAGCAATATAAAATTGTATGAACAGACAATATATACAAAATAGTTACTGTGTCCTTTCTCCGAGGTCGCAATATAGACCTAGTGTGGCTGCCCTGGTGTGGTTGTCCTGGTGTGGGTATCCTGGTGTGGGTGTCCTGATGTGGTTGTCCTGGTGTGGTTGCTCTGGTGTGGTTGTCCTGGTGTGGTTGCTCTGGTGTGGTTGTCCTGGTGTGGTTGCTCTGGTGTGGTTGTCCTGGTGTGGTTGCTCTGGTGTGGTTGTCCTGGTGTGGTTGCTCTGGTGTGGTTGTCCTGGTGTGGTTGATCTAGTGTGGTTGTCCTGGTGTGGGTGTCCTGGTGTAGGTGTCCTGATGTGGTTGTCCTGGTGTGGTTGCTCTGGTGTGGTTGTCCTGGTGTGGTTGCTCTGGTGCGGTTGTCCTGGTGTGGTTGCTCTGGTGTGATTGTCCTGGTGTGGGTGTCCTGGTGTGGTTGTCCTGGTGTGGTTGCTCTGGTGTGGTTGTCCTGGTGTGGGTGTCCTGGTGTGGTTGTCCTTGTGTGGTTGTTCTGGTGTGGTTGTCCTGGTGTGGTTGCTCTGGTGTGGTTGTCCTGGTGTGGTTGCTCTGGTGTGGTTGTCCTGGTGTGGTTGTCCTGGTGTGGTTGATCTGGTGTGGTTGTCCTGGTGTGGTTGCTCTGGTGTGGTTGTCCTAGTGGGGTTACTCTGGTGTGGTTGTCCTAGTGTGGGTGTCCTGGTGTGGTTGTCCTGGTGTGGTTGCTCTGGTGTGGGTGTCCTGGTGTGGTTGTCCTGATGTGGTTGTCCTGGTGTGGTTGCTCTGGTGTGGTTGTCCTGGTGTGGTTGCTCTGGTGTGGTTGTCCTGGTGTGATTGCTCTGGTGTGGTTGTCCTGGTGTGGTTGCTCTGGTGTGGTTGTTCTGGTGTGGTTGCTCTGGTGTGGTTGTCCCGCTGTGGTTGCTCTGGTGTGGTTGTCCTGGTGTGGTTGCTCTGGTGTGGTTGTCCTGGTGTGATTGCTCTGGTGTGGTTGTCCTGGTGTGGTTGCTCTGGTGTGGTTGTTCTGGTGTGGTTGCTCTGGTGTGGTTGTCCTGGTGTGGTTGCTCTGGTGTGGTTGTCCTGGTGTTGGTGTCCTGGTGTGGTTGTCCTGGTGTGTGTGTCCTGGTGTGGTTGTCCTGGTGTGGTTGCTCTGGTGTGGTTGTCCTGGTGTGGTTGCTCTGGTGTGGTTGTCCTGGTGTTGTTGCTCTGGTGTGGTTGTCCTGGTGTGGGTTTCCTGGTGTGGTTGTCCTGGTGTGTTGCTCTGGTGTGGTTGTCCTGGTGTGGTTGCTCTGGTGTGGTTGTCCTGGTGTGGGTGCTCTGGTGTGGTTGTCCTGGTGTGGGTGTCCTGATGTGGTTGTCCTTGTGGGGTTGTCCTGGTGTGGTTGTCCTGGTGTAGTTGTCCTGGTGTGGTTGTCCTGATGTGGGTGTCCTGGTGTGGGTGTCTTTGTGTGGGTGTCCTGGTGTGGTTGTCCTGGTGTGGTTGTCCTAGTAGGGTTGTCCTGGTGTGGTTGTCCTGATGTGGGTGTCCTGGTGTGAGTGTCTTGGTGTGGTTATCCTGGTGTGGTTGCTCTGGTGTAGTTGTCCTGGTGTGGGTGTCCTTGGTGTGGGTGTCCTGGTGTGGGTGTCCTGGTGTGGGTGTCCTGGTGTGAGTGTCTTGGTGTGGTTATCCTGGTGTGGTTGCTCTGGTGTAGTTGTCCTGGTGTGGGTGTCTTGGTGTAGGTGTCCTGGTGTGGGTGTCCTGGTGTTGTTGTCCTGGTGTGGTAGGCTTGGTGTGGTTGTCCTCGTGTGGTAGACCTAGTGTGGTAGGCCTGGTACCCAGGCCTACCACACCTCGCTGAAGAGGTCGTGGCTCGTGTCTAACATAAACACTACCACTAGCTGGTATTCTTTAGCAACAAGAGGAACGTCATTATCCAGGGAGGGTCACCTTACACCCGCTTCTTTCTATTTATGGTCTGCATGGAGGGAGGGGAAGGCGGGTGATAGTACTTTCTACGTGATCTTACGGGGGCGACTACCCACGCTAATTTAGTGGACAGCATGACGGAAGAGGGGGGAAGTACTTCTACGTGATGGAACTTGACGGGGGCGACAGTACTCTCTACGTGACGGAACTTGACGGGGGCGACAGTACTTTCTACGTGACGGAACTTGACGGGGGCGACAGTACTCTCTATGTGATGGAACTTGACGGAGGGGGACAGTACCCTCCACTGGTCAAAATTTGACAAGGGTGATAGCATTTACGAGGATAGAAGCACCAGTGGGTGTTAGCAGTATCTTTGGATGATGCTGGCGCTCATTAGGAATGTTACCACCACTGAGGTATGGCAGAATTCAAAAGAATGTAAGATTCTGTTTGTGTCCCAGGCCATATTGGTGTCCCGGGCCATGTTGGTGTCCCGGGAAATGAATGGGAAGATGCCGAGGTGAAGGCTCAATGTGACTTCAAAGACCATATACATCCTCAGCAAGTGATGTGCCCAGTGGGCCCTACAGACGAGCAGCATGTTATGCAGAGCTCGGATGTTGTGAGTGTTTGGCCCTCCTACCTTAAGAGTTGTCACTCAGAGACGAACCTCTGTCGACTTAGGATCAGACACCTCTTCCCTAGTCACCTGTTTGCAGCAGCTCCGGTCCCTCCCCTTTCTCTAGACAGTGACGTAATACTGACTGTAGAACGTATTTAAATTTTTGTCCACTATTTTTTTTTTTTTTTGCTTTCGTCGTGATTTTATTTGCAATTACTGGTGTGTCTTTAGGGATCTCGGGGAAATTTTATTTGAGTCTTTTGACACTGACTTTTAAAATGAATTATTTTTTAAGGGATGTTGGTTTAATTTGGTGTGACAGTATTTGTGTTGTGTTCTGTATTGTATTTGTGTACCAGGATTTTATTTTTGTTAGTTTTCCGCTTGTTCTTACGTGTGTTGTACTATTTTGTATAGACAAGAGCTCTGAATCATCTACATGGTCAACTGAAAAAAAGAACCTCTCACATTACAGAATTATTTGCCTACAGTACCTTCAAAAACCTTAAATACAGTGAGAGAAGATGTTGAGACTAACACAGACTAGACACCACTAAATAAGAGAATGATAAACCTGCGAAACTATTAGTAAAAGAAAATCTAATATTCAAAAGTATCCGGAAACGTTGTAGCCTAATAGTGTGAGACAACCATTAAGTAATGTTGGGGACCTGCCGGGGTACCTGTCCTCTGATGGCAGTCTACCCATGTCCGCCGCTGCTCACCTGCCACAAGTATTCTTCTTTAGTATGTATATGTATGTATGTATGTATGTATGTATATATATACATGTATATATATATATATATATATATATATATATATATATATATATATATATATATATATATATATATATATATATATATATATATATATATATATATTATAATAATAATAATAATAATAATAATAATAATAATAATTACCTGGGTGGGCGCCACTGCAAGCTGGCCGCCCATCACACATCAGAAACTTGGGTCGTACACACACGGGAACCCACCCGATCCATCCATTTTGTCCGCTTTTTATGATTTTTTGTACAATTTTCACGGTGGCCGCATGCGGACAAAGGCGGCATCGGCCAGCTTGATGAATGAGATCTTATTGGATTAGAATTAATACAGTGGGGCACAATGGGCGCCTGTCGGTCGCTTTTAAAAATCGATCGAGATGGATTCTGAACGCTCTTCGGATGGAAACCTTATATTTACTGTTTTCTTTGTATAAGCGCTTGTATATTTTTATTTACAGTTTGTAGCGATAACCATTTCAGCTTACAAATGCATTAAGATCGTAAATATTATGTGGATTCTAATTGTACAAACAGCTAGTAGTGCGTTGCGTGAGGCATATGATTGATCCTTGGCTAGCTTCTCTTAATCCTCGGTGCAAAGAAGTTGAGCCTTTTGTTTACAACGGAAGAGGAAAAAAAAATGACAAAAAAGCGAGTGTATCGGTTTTAATCGCGCGGACGTTTTGCAAGCTTCCGGTGGAGGTCTGAGCTTAACGAGCGCTCGGGGAAACAAGTGTGATGGATTAGCGGCGACGCTCGCCAAGCAAATGGCTGAATAATATAAAAGAATGACACATCACCTGCACATTCATCAAAGTTTGAAATGTGCTCCATTCTTTCATGTGTTTTATGACTCCCACCACCGGTAATTACTCTCTCGCTCCCCCCCCCCGGAATAAATTATATCATATGCAACTCGCTCGTGTATAAATATAATGAGAGACGCGCAGGCGGTTCTTGGCCTTATTGTTCGTGACTAGATGGGCGAGTGTTCCAGGTTCTGGTGATTATCTAGAATCTACAAGAAATGTTCGGTACTCAGGCTACATAACCTTGCTCTTGTGTGATGTTATAAAACCAGTAGCAGCGGACACCCGCGGCATAATGTTTGTCCCAGACGGGGGGGGGGGCTATACCGACCTGTTTGTTGGGGCTGAGCTGTCAAAATGGGGACTGATGCATCATTCGGCTTCCAGACCTCCAATGCCCTTCCCCCTCAATTTCCTTTCCCTCCTCCTTCCCCCTCTCCTCCATACCCTACCTTCCCCCAACCCTCCTATCCCCTCCTCAGTCAATTCCCCTCCCCCTCTTATCTCCCTACATTGCCATCCCCCTCTCATCAGCTCCTCTTTCCACCCTTCTCCCTACTCTGTAGTGTTGTGTTCACGCGACTCTAACGATACCCGGTGGGGTTACTCTTAGTGGTAACAAGTCACTATAAATACAATGAATAGAACAGTGAGTGGCCCATGGATCAAAAGTGATTTAAATGTGTCTTCTCAAACTGTATTTCCTGTGATGAAAACAAAAGAGCATCTGACGGCCCAGTGTCTATATCACAAGCCAGACCTGCTTTGTCTTCATCTCAAAAGAGATCTTGGGGGAATTTAAATCTAGTTTGGGTGCAGTAGCTAGAATACAGGCGTGTGAGTTGGTATGGACAGGAATGTAGACGAGTATGGATCATTTTACTAAGGGGCATTATGTAAAAAAACATGAGTTCTGGGAATGGGTTAGGTTCTAAAAAAACCGGTTTTACTGTCTATATCTTTTCGTAGCACGATGGGGCTGAGTGTAGAATTGAGATTTTTGGTTCTTGAATTCAGTCTTGTTATATTGGACGGTAATTTATATATGTCAGGGTGATTTTTAATTCGCATTGATGTGAATGATAGTGAACTACCCACGATACTAAGTTATAGAATCACTAACGACTACCCACGATACTAAGTTGTAGAATTACTAACGACTACCCACGATACTAAGTTATAGAATCACTGGTGTTGGCTACTATGAATGACGGTACCAGGTACCACTGTGGCAGGTACTGGAGATCACGATACCAGGTACCACAGTGACAGGTACTAGATATCACGTTTCTAGGTACCACAGTGACAGGTACTTGACACCACGTTACCAGGTACTCAAGGGACAGGTAGTTGGGTAAAAGGTGGGCCTGGGCCAACAATTAAGGCTCGCCTAACTGTAGCCTATAGGTTACCTGTAGTCGCTTCCGAAGGTCACTGCCCCCGCGGCCCGGTCCCAGACCAGGCCTCCTGGGTGTTAGCCTGATCGGTTAGATTATTGGTACCAGCCACCCGCAGTCCGACGTATGCACCATGGTTCTGCTGATCGGGAACTTATTTCAGGAATTTGTGGAGTTTCGTCTTGAAGACAGCTAGGAGTCTGTTGGTAATCCTCTTTATATTTGGAAGGAGGGTGTTGAAAAGTCGTGGTCCCCTTACACTTATTGAATTTTCTCTGTGTACATATTGCTTCCCTGCTTTTCACAGAAGGTATCTTGCACAACCTACCAAGGCTCTTGTGTTCATGAGCAGATATTTCGGTGTGCAGATTTGGGACCAATCCCTCCCGAATTTTCAATGTGTAGATCATGTATCTTTTTGGTTTACATTCTAAAAAGTGCAGTACGAGGGGTGTCAGGTGTTCATAGTAATTAAGGAGCTTGATTGAATTTATAAGAGCTGGGAAGTTCTATGTACACTTTCCAGTTCTGCAATTTCGTCTGTCTTGAAGGGACCGTTAGTTCACAACAATATTTCAGTCTAAAGGGAAAGAATTATTTGAGTAACATTATTGACTTGACATCATTGACTGGACATCATCGACTTGACATCATTGACTTGACATGATTGACTTGACATCATTGACTTGACATCATTGAATTGACATCATTGACTTGACATCATCGACTTGACATCATTGACTTGACATCACTGACTTGACATCTTGGGTTCCCCTGGTAAGGAAGGCACATATCCATCTGCCCACCGTCTCAGTTATTCTTGCACGCAAGAATTTTTACTCTCCTTTGAGTCTTCATTGTCTGAAGCGCCTTTGACAGCACACTTACCTTATAAAAACTCTTATAACCTTCAATAAAAAATATATATACAGGATTTTTTCATGTCTGTGGGAAGCAATTGATCCAACAAACATCATCACCATTTCCCATTTTGACAGAAAAAGTTTTTCGGCCATTTTCCGCCGGATTTTTAAAATTCCTTAAAATCACATCAGAATATACACTTAAAAATGTAAAATCAGATCATTTTAGCATCATACGAGGCCGTCCTTTCCCGGTAATTCCTAATAAAGGAAGATCATATTTTCATTAAGACTATTCATTACCGAAAATAACTAAAATTCATGAAAAATAACTGAAAGTTATCAAAAATAACAAAAAACGACCAAATATTACGAGAAAAAACTAAAAATTAGAAAAAATAACCATAAATTACGAAAAATCATTAAACATCACCAAAAAAAATCACTCCATTTCAACTATTTTTGAAGCTACTTAAGAATATGCACTTAAAATAAAAATTCCCTGAGCGTTTTTAGCCATTTTCGGCCGGATTTTCAAAATTCCTTAAAACCACACCAGGGGTACTATTTTCTATGCTGATTCAGAATATACACTTAAAAATGTAAAATCAGATCATTCTGTTATCATACGAGGCCGACCTTTCCCCGTAATCCCTAATAGACGAAGCTTTTATTTTCATTAATACTGTTCATTGTGGAAAATAACTAAATCACATGAAAATAGCTGAAAATTACGATAAATAACTGAAATTGATCAAAAATAACGAAAAATCACCAAAAATCATGAGAAATAACAAATTTAGGAAAAATGACCATAAATTACGAAAAATAACTAAACATTACCAAAAAAATCACTCCATTTGAACTATTTTTGAAGCTACTTAAGAATATACGTTTAAAAACATAAAAAGAGACCGTTTTAGCAAGGTAAATGGCGGTTTTCTCTCGTCTGAGTCTTCCATGTCTGAGGTGCCTTTTACGGCACATTTATCTTACCAAAACTCTCATAACCTTTCATGAAAACTGTCTATACAGGATTTTTTAATGTTCGTGGCAAGCAATTGATCCAACAAACAGTATCATCATGACTATTTTCCATTTTCAGAGAAAACGTTTTCGAAATGAATGCTCTAACACTTGTGTGTGATCGTGCACACATCTTCAGAAGCAACAAAAATCACAGGGTGAGTAGGAACTGGGACACAAGAGAGGTGGTTGAACTTTTGACAGGACACTTTATTTAATGATTGGACCTGAGGTGATGGAGATTCTCAGTAAGACCCAGCCAGCCAAAAGTCCACACGATTACTGTGCCATGACGAGACGCTTTTAATTACGACAGAGTTAAGGTTGAATTATTCCTGACTCTGCAGCATGAGAGATATACCTGTGGACTACATTCTTTATCATATAATCAGCCATTTTAAGTATGCCAAGATTAAGTTAATGGTATGTATTGACCTCTGTTTAATAAGACTGGAGTCAAGAATGTTACGTCCAACGAACGACTTATTATAAATTAATATTTTAGTGTGTTCCTAGTCAATGAGAAACACGGCACTGGACTCCCAGTTGTAATAGAATATTTGTTGCTTAAACCAAGCCTCAAAAACCTTCACTGTGACCATCTTGCAGTACGTCTAAGGATGAAACTGAAACACATTTTGAAGGATACTGAAAATACTAGTGCCACTTGACAAACACAAGCCTAGTAAACCCTGCTTTAACTATCCTTAGTTTTGCAGAGTCCGCAGTGTATTTACATGTCAGGATGGTGCTTGAAATCTCCACTGAGATCTGGTCTACCCTCAGTTAAGATAATAATGTTGAACTTCTTGATAAGCTGAAGGTTATGTTAGTGAGTCTGAACATCAGAATGATCGACTTTGATGTTACTGTTGTATTCAACCTGCCACTCCCACTCTCACTTTTACTCCCACTTCCACTCCCAGACTCACCCCACCCACCACATTTCTTGCTCTTCTTTCACTCCCACCTCTTTCCTCCACTCACACATCCCGAATCGCTTTTCCATCCTTCCCAGCCCAGGCCTCCCACCCGTCCCACAAACAAACCCCTCCACACCTCCCATCACAGCGACGGGGAAGGAAGTTCAGGGAGGTATGTGGTCATGTTACAAATGATGGATATAATAATGGCAACTTCCTCCGTACCAGGGTAGGCCTACCAGACTCCCTCCCTCCCTCCCTACGTGACTCCCTCCCTACCTGACTCCCTACCTGAATCCCTCCCTACCCGCCTCCCTCCCTCCCTACCTGACTCCATCCCTACCTGACTCCCTCCCAACCTGACTCCCAGCCTGAATCCCTCCTTACCCGCCTCCCTCTCTCCCTCCCTCCCTATTTAACTCCCTCCCTACCTGACTCCTCCCTACCAGACTCAATCTCTACCTGATTCCTCCATCCTGCCCAACCTGCCTCTCACTTTACCTACCTGTCATTCTACTTGTCTCCCACTCTACCTGCGTTTAATTCTACCTATATATATATTTATATTATATATATATATATATATATATATATATATATATATATATATATATATATATATATATATATATATATATATATATATATATATATATGCAATAAGATCACAGTAAACAGGTGATATCACAATATGCAGAACAACCACTGAGAAAAAAATTGCAAAATTCCAAGCAATGTGGCAGATGTTGCAAATGTATGGAATAGGAGGTAGGTTATTGAAAACAGTGAAAAGTTTTTACGAAGATAGTCAGGCTTAGGTTATAGTATGTAGGAGAGAGGGAGATTATTTCCCAGTAAAAGCAGGCCTTAAACGTTTGATGTCACCGTGGTTGTTCAATATATTTACAGATGGGGTTGTAAGAGAAGTGAATGCTCAGGTATTGGCAAGAGGTTTGGGGATAAAAGATAAATAATCTAACACAAAGTGGGAGTTGTCACAGATGCTCTTTGCTGATGACACTGTGCTTTTGGGAGAGTCTGAAGAGAAGTTGCAGAGGTTAGTGGATGAGTTTGGTAGGGTATGTAAAAGAAGAAAATTGGAAGTGAATATAGGAAAGAGTAAGGTGATGAGGATAAAAAAAAATAGGTAACAAAAGATTGAATATCAGGTTGGAAGGAGAGAGTATTGAGGAGGTGAATGTATTCAGATATTTGGGAGTGGATGTGTCAGCAGATAGGTCTATGAAACATGAGGTGAATCATAGAACTGACGAGGGGAAAAAGGTGAGTGGTGCACTGAGGAGCTTGTGGAGACAAAGAACTTTGTCCATGGAAGCAAAGAGGGGAATGTATGAGAGTATAGTTATACCAACGCTCTTATATGGGTGTGAAGCATGGGTGGTGAATGTTGCAACAAGGAGAAGGCTGGAGGCAGTGGAGATGTCGTGTCTGAGGGCAATGTGTGGTGTGAATATAATGCAGAGAATTCGTAGTTTGGAAATTAGGAGATGCAAGATTACTAAAACTAATATCCAGAGGGCTGAGGAGGGGTTGTTGAGGTGGTTAGGACATGTAGAGAGGATGGAACAAAATAGAATGACTTCGAGAGTGTATAAACCTGTAGTGGAGGGAAGGCGGGGTAAAGGTCGGCCTAGGAAAGGTTGGAGGGAGGGGGTAAAGGAGGTTTTGTGTGCGAGGGGCTTGGACTTCCAGCAAGTATGCGTGAACGTGTTAGATAGGAGTGAATGGATACAAATGTTTTTTAGGACTTGACTTGCTGTTGGAGTGTGAGCAGGGTAATATTTATGAAGGGATTCAGGGAAACCGGAAGGCCGCAGATGGGAAGTACAGTGCCGGCACTCTGAAGGAGGGGTGTTAATGTTGCAGTTTTATAACTGTAGTGTAAGAGCGCCTCTGGCAAGACAGTGATGGAGTGAATGATGATGAAAATTAATATTATATATATATATATATATGTATATAGGTAGTAGGTTGGTAGACAGCAACCGCCCAGGGAGGTACTACCGTTCTGCCAAGAGAGTGTAAAACGAAAGCCTGTAATTGTTTTACATGATGGTAGGATTGCTGGTGTCTTTTTTCTGTCTCATAAACATGCAAGATTTCAGGTATGTCTTGTTACTTCTACTTACACTTAGGTCACACTACACATTCATGTACAAGCATATATATACACACCCCTCTGGGTTTTCTTCTATTTTCTTATTAGTTCTTGTTCTTATTTCCTCTTATCTCCATGGGGAAGTGGAACAAAATTCTTCCTCCGTAAGCCATGCGTGTCGTAAGAGGCGACTAAAATGCCGGGAGCAAGAGGCTAGTAACCCCTTCTCCTGTATATATTACTAAATGTAAAAGGAGAAACTTTCGTTTTTCCTTTTGGGCCACCCTGCCTCGGTGGGAGGCGGCCGACGTGTTGAAAGAAGAATATATATATATATATATATAAATTAAATGTTTACACTTTTTTCAACAGATTCATTGGATGTTAATAATAAAATAGTAAAATAATTTAAAGACTAAAAAAAAAACATGCTGAGGTGAGTATTGTGGCAGGCAAGTAAGCAAGCAGACAAGCAGGCAGGCAGGCAGGCAGGCAGACAGGCAGGCAGGCAGGCAGGCAGGCAGGCAGGCAGGCAGGCAGGCAGGCAGGCAGGCAGGCAGGCAGGCAGGCAGGCAGACAAGTAAGCAAGCAGACAAGCAGGCAGGCAGGCAGGCAGGCAGGCAGGCAGGCAGGCAGGCAGGCAGGCAGGCAGGCAGGCAGGCAGGCAGGCAGGCAGACAGACAAGTAAGCAAGCAGACAAGCAGGCAGGCAGGCAGGCAGGCAGGCAGGCAGACAAGTAAGCAAGCAGACAAGCAGGCAGGCAGGCAGGCAGGCAGGCAGGCAGACAGACAAGTAAGCAAGCAGACAAGCAGGCAGGCAGGCAGGCAGGCAGGCAGACAGGCAGGCAGGCAGGCAGGCAGACAAGTAAGCAAGCAGACAAGCAGGCAGGCAGACAGGCAGGCATACAAGCAGGCAGGAAGACAGACAAGCAAGCAGGCAGGCAGACAGGCAGGCAGGCAGGCAGGCAGACAAGTAAGCAAGCAGACAAGCAGGCAGGCAGGCAGGCAGGCAGGCAGACAAGCAAGCAGGCAGGCAGACAAGCAAGCAGACAGGCAGACAAGCAAGCAAGCAGGCAGGAATGCAGACAAGCAAGCAGGCAGGCAGACTGACAAGCAAGCAAGCAAGCAGGCAGGCAGGCAGACAAGCAGACGCTGGCTACACGCAGAAAACATTATCATAACTCTCTAATTTGAACTGCAATACAGATATTATACAGATTTTGTATGGGCGTTCAGTCTCGAGTAGCAAAACATTGTAACACTAACAGCCTCGTACCTGCTCTATACAATTTCCCCAAACTCCATCTGTCATTTTATTTTTTTTTAATCGCTAATAACTGAAAATTAGTATTAATTTAATATATACTTTAAATCCTAGTCAACTTTACACTATCTCCTACTTCCACTGCCATCTTCCCTCTTTCCATTTCCTTTCTTCGACTCTCTACCACTCCCCGTCCTCTTTCCCAGTTCCTCTTCTCCTACTCGCCCTCCCTCACTCCCCTCGACAAATACCATCAAATGCAAGACCGGAACACAGCCCAAGGCAGCTGTAATTTCATGGACTAGTGATTAGTTTTAACTCTGACACACACACACACACACACACACACACACACACAAACAGACAAACAAACATCTCTCAGATCGACCTTGTCATGGACTGTGAGCAACAGATCGCTTCACAGTTCCTATAGACACCAATTTTTAAGGCATCTGTGGCGGAAGTATGTGGTGCTGGTCTATTGGAAATGTCATGATATTACTGTGGCCTATTGTTGTCTTGATAGTTCCCTGTGAAGACACTCTGTGGTTGATTGTTGTCTTGATAGTTCCCTGTGAAGACACTCTGTGGGTGATTGTTGTCTTGATAGTTCCCTGTGAAGACACTCTGTGGTTGATTGTTGTCTTGATAGTTCCCTGTGAAGACTCACTGTGGTCTATTGTTTTCTTGATAGTTCCCTGTGAAGACTCACTGTGGTTGATTGTTGTCTTGATAGTTCCCTGTGAAGACTCACTGTGGTTGATTGTTGTCTTGATAGTTCCCTGTGAATACTCACTGTGGTTGATTGTTGTCTTGATAGTTCCCTGTGAAGACTCACTGTGGGTGATTGTTGTCTTGATAGTTCCCTGTGAAGACTCACTGTGGTTGATTGTTGTCTTGATGGTTCCCTGTGAAGACTCACTGTGGTTGATTGTTGTCTTGATGGTTCCCTGTGAAGACTCACTGTGGTTGATTGTTGTCTTGATGGTTCCCTGTGAAGACTCACTGTGGTTGATTGTTGTCTTGATGGTTCCCTGTGAAGACTCACTGTGGTTAATTGTTTTCTTGATGGTTCCCTGTGAAGACTCACTGTTGTTGATTGTTGTCTTGATGGTTCCCTGTGAAGACTCACTGTGGTTGATTGTTGTCTTGATGGTTCTTTATGAAAACAAGGCACTGTGGTTGATGGTCTTGTACTCCATAATAGGTGCTCCTGGATGGGTTAGATGCTGTGATAATTGACCTATAAATCGTAGTCAAAGAGTGTGTCTGTGGTGATCGATCCCCAAGGCTCTCTTCCTTATTTTCTCTCTTTCTTTGCTCCTTCTCTTTCTCGTTATTTTTATTGACGATTTTGTTTTCGGTTTTGGGCGTTCATGCTCACCTACTTGTGATTGTATGGGTCGAGTCACAGCTCCTGGAATTGACTATTAACTTTCCGCTGGCGAATTTACTGCCTTCTAGCCTCATTGCCCTTGTTATATATGTTTCAAAGACTGTGTATGGCGTTCTCTCAATCTATCTCTATCCACCCTGTCAAGTCCTCTTGAGTAATATGTATGTAGTTATCATGTCTTCCCTGGTTCTTCTGTCCTCTGGTGTCGTCAGGTTCACTTTATTTAGCTTACCCTCATAGCTTATTTTTCCTCAGCTCTGGGACTTGCCTCGTTATATACCTCTGAACTTTTTGAAGCTTCTTGACATGCTTTATCAGTGAGGGTTCTATGATGGTGCTGCATACTCCCAAGAAAGGGCCATGACTGTTTTTGTTGAGATTCCTTTGATTTACTAGATGACCATATGCTGCAGAGGTTATTCAGTTGACGTGTACTTCTGGTGATAGTCTTGGCAGTATACTCACCCCTAGGTCTTTTTCCACGAGCGATGTTTGTAGCTCCTGTGTCCCGAGACTTCACTTAACTTCTGGTTTTCTTACCCCTTTAATCTCAGCTTTGCAAGTAATCTCTTCTCTGACCAATCTTGCAGTGTGTCCCTGTCCATTTGTAGCCTCATCCTCAGCAGCTTTTGTTCTCATTAATCTTTACATAACTGACTGTCTTGACTGGTTTCCCATTCACGTATACCAGAAACAACATTGGTTTCGTTACCAATCCTTGCGGAATCCCACTTGTTACATTTTCCCATTCTGACACCTCTTCTCGAACTTTGACTCTTTTCCAGTAAGAAAGTCTTTGATCCACTGCTGTGGATATCCTGTTATTTCTGCCTTCTCAACGTTCTATCTCATTCATCTGTGACGTACGGTATCAAATGCCTCTTTGCAGTCCAGGAATATAGTCCAGCCAATGATGATCCTATTTAAATCACTTGTCCTCTCTAGGCTGGCGTATTGCTTTACACTAACGGCCCCTTTCGAGGCAGGCGATGTTGCAGATCTGGAGAATATACAGCATATACGAATAACTTTTTCTGGGTACTAGGCAAAGCTACTGGTCATGTGTACTGGTCATATGTATTAGCCAGTGAGATCGAAACCCGCACAAGAGAATCGATAGATCACACACAATACAGACGATAGATCGCACACAACACAATCGATAGATCATTCAACGCAGACGATAGATCACACTCAACACACGCGATAGATCGTTCACAACACACGGTAGATCATATACGACAAAGACGATGAATCACTCAACACAGACGATAGATTACACTCAACACAGACGATAGATCGCACACATCACAGACGATGGATCGCATAGAATAAATGCTACAGCGCACAACACAGACGACAGATTGCGCACAACACAGACGACAGATTGCGCACAAAAATGACAGTCGTCGTAATCCCCAATAAAGCAGCAGCAACAACAACAGCAACAACAACAACAGCAGCAGCAGCAGCAACAATAATATCAACAGCAGCAACAGCAACAAGTGCAGTAGCAACGTCAAAAGAAGCAGCAGCAATAACAACGATAACAGTAGCAACAACAACAGCAGAGCAGCATCAGCAACAACAGCAACAACAACAGCAGCAGCAACAACACAACAGCAACAACAATAACAGTAGGAACAACAGCAGCAGCAGCAACACCAACAATAGCAGCAGCAGCAGCAACAACAACAGCAGCAGCAACAACAATAACAGCAGTAGCAGCAACACCAACAATAACAGCAGCATCAGCAACTACAACAACAGTAGCAACAAGAGCAGCAGCAACAACAATAATAGTAGCAGCAGAAACACCAACAATAGCAGCAGCAGCAACAACAACAACAGTAACAGAAGCAGCAACAACACTAACAACAGTAGCAGCAACACCAACAATAACAGCAGCAGCAGCAACAACAACAACAGCAGCAGCAGCAACAAGAGCAGCAGCAACAACAATAACAACAACAGCAGCAACATCAGTAGCAGCAGCAGCAACAACAGCAGCAGCAGAAGCAGCAGCAACAACAACAGCATTAACGACAAAAAATTTAGATGGTACACTATCGAAAGCCGTCGCAGTTCTTATGAAACTACACCGCCACCACAGGCGATAGATGGTGCACAACACAGGCGATAGATGGTGCACAACACAGGCGATAGATGGCACACCCAACACCATGATGGTAGGACAGCAAGCATGGCGTGAGGAAGCACTATCAATGATCTCTGCCACAACCATATTCATACAGCATTGGACGGTTCATTAATGGTGACCGCTGTTGGGGGTTCTCCCTCTGGAACCACTAAACCCCTGCTGGGATTTATCACCTTTCTGGTATAGCTGGAGATGACCAGGTCTCGTGAGTACCTTCCCAAGCACTCCAAACATGCCGAAGCAATATACGAAAACACGTCAGAGCATAAAATAAATGTACTAACCCTTAATTTCATGGTCTTGTTTATGTAATTGCATTCATTTTAGAGATGCAGAGAGTAGAGAGTGTAGAGGGTGTGAGAGTGAGTGCTGATGATGGGACAGCTCACGCAACATGCGCCAACCATTTGTAACTAAGATCTATCATGGCCTGGGGATGGGACGATCCCCCGCTGAGATTTCTCACTTCTGAGCTCGACTTAGATGAAGGCCGTTTGTTTCTTTGGTCTTAAGGATACTGTGAGAGGGTTATGGTAACTGTGAGGGTGTTAAGGGTACTGTGAGAGGGTTGTGGTAACTGTGAGGGTGTTAAGGATACTGTGAGAGGGTTGTGGTAACTGTGAGGGTGTTAAGGATACTGTGAGAGGGTTATGGTAACTGTGAGGGTGTTAAGGGTACTGTGAGAGGGTTGTGGTAACTGTGAGGGTGTTAAGGATACTGTGAGAGGGTTGTGGTAACTGTGAGGGTGTTAAGGATACTGTGAGAGGGTTGTGATAACTGTGAGGGTGTTAAGGATACTGTGAGAGGGTTGTGGTAACTGTGAGGGTGTTAAGGATACTGTGAGAGGGTTGTGATAACTGTGAGGGTGTTAAGGATACTGTGAGAGGGTTGTGGTAACTGTGAGGGTATTAAGGATACTGTGAGAGGGTTGTGGTAACTGTGAGAGGGTTGTGGTAACTGTGAGGGTGTTAAGGATACTGAGAATGTTAAGGATACTGTAGGAGTGTTAAGGATACTGTAGGAGTGTTAAGGATAGTGATTCACATTACTGTGATATCGGTAGTGTATTGATGACTTTCTATATGGACTTTGGTCGTGTTTTTCCTATGGCTATTTATAGTAGTTGATCACACACACACGTGTGTGTGTGTGTGTTCTGCATATACACACACATACACACGTGTGTGTGTGTGTATATATGCAGAACAACCACTGTAAAAAAAAATAATGAACGTCCAAGCTCATTGCATTTTATAGATGTTTTAATTATTAACGGGAACCATGATTTTAAATTTTATATTTTCAAAAAAAAACAATAAATATCTGTTGTTACGTGCGCTGTTATTCTTCACATCATGATAGAGCTAATTTTTTGTATTCTCGTCATTGTTTTTGAGAGCTTTGTGCAGCTGCGGCTCAGAGTTCATAAAATAATTTTTTTTTAAGATTTATTTTGAAATAGCTAATGATCTAAAATACCAAAACATTTAATTGATAAATCTTTTAAAATTTCTAGAAATACTTTTTTGCAATTCAAAAAAGAACAAACAGCCTTATTCAACTAAAAATATGTTGGTCCTCCCTTACCATGAAAACTGTCTTGATATATATCTTCTCTACTTAAGAATTTTAATATCAGAGTTAAGTAAAAGGACACAAATGCAACTAATGTGACATATTATTGTGGCAACGTTTCGCTCTCCAGGAGCTTTGTCAAGCCTTGACAAAGCTCCTGGAGAGCGAAACGTTGCCACAATAAAATGTCACATTAGTTGCATTTGTGTCCTTTTACTTAACATATTGTCGGTAATTCTACCAATATTAATACAATATCAGAGTTGTATTTAAGAATCTTGATACAGTAAAAAAAAACTTTTTGATAAAAATTCCCCCCAAAAATGCTGACGGCTGTGTCTACAAGTTTCCCTGTAAATAAATGTGATTAAGTTTATTACAGTCAAACTGGTAAAAGTCTTGAACTAAGATTACAACAACATAAATATAGAGTCTAATGCTCTGTTTATTCATGTGAGAGATTTTAACCATTCAATTGATTTTTTAAAAGGCCGAAAAAGTTTTATCTAGTAGGTCCATTGTAGAGAGAAATATAATAGAATCAAGTTTCATAAAAATAGTTTAGAAATAAATATGAATAATGCTTTAGGATTATACAAATTGGATTCATTTATAATTAATAAAATTTGGGGAGAATTTAAGATATATTTGAAAAGTCAAAATCTTGAAGTTTGGGTAGAATATAAGCTGGGTATAATATAAGGTAGATACTTGACCACCTATCTACATTATCATAAAAGGTTAGGTGTTGTAAGTTGACCAGGTGTAATCTCGTCCTTATATGCCTTCTGCTGATCATTTATTTTTACAGTTCCTTGATAATGTGAGAAATCACGAAAGCGCTTATAACTTTTCTATATTTTCACAGTGGTTGTTCTGTATATTGTGATATCACCTGTTTACTGTGATCTTATTGCATGTATATATATAATTTATTTATTTACACTGTATGCGTTCCTCAAAAAGAGGGTCTAATGTTAGCTCTTATGAGGCTAAAAATTATGTCTTTCTTTTGTTGAATGATCATTATATTTATGAAGACACTAAATCTGTTAGGGTAATTTTTGTTTGATCCAAGGAAGGAGAGGGTAGCTCTGATTCCTTGAATCAAGATTTCTTAACCACCATCAAAGTTCTCCCCCCTCTCCCATCCCTTTCTCCCTCGAAAGGTTCATTTGTTGACAAGTAGTGAGAATAACTCAGGAGAAGCACTGAGAATAACCGACACAAACAGTACCGTGTTCACCGCTGCTACTTATCACAAACGTACAGTATTTTCCGGCATATAAGGCGCATGATCATGTGAAACATATAAGACGATGATTGCAAGCAGTTGTAACGTAACGTTAGTAAACAACTGCCTACCCTTGACCCTGACCTTCAGCATATAAGGCGCAGGGTGATTTTCCAAGGCTTTGTGGGAAAAGGTGCGCCTTATATGCCGGAAAATACGGTAATTCCTGTTCGTTATTATTAGAGCTTCGTAGCATCTGTACAAATGCTTTCTCACTCAATTTCCCAGTAATGAAAGAAATTGTGCAATATCCCCTTGTAAAGTTTTATGACACTTATTTCGGAACTGGTTATGGTAGATCAAGACAATATGTTCCATCACAACGCTTAAATTGATAATGAACATAGCCTTACTTATGACAATGTAATTTCCTGTCCTGCTCGATTCACTTTCAAAAACAGATAAATTGAGTCAGTGGTTTACAGAACACAGCAACACTTGCCTAGAGGGCAAGCACAACCAGATACGAAAACACGGCTAACTCCTACAACCCGTTCACTAATAACTTCTTATAATATAAAGACAAATGGACAAGTCTCCCATTAATCTTGGAATGTAATATTCATTCCTGACCACTATTAGGCTAGCGAGACCAGGCACAAGTTTAGAGGCGTGTTCAGCATCCCCCAGTGAGGCGAAGTTGGGCCTCCCCTGGGTGGTGAGGACGAGGCAGGGCCGCGGGGTGCGACAACCCCCTGGTGTGTGTATTACGACATATCAGACGATCCATTACTCCTGCGCCCACACTCCCCACCATTAATGGACTATCTGGCTCCTTAATACCGCCAGTTTACAGGTCCATGTCGTGTCCTCATTGCATTACTCACGGCGACTAAAAGAGAGCATCTTCTTCCACCGTAAACATAAATACTTTGATGACTGCCTTAACTCCCCTAATAGGAAGACCCAGTGGGATCACAATATTCTTGTTTGTCCACCTTTAAAGCCTGAAGAATAACTGAAACTATATATATAGGTAAAAAAATTATATAATGTAATAAACTTGATTAATCAGAATTATCTCTTGTGAAAGATGGAGATTACTTCTGAACAGTTTCAGTTATCGAGTGTGTTGTGAATTTTAGCGAAATACAAACTTTGAATATGGTAGTGATTTTCACAAAAATCCATTAAAATACTGCAGATGCGTTAAAACAAATGCCACTGTACAGTGGTTTGAAGTTGAATATATACATGCTTCCAGTGTCAAGTGACACATAGCTTCCGTAGTTACTAAATATAAATATTATTTTGTTTTATAACATTCAATATGAACTAACTATGAAGAAGTCATGCTGACAAAAATATTCCAGACATCAATGTTATACCTCCTTATATATAATATATAATTCAGTTAAGATCTACTGAGTAATAAATTTATATATATATATATATATATATATATATATATATATATATATATATATATATATATATATATATATATATATATATATATATATATATATATATACATGTATATATATACATATATACATATATATATTTAACTCCGGATTATTTACAAAATTAAATTGCATTCGTACTCTGAAATTTCAATTATTTAAAATTTAACGTCGATACATGACACTTCCCTACAGGGGAATCGATGCCGGGTCGCCAAATTGGAAGAGACCCGGGCCGGGATCCATACCGGCAGATCATATAGAATAGAATAGAATAGAATTATTTAAATCTTAAATCTTGTAACTAAAGATTTGGCGAAATCGCATGAGAACAACAGTGGTGGTGTCGATGGTAGTGAAGGCAACACACGCTGCATCACAAACTCTCCCTGGGACGACGTTTCGAGCTCTTAAGACTTTCATCACAGCTGAACGTGTATATGCAATTGGTCTCTTCTGTATGACTTGATAAAGATCTCTAAAGACAAGTGTCTTGACTTAATTCATGTTATTGTGAGGGAGAGAGAGTATCAAGAAGAGGAAGACTACAATTCCACAATAACGTGGCTGGAACAATTAACAATATACCCTCCCACCCTTACGAGAGAAAAGTTCAGGCGACGTTTCATCCCCTCCTCGACCATTATCAAGTCACAACCTGAGGCAGGATGTAGCGGAGGTTACTTATCCTGTTAAGCCATGGATGTCCGTAATAGTGCCCATGTTGGTTCGTTCACGTTTATTTCATGTCTTGCCGTGGAAATGTTTCTTGTCGTTTCGTTTAATGTCTTTTTTTTCTTTTGCTGACTCCCTTTTGCACGTATTATTTTTATTTACTTTCATCTTCAAATTTACTCGCTTTTCAGACTTATTTGTTTGTCATTTTATAAATGTCTGATTCATGATGTTCACCATGAGGCTGTCCTCATCCATGTGTGTGTGTGTGTGTGTGTGTGTGTGTGTGTGTGTGTGTGTGTCTGTGTGTGTATGTCTCACCACCAACACCTTCATTGTTAGTCTGTGCCCCTAACAAAACCTTTATTGTCAGTCTGTGCCCCTGACAACACAGTCTCTGTCAGTGTGTGCCCCTGACAACACAGTCTCTGTCAGTGTGTGCCCCTGAAAACACCGTCCCTGTCAGTGTGTGCCCCTGACAACACCGTCCCTGTCAGTGTGTGCCCCTGACAACACCGTCCCTGTCAGTGTGTGCCCCTGACAACACCGTCCCTGTCAGTGTGTGCCCCTGACAACACCGTCCCTGTCAGTGTGTGCCCCTGACACACGTCCCTGTCAGTGTGTACCCCTGACAACACCGTCCCTGTCAGTGTGTGCCCCTGACAACACCGTCCCTGTCAGTGTGTACCCCTGACAACACCGTCCCTGTCAGTGTGTGCCCCTGACAACACCGTCCCTGTCAGTGTGTGCCCCTGACAACACCGTCCCTGTCAGTGTGTGCCCCTGACAACACCGTCCCTGTCAGTGTGTACCCCTGACAACACCGTCCCTGTCAGTGTGTGCCCCTGACAACACCGTCCCTGTCAGTGTGTGCCCCTGACAATACCGTCCCTGTTAGTGTGTGCCCCTGACAACACCGTCCCTGTCAGTGTGTGTCCCTGACAACACCGACCCTGTCAGTGTGTGCCCCTGACAACACCGTCCCTGTCAGTGTGTGCCCCTGACAACACCGTCCCTGTCAGTGTGTGTCCCTGACAACACCGACCCTGTCAGTGTGTACCCTGACAACACCGTCCCTGTCAGTGTGTGCCCTGACAACACCGTCCCTGTCAGTGTGTGCCCCTGACAACACCGTCCCTGTCAGTGTTTACCCCTGAAACACCGTCCCTGTCAGTGTGTGCCCCTGAAACACCGTCCCTGTCAGTGTGTGCCCTGACAACACCGTCCCTGTCAGTGTGTGTCCCTGACAACACCGACCCTGTCAGTGTGTGCCCCTGACAACACCGTCCCTGTAGTGTGTGCCCTGACAACACCGTCCCTGTCAGTGTGTGTCCCTGACAACACCGACCCTGTCAGTGTGTGCCCCTGACAACACCGTCCCTGTCAGTGTGTGCCCCTGACAACACCGTCCCTGTCAGTGTGTCCCTGACAACACCGACCCTGTCAGTGTGTCCCTGACAACACCGTCCCTGTCAGTGTGTGCCCTGACAACACCGTCCCTGTCAGTGTGTGCCCCTGACAACACCGTCCCTGTCAGTGTGTCCCTGACAACACCGTCCCTGTCAGTGTGTGCCCTGACAACACCGTCCCTGTCAGTGTGTACCCCTGACAACAACGTCCCTGTCAGTGTGTGCCCCTGAAAACACCGTCCCTGTCAGTGTGTGCCCCTGACAACACCGTCCCTGTCAGTGTGTCCCTGACAACACCGTCCCTGTCAGTGTGTGCCCTGACAACACCGTCCCTGTCAGTGTGTGCCCCTGACAACACCGTCCCTGTCAGGTGTGCCCTGACAACACCGTCCCTGTCAGTGTGTACCCCTGACAACACCGTCCCTGTCAGTGTGTGCCCCTGACAACACCGTCCCTGTCAGTGTGTGCCCCTGACAACACCGTCCCTGTCAGTGTGTGCCCCTGACAACACCGTCCCTGTCAGTGTGTCCCTGACAACACCTCCTGTCATGTCAACACCCCTGTCAGTGTGTGCCCCTGACAACACCGTCCCTGTCAGTGTGTGCCCCTGACAACACCGTCCCTGTCAGTGTGTGCCCCTGACAACACCGTCCCTGTCAGTGTGTACCCACATTAATGAAGCGACCCTAATGTTAGAAGGAAACTCATGAACAATGTTAGTCATGGAATATTTTCTGTACATGTGGTCGACAACGTGCTCTCTCACTACGTCAATTAGTGATCTTTTTTTTTTGTAATGTGTTGTTTTATTTAATTAATTACGTATGTTACAGAGCTTTTGGTATAATTGGTTTATTTATGCTTCATAATTTTTGTTTTTGTTTTCAAATATTGTGATAATGGTTCGTGAAATGGTAAGAACACGATTGCAAGCTCAGGAAATTAAGAGGGTTCGAACCCAAGGCAAGTCAACATTAGAATTAGGAAGTTGGTACTCTGAATACTACACCATGGTGGCCTAATAAGATTCATTCAACTAGGTATATTTTTGTATACACTAGGGAGTTTATGTTGGCACTTCTAGCCTCGCTAAGTTAACACTAACAACTATATTAATACAAACAACAATGCTAACAACAACAGTGTTAACACTAACGACGATGCTAACAACATCAGTGTTAACACCTATAATGTTGAGACAAAGATAATGTTATCAAACACTGCAACTACTAGAATGAATCTTAAGACAGCATGGTAAAGTTCTTAGCACACTGGCTTGCTATGGGTTTGAATTCTGTACCTTTCGTGAACTGTGGTCATATTTTCCTCTCTTGCAATCTAGTCAATTGATCAAGTTTTACTTTTTCCCAGATGGGTTCAGATAAAGCACCTGAGGTATTTTTTTCAGTGGGGGGTCAACGCGCCCGAGGCTCCGTCCCGGACCAGACCTCCCGCTGGACCAAGACACGATACAAAATAAATTTGAACCACAAAAGAATCAATAATACGAAGAGTTCTGCAACATATATGAAAATAAATCGAAGAACGCATTAAAAGGAAAAGATCTAAATAGTTTTCTGGTGACAATACTTAAGGCACTTTCGCATGATGCTTGCCACCCACGCATGATGCTTGCCACCCACGCATGATGCTTGCCACCCACGCATGATGCTTGCCACCCACGCATGATGCTTGCCACCCACGTAAGAATAAAGAATAATTCCAAAAATCCATATAAAAAAATGGAATAATTTATTAATACTAGACTGGGTGGTTATGAAAATACTTAATGACCCCCATTACGGATTTACAGCTTTCCCCGTGATTATAATAACCACCATTCACTCTTTGCTAATGAGGCACACCAGCAGCACACTGCTGATGTACGCAGTTTACCTCAAAAGAAAATAAGAAGAAGGGGGGAGGAGGGGAAAGAGTACTATTTGGTACTGTCTAAGAAGGCGAGCGCAAACCATCTCGCGAGATGGTGAGATAAAGAAGTGATAAGCAGTCTGCCTTCTTGGTTTATTTAGCACCATCCATCAAGCAGCATCTTGAGCGTTATCAGCACACACCTCCCTCCACCCCCTTATCCTCCTTCCCGCCCCCCCGGTGCTGTGTTGTGATAGTCTCATCCTGCCCCCCGCCGCCTTGCTTCACCTGACTGAAAGGACCTGAGGTAATAGCTGCCCCGCGGGGGTCCCCCACCCCTTACCATCCCCCCAGCCCCATCCATCATCCTTACCGTTCCTTCTCTAGCCTATTCCCCCCCCCCTCCACTCCCTGACTGCCATCCCACACTCCCGCCCCGGTCCTCTACAACACCTCGACTATTACTATCCAGCCTCACTTGCACGCCAGTTTGTTGATAGTCCGCGACAGCTGCTTATCCAGTTACCCTGTGGCAAGAGGGTGCTGGGCTCAGGAGCTGGGCTCAGGAAGTGGGCTCAGGAGCTGGGCTCAGGAGCTGGGCTCAGGAGCTGGGCTCAGGAAGTGGGCTCAGGAAGTGGGCTCAGGAGCTGGGCTCAGGAACTGGACTCAGGAGCTGGGCTCAGGAACTGGGCTCAGGAGCTGGGCTCAGGAGCTTCTCCAAGTGGTTACGGGAACATCTCACGAATGACACAACCTAAACAGAAGGAACGGTGAAACATCCAGAGACTCCAAACACGTATTTCAGAACACCAGTACGCAGGCAGATCTGACGACCCAAGGAATGCCTGTGTTCAACACCGAAATTCACACAACCATTTAATCAACTACAGAAACGCAAGACTCGTCGCCAGAGAAGACAACACTCAATACCGAAGAAGCGAGTATATATAGTGGCAGGAGTCAGGTGGAAAGCAGCGAGAAGATAGTAGTAGTAGTTGTTGTTGTAGTAGTAGCAGTATAAATATTACTAGTAGTAATAGTAGTTGTGTTAGTTATAGTGGTAGTTGTAGTGGTAGTAGTAGTAGTAGTAGTAGTAGAAGTAGTAGTAGTAGTAGCAGCAGCAGCAGCAGCAGTAGTAGTAGTAGTAGTAGTAATAGCACAATTGTATTGAGATGGGTTGGGTTTGAGAAGGACCTATCAACAGAATGGGCATCATCCTGTTGATCAGGAAAAGGTAAATAACAAAGATTACGGAGAAGAAAGTACTGAGAATAAAGAATAAATGGCGCTAATATTAGAAGGAAGACATTTAGAATAAAGGAGAGCACTATAATAAAGAAAAAATGACTAAAATAATAGATGTACTCCTGGAAACTCTTTTTGGGGCCTAGTTGCTAGGCCTTCTGTGTATCCATATGCTCTTGCGCTACTTTCTACAGGATGGACGTAGCGTGCACAATAAACTAGTCGATAAAATCTCATCCTACCTTGTTTCTTGGTACCTTCTTGACTGATTACCATGGGTTTAGAGCCTTAATAATAAGAGAAACGCCAATAATGCTTGCCTGCTTCTCTCTCCGTTACGTACCTGTTCTTCTCTGTTTTCATCTACGTTTCTGCCTTAAACAGGACTACCTACCCTGCTCAGGCTACCTCCCGTGCTAGGGTGGCTCTCGTGCCTGGTCTCCCTGCCGTGCTAGCTGTTGCTGCTGTGCCTGGTCTGCCTGCCGTGCTAGCTGCTGCTGCTGTGCCTAGTCTGCCTGTCGTGCTAGCTGCTGCCGTGCCTGGTCTGTCTGCCGTGCTAGCTGCTGCTGCTACCGTGCCTAGTCTGCCTGCCGTGCTAACTGCTGCTGCCGTGCCTAGTCTGCCTGCCGTGCTAGCTGCTGCTGCTGCCGTGCCTGGTCTGCCTGCCGTGCTAGCTGCTGCTGCTGCTGCCGTGCCTGGTCTGCCTGCCGTGCTAGCTGCTGCTGCTGCTGCCGTGCCTGGTCTGCCTGCCGTGCTAGCTGCTCCTCCGTCACCCTCAACACACACAAGCGCCCGCATAACTTAACCTCTGGCCCCCGCCCACCTCTTTCCCCAAAAATTGCAAAAGCCCCTCACGGTCGCGCTAGTCTGGTCGTTAAGCAAATGAGCTCATTCCTGCCTCACCTGGTGTATGTGGTGTGTTTCTGCTTCACATGTTGTATGTGGTGTTTTTCTCTCTCACCTGGTGTATGTGGTATTAAGGTTCTTCCTTCTGGGCATGTTATTATTATTATTATTATTATTATTATTATTATTATTATTATTATTATTATTATTATTATTATTTATTTATTTATTTATTTATTTATTTTTATTAAATATCATTATTAATTATTATTATTAATTATTATTATTATTATTATTATTATTATTATTATTATTATTAATGTACAAAAGCGGAGAAGACTTTAAAATAACTAGATATATTTCGATCGCTGTGTGATCCGAGAAAAATATCGCCGTTTTGCATAACCCCAGCCTCCCCCTCCTATACGTCAGTGCAAGCGGAAAGATTAGTGCAGAGTGCGGCATAAGTTTTTAATGCAGTTAAGAATTAACGTCGAAGATTTCAAGTGAATCAGAGACGGTATTTATAAGTTATCACATGGACACTAATATCCAATATATTCAATAAAAAGTGGTAGGATATGAATAAATGAGGCATTTGTGTAATATCTGGGTATCTTTAATCTGGACACGTTTATCTGCATTGGGCTTAAGAAGCCACTGGCTGGCGAAATAAATAATTCACCCATTTCATAAGATGACTCAGCCATTACTCAGAGGAAATCGCTAAACCAGTAGTAGTCATATAGCGCCCGTGAAATGGAATACTTTCAGATTCAACCCCGGGAAGGGAAGGATGAGTTCAGTTCCTTGGATCAAAAGCCCCCTCGTCAGCATCAAGGCAAAACGAATTAATGGAAAATCATAATCACACAGTGAATATGATAATGGTATGCAACACCGACCAGTTGATAAGTGAGACACATGTGCAACAGTTATGTACTGTTATGACTGTTGCACATGTGTCTTATCATCATGCAGAGTTGAAATTCTGAAGTTGATCACACGGAAGAACAATGTCGGAATGTTCTACGTAACGTTGTACACACAACACCCAAGATACAGTACACTAGAGTCGAAAATTTTAAGCTAATCAAATAAGGCGTTCTTGAGGAATAAGAGGAGAATTTTGGAAAATGAAAATGAAAATTTTTTGGAGAGAATGTTCCAAAAATAGGAAAGTCTATTCTCGTTAATTCTTAAAACGCAAAGATATAGACATCATCATCCGCATAACAAATGGCAGCCTTGTCATGTATAGGGATGTTGACACAAGCCTCTGTATCAGAACATTAAAGAGAGCGCAGCTGAGTACTTCACTCTGAGGTGTGCCCAACTTAATTGAGAGGCAATGGTGGTACCTTTGTATGTGACTGAAATTGATCTGTTGCTCAGGTATACTTGGATCCAGGTTAGTACTTTCCCACTGACGCCGAAATTAGTCATCATGTCCAGGATAAGTTCTCTATTGGCTGTGTCCGATGCAACTGTAGAGTCAGTAAGGGCTGACTTTGCGCCAGGTCTCTGCCTGGTGAAGTACTCGACAAAGCAAGTCTGGATGCATTTTGCAGACAGGAACCCATAGAGATAGGAAAATACTTGAAGTATTTGAACACTGAACCTGATGAGAACAATTCTCCCGATGACTTTACACACGCAGATGTTAGCGGTTTTGGAATGGGCGAGATGAGACACTTGTGTCCAGCTGTCAGCCAGGGCACCATACTGTGAACTGAACCTATACAGATCAAGGAGTGTGTTTGGCAATACCTTAATAAGCCATCTTCCCCAGGTGAAGTGGCTTTACCTTTTTTTTAATGCAGTTTAAAGTTCAAATTGATGAGCCATTTATCTAAAATTCAAATTATTATATACTAGGTGTCATCGACGCCCATCTTCTCACAAGCATTACTGAGCCTCCTGCTGATACTGTTATTTGTATTTGCCAAATGAAGCTGAATGTTCTGGGACAAGTCTTGCAGATTCGAGACTATTGTATGTTGGTCAAGCAGCATGTTTGCCTGCGTTGTGGGTGAGTATTAAAGAACAGAAGTGTGTTTGGGTTTGAGATTTTTTTTTTTATTTTAGAGCACTTTTGGGCAGTAGAAGTCGTATAGTTGATGCCTTGCAAGAACTGGCTCCACGAGGCCTGGTTATGGTCGGGCCGGGGGACATTGATCCCTGGAACACCGTCCAAGTAATATTGACCATATATTTGCTATTTTAAATCTCCGAACTCACGATCTGCTTACAAATTGATAGAGGGAGTCAGCTGTATTTCTCTGCCATTTTATATACGTTCTCAAAGTAAATGTGAAGGTGTGAGTCACTGGTCCATCCTCGCTGCTCCTTAGGTCGGTTTATCCAGGTGTACATTCACAGTAATAAAAGTGTAGGGCTGTTTATACGAAGTTGTCGTGTAAGGAGAAATAATAAAACATCATATAGGGTCTTTAAATTGATTATAAAATATTGGGAACGGGAACATAAATTATACTGACGAAGTACACTAACAATCAGTAGTCCATTGTAGGTCCTATATGATCCTCCAGCTGGGTTCATCAGCGCCGGGCTCACAGGTTGCTTGCTCATGACCAAGGTTCAGTCAGCTTCGTCTCTTAGTCTCGCTCATGACTCAGCCTCGTCTCTTACTGTGTAGCCAGTCCTCTCCTTCCCACGATGAAAGAACAAGGTGTCCCTTGTTCTGCACTCTCCTACATTCTTAACTCAGGTGGCCTGACTACCACTCAACCTCACAAGCAAACTTTATAATTGTCAGAGATATACAAATGTTATTTAAATATTTAGTTATTTTTATGTATTTATATTTTTTAAGCATAGAGGCAGAAAGGGGAATGCACCACACTATTTTGGTACCAAAAAATCCTATATGGATGCGAGGAATTGGCTTTAAACGTTGCAGCGCTGAGGACGCTGGAGGCAGTGGAAATGTTATATCTGAGATCAATGTATGGCGTGAATATTATGTAGAGAATTCAGAGCATAGAAATTATAACAGTGTAGATTTCCTGTAGACGGTTTCTAAAGTTATCTTCCCGTGGGACGGTCCCAGATCTGGCCTTTCAGTTGCCGACTCGGTCGGCCAGGCTGTTGGTACTAACCTTATGTATAACATACGCACCACAGCCCGGGTGATCAGAAACTGAGAAGTGCCCTCTTGAAGACAGCCATGGGTCTGTTGATAATACTCCTTATGCGCGAAGGGAGCGTATCGAAGTGTCTTGATCCTCTTACTCTTATTCACTCTTAATACACTCTTTGCCTTGCTGTTCATTGGAATTATTTAGTACGGTCTTCCATGCCTCTTGCTTTCGTAAGAATGTTATCAGTGTAAAATTTGGGACCAAATCCTCTTGAATTTTCATGGATTAAATTATGAGGTTTGGCGCTCAACTACGCTACAAGGAGTACAATTAGAGGGACTTCAAGCATTCCTGGTAATTTACTTCCTTCAACCCACTCTCAGAAAGATCTGAATACACTGGAAAACATTCGCTACTAAGAGTATTTGTACCTACCTTAACACTCACACAAACCTTGAGTGGCTATGAATGCATTAAGGGCCTCTTTGCAATCAGACTTTAATGAGCGCCAACTAAACTCGCCCTAGCTTAACAAAACACACCCTTTCACACCAAACACACCAGAACGCACTAAATACACCAGAACACACCCAATCCCATCAAAACACACCATAGCACATTAAAATCACACTCTATCACATCAAAAGACACCCTACACATCAAAACACAGCCTAGCACATCAAATTGCATCAAAGCACACCCTACCATATCAAAACACACCGTAGCGCATCTAAGAGCAAGCTAACACGTCAAAACACACTAACGCACCTCCAGACATACTCAGGTGCGTCTCGATAAGTCGCTGAAGTTCATTAACTGGCAAGGGATGGAGACACCACCATCTCTGGCCACAAGTATTTGATATTTATGCAGCGGGTGTAGGCGCTGAGCTTAACACCTCACCCATAGGTGGCGGTGTTGGGTTTATGTACATATTAACATCCGTAGTTATGCAGATGACATGCCTCTCCTGCAGCCATCAGCGCTGCCGCGCCTCGGCTTATAAGACATGCTGTCAATATGCAAATCTCCAAGAGTATCGTCTATAATGAAAGGGAGACCCATTGTATGGTACTGGAGGAGACGTGACAAAAGGCCCACCTCCGCCGGGAAGGTCCTCGGGAGTGAGAGATGGGAAGGACTGGTCACCTCTTATACTTCCATCCATGACACGCACAGTTAGAGTTGGAAGTGGTTCGCCTGTATGGACCCGGTCCGGTTCTTTTCCATGACTCCCCAGGTAGGGAGTGTAGTACGTCTTCTTTCTTGATGACTTGTGCAGTAGTCTTGCCTTGGGAAGAGGCGGGGATGAGGTTCTCTTCGTCTCTTCAGACACTTGCTCTCCTCACTGGCGTCTTGCTCTTGTAATGATGGTTGCAGCATCCGTGGTGGTGTAGGTCGTGGTGGTGTAGGTCGTGGTGGTGTAGGTCGTAAGGTGGCTGACGCATGTAAACACCTTGCATAAGCATCATCCTGCCCGATGGAATATGACAGGAAAACATAGCTAGCTTTTGTTCCCATTGTGTAACTATCTTATAGAATTGTGTTGCAGCACACTGCTGATGTACCCAGCCTTTTAATAAAAGAAAATTAAACGGAAAAATACTTTATTATAAACACATTTCGCTCAGAGCGAAATAGAAAGAAGTCACAGTAACTTTTAATGGGTTACCTTAGGTTAAATCTACATAATGTACTTTTTTATATGCATAAAACATGTGTCTGTACCATCAAGAACAGTAATAAAAAAAGTGTGATGTATCTAAAAGGCTAAATTAAAACTTAGTGTTTCATGTATCTTTGACATCTATTTGTCGACTTCCATGGCTAACAGACTGAAAAAAAAAAAAAACTAGATTTAATATCAAAATAAAAATACAGCACTAGACCTCGAATACTCCGTGTATTCATGTAACATAATCATCTTAGTCATCTTTATAAAACGTTAAAGATTACAAAACTATTACATTCGCTAAATATAATAGCCAAGTTACGTAAATTTTGGTGCTGGTTGTAATCTGCACATAGTCATTACTATAGGGACTGGCTGAAGGAGTTAGTGTGAGCAAGATAACACTTATCAAGGGATTCAACTGAACCGGTTGACCGGACTTGAGTCCTGGAGATTGCACTTCCACCCTGTCTCCTTTATATTTTATTCACAATATTTTGAGAGCACAGCATGCATTAACTATGATTATGAATTGACGTCTGGCTCAACGTAAAAATACGGAGGCTTGAGCCTCCACCACCCCTTGCACTGAATAACATAGCACTAAGTGGGTAGAGGATCAAGTCCTTCACCAACCTTTGCACTGAAGAAGCCACAGAGCTAAGTGGACAGAGGCTTGAACCTTCACCATCCCTTTCGTAGTATAAGCCAGACGGTAAGAGGTTCTACACCAATCCTTGTGTTTAAAACAGACTCAGGGTTTAACGCTTCATACTGATAAATCTGTAGAAAGCTGAGTTTGGTAAACAGTTTGGACTAAGTTTTTTCTATTCCAGTGGATACAATAAACACTTCTTTAGTTGTCTTCTTTATTGGGGTTACAGTGTAACTGTGTACCTTATAACAGTGCACACGTATCTTACTAACACCAACACTTTAATCCTTCCTAATATCCATTAAGAGAAGAAACTTCCGAGGAATGAGAGCCACAATAATATGGCTGGATAGAAAAAAGCACAAGTGACTTCATGCAACGTTTCGGTCCGTCCTGGAGTCTTGGCAAGTCGTGGTTTGCAGATAGTGTAGGACGAATCGAAATGTCGTCCAGAGTTTCTCTTCCAAAATGCAGGTTGAAAATTCTTTATGATCCTGGTGATATCTTTGTTACCTGGAGTATACCTGGAGAGAGTTTCGGGGGTCAACGCCCCCGCGGCCCGGTCTGTGATCAGGCCTCATGGTGGATCAGGGCCTGATCAACCAGGCTGTTACCTGTTTTTATTTAAATCTCATACACGACAAATCCCTAGAAGGTTGCCTCTTGACCCCCCCCCCTCCCTCCCTGAATCAGTTCTAATTACCTGCCATTCCCTATGCGCTGTATGGCCCTCACGGATTTACCGCTCTCCCCATGAATATAATACAAAAAATAATGAACGATAAATGAACTTGCCCAGAATAGCAAGAAGTAGCAGCAGAGCACACCCTGCTGACCCTCCTGTCTGCTGCTCTCCTGCTGATCTAAATGTCAGGTACCTGCTTACTGTGAACACACTGTGACTAAACCACCTCAGCGTTTACTATGAACACACCATAGTTGGACCGTCTCACTGTTTACTGTGAACACCCCACAGTTGGACCGTCTCACTGTTTACTGTGAACACACCATAGTTGGCCCATCTCAGTATTTACTGTGAACACACCATAGTTGGCCCATCTCAGTATTTACTATGAACACACCATAGTTGGACCGTCTCACTGTTTACTTTGAACACCCCACAGTTGGACCGTCTCAGTATTTACTGTGAACACACCATAGTTGGCCCATCTCAGTATTTACTGTGAACACACCATAATTGGTCCATCTCAGTATTTAATGTGAACACACGACAGTTGGACCGTCTCAGTGTTTACTGTGAACACACGACAGTTGGACCGCCTCAGTGTTAACTATGAACACGCCACAGTTGGACCTCCTCAGTAAACTCCCCTACAGGGCAGATGACTCTACCTTCCTACAAGACATATTATCTCAGCACGTGTGAATATACAGGATAAAATAGTTGATGTTTTATCTTGGGAGCACCACACCGACACGGCCTTCACCCTCAAGCTCTTGTTTAATTCACCAGAAAGACAAAACAGTATAATTAACCTGATACTATCTAGTCTACGAGGCAGGCTATAAAAAAAATAAAAAAAAAGACTTCGTGATACGCAAAAAATTATTCCACAAATGATTAAGTCTTCCTTAAGATTAACCAAAGTTTATTCTGTAAAAATCTGGGAGAATTCCTTTTATTAGCGAATTTAGAAAAGATAACAAGATATGGGCGAGATAACTTTTTTAAATAAAATAAACTAATCACAATGACGTGGATGCTAAGTTTCTGACCCAGTGATTAATGAGGAGCTGCGATGATAAAAATCTGAAAAAAAAAGACTGTTTAATGTTATGATTCATAAACCTCTTATGTACGCCATCAAGAGACTGAATACTCTCCCCTGGCTGGCTATTCAGAACACGTCTCTGATTGGGAGTCCCTAAAGCGAGTTTCATTTGTGTCCGGACGACACGCTCTTACCCACGGGAATCATCACCAGATCAGCCAAGTGTCCAAACAAATTAGGTCCGAGTCTTGTGCCTTGAGGAACCCCACTGGGGTCCCGCTGGGAGCCTCTCTCCGCCGCCCTCGGACGCTCCTCACTAGACTCATCGTACTCCATTATAGAACCTTTTCGGACTCGTTTCCATTGTGCCTTTCAAAACGACGAGCTGGAAGGGATACCTAAAGGTGATATAAAGAGTTTCGAAATGAGACGAAAGTAAAGAGTTCAGTGAACATCCATTTACTCTTGAGAGATTCCTCTGTGCTCTGAGCATCAGTATGCGCAACATGGTGCTGGAGAACATTTCATCAACATTTAGCAAAGTCAACATTATTATCCTATTCCATCAGGAAAAATATTACAAACCACGAAGAAAAATCGAGCTGGGCTGGCCTGGGACCGACCGCTGGGCTGGCCTGGGACCGACCGCTGGGCTGGCCTTTGTCCCGCCTGCTCCCACCTATGTCGGTGGGACCAGCAAACAATAGGTGACTCTGCGGGCGAGGTAATGAATCCTCTGCCTCATTGGTCACACGCAACACTGATGCAGAGGTCCCTGGAACGCTTCGCGCCGTAGCTTGAGCGAACGGAGGATCGAGCCTCCCACACTCCTCGCCCTCAGCCACCCACACGGGTTTATAATCGCTTCTAAAGAGGTCAGTCTACTATCTTGGAACACTTGTTCAGTACCAAGGCAACACTTGTGTGTCTACAACAACGGGTGTTGTTTGTCTACGGCGGCCACACACCTGGTGGGAACACTTGTTTACCCTGGACACACCTGCTGGGAACACTTGTTTACCCTGGACACACCTGCTTTAACACTTGTTAACCCTGGACACACTTGCTGGAAACACTTGTTTACCCTGGAACACCTGCTGGGAACACTTGTTCACCCTGAACACACCTGCTGGGAACACTTGTTCACCCTGAACACACCTGCTGGGAACACTTGTTCACCCTGAACACACCTGCTGGGAACACTTGTTCACCCTGAACACACCTGCTGGGAACACTTGTTCACCCTGAACACACATGCTGGGAACACCTGTTCATCCTGAACACACCTGCTGGGAACACTTGTTCACCATGAACACACTCTACTCTTCTCTCTCCCCTCTCCTCTCATTTCCTTTCTCCTCTTACCTCCTCCCTCTCCCTCCCTCTCTCTCTCTCTCTCTCTCCCTCCTCCCTCTCCTCTCTCTCTCTCTCTCTCTCTCTCTCTCTCTCTCTCTCTCTCTCTCTCTCTCTCTCTCTCTCTCTCTCACTCTCTGTTACACTTAACAAGACACGATAACAACTCTTTATCTCTTTTCCCCCAAAAATGCATTTTTTAAGTGAACCTCTGAACAAGTTCATTAAAATTATACGTCAAGTCGAAAGTTCATACAGCAAGTGAACCACAAGAACATTTTTTTATCATTGTAATCTAGTTAAATCCTATTATTAAAAAATATTCATTTAGAAAAGAGAGATTTGTTTTAGTCATCCAGGAAGAGAAGAACAATGTACACTTAGAAGAGGAAAATCTAAAGAAATATACTTCTAAGAGATTTAAAAAATATATTGTTCATCTAGAAGGGAAAGATTAGCTAAATACTGTTCATCTAGAAGAGAAAGATGAGCTAAATACTGGTTATCTAGAAGGGAAAGAATAGCTAAATACTGGTTATCTAGAAGGGAAAGAATAGCTAAATACTGGTTATCTAGAAGGGAAAGAATAGCTAAATACTGGCTATCTAGAAGTGAAAGAATAGCTAAATACTGGCTATCTAGAAGGGAAAGATTAGCTAAATACTGTTCATCTAGAAGAGAAAGATGAGCTAAATACTGGTTATCTAGAAGGGAAAGAATAGCTAAATACTGGTTATCTAGAAGGGAAAGAATAGCTAAATACTGGTTATCTAGAAGGGAAAGAATAGCTAAATACTGGTTATCTAGAAGGGAAAGAATAGCTAAATACTGGCTATCTAGAAGGGAAAGAATAGCTAAATACTGGCTATCTAGAAGGGAAAGAATAGCTAAATACTGGTTATCTAGAAGGGAAAGATTAGCTAAATACTGTTCGTCTAGAAGAGAAAGATAAATAATTTATTTAACACCTAGAAGAAGATGGTTAAGAAAATATTTTACACACACACACACACACACACACACACACACACACACACACGGTGTGCGGCTGTGCGTGACCCTCTGGCTGTGTTATCACGTCAGGTTATCTCTCACGGTTATCGAATATCTGAAAAAATCTGCCAGATGTGGCGGGTGTAATTTGGCTGAGGACCCTCCATCCCTTCCTTATTATATTAGTTAAGGGGAAACTTCGCTTAGGAATTATTATTATTATTAATATTATTATTATTATTATTATTATTATTATTATTATTATTATTATTATTATTATTATTATTATTATTATTATTATTATTGTTTATTATTATTATTATTATTATTATTATTAATATTATTATTATTATTGTTATTATTATTATTATTATTATTATTATTATTATTATCGTTGTTATTTTTTTATTTTTGTTAATAATTATTATTATTATTATTATTATCGTTGTTATTTTTTTATTTTTGTTAATAATTACTATTAGCATTATTATTATTGTTTATTATTATTATTATTATTATTATTATTGGTCTGGGGTGGGTTATATTTGGTTATATTTAACTAGCTGTTTACAGCTTGAACCAATATGTAAATTCTTTGAGAATTTACTTAACTTATGGTAAGTTCAAACATTGGGCCTAAACATTATCTCTCTAGTAAACATTACTTGTTACTGCTTCCGGAGGTCACCGTCCTTTCCTCGCGGACCGGTCCCAGACTAGGCCTTATGGTTGCTGGCCTGATCAATCAGGCAGTGTGTGCCCGCCGCTCGCAGTCTAAGGTATGTACCACAGCCAGGCTGATCAGGAACTGATTTGAGGAAATTGTCGAGTTCCTTCTTGAAGACAGCTGGGGGGATCTGTTGGTAATCCTGATAATGCACGAAGGGAAGGTGCTGAAGAGTCGTGGTCTCTTTACACTTATTTTTTTCAGTGCGCTCTTTGCTCCCTTGCTTTTCATCGGAGGTATCTTGCACCGTCTACCAAGCCTCTTGTGTTCACGTGTAATTACTTCGGTGTGCAGATTTGGGACCAATCCCTCCAGAAACTTCCAGGTATATAGTGTCATGTCTCTCTACTTCGTTCTAAGGGGTACATTTCTAGGAATTGAAGTACTTCCAGTAATTTAGGTGCTTGACTATATTTTTTTACGAGTTGTGAAGGTTTTCTGTACACTTTCCAGCTCTGCAATTCCACCTGCCTCGAAGGGGGCATCTCTTGTTTAGAAAGTTCTAGTTATCCACCCTATCACTGTCTTGCAACTGTGATAAAAAAAAATATTTTGTTCTTTGAACGTTAAATAATTAGACTTTATCCCTCCCAAGTCTCTCACATTAGACTTACTCTCTATTGAGTACTTTGAGTTTGTCTTGTACTCTGATCTCGCTTTATTTCCCGAATCCTTTCGTAACGTAGTAACCGAAATTTGTCCTCATTTAACATATTGTTGTTAGTAGCCCACGGGAACACTTGGCTCAGATCAGCTAGAAGGTTCGTTCTGTCTTCAATTTATGCCACTCTCACTAAGATTCTAGTATCGTCTTCAAAGGATGATAACACAGTGCAATGGTCCCCGTTCCTGTCTGTCGGTTGGTAGTGCACTCAGCTCAGATACTGAGGGTATGTAGTTCGATTCCCGGCACGGGTGGAAACGTTGGGTATGCTTCCTTACACCTGCTGCCGCTGATCACCCAGCAGTAAGTACCTGGGTGTTAGTCGAATGCTGTGGGTGCCCCTGATCACCCAGCAGTAAGTACCTGGGTGTTAGTCGAATGCTGTGGGTTGCATCCCTAAAAGAGAGCTTGGCTTTGAAATGGACTGAGGTAGAATAACACCTCTTAATATGTAAAGTTGATCTGTGTAAAAAAAAAAAGTGGGGTGAGTACCGTGCTTTGGGGTGAGTACCGTGCCTTGGGGTGAGTACCGTGCCTTGGGGTGAGTACCGTGCCTTGGGGTGAGTACCGTGCCTTGGGGTGAGCAGCCGCCTCTGATTCCCCTCTGTTGACTATTACTCTTTGGGTTCTGTTGGTTAGGATGTTAAATGTCCATCCGGCCACCTTTCCAGTTATTCGTCTTGCGTGCATTATGTAAACAATCACCCCATAGTCGCACTTGTCAGTTTCCCAGGTCGGTGCACACAACACCTGCGTTGAGGTCGGTGCACACAACACCTGCGTTGAGGTCTGTGCACACAACACCTGCGTTGAGGTCGGTGCACACAACACCTGCGTTGAGGTCGGTGCACACAACACCTGCGTTGAGGTCGGTGCACACAACACCTGCGTTGAGGTCGGTGCACACAACACCTGCGTTGAGGTCGTCTTCCAGTGAATCCAAAACAATCTTCTATCAGACACCTGTGCAGTTCTTGGGTATCGTTATTGTCTAAACGTTTCGCCAACCAATGGCTTCCTCAGTCCAATATAGAGAAGAATGGTTGAAGATCAGAATGAGTTTGAGGTAATCAGTCCCTGAGCCTGGAGTTGATGTGTTCAGTCCATCAATCTCGTAAAGACTGGAATGAACATATCGACAACAGGCTGAGGGACTGATTACCTCGAACTCATTCTGATCTTCAACCATTCCTCTCTGTATTGGACTGTATTGGTTGGCGAAACGTTTCCACAGTAAAGATATCCAAGAGTTGCACAAGTGTCTAATTCATCAACCTATCGGTTCTCTAAATCTGTTATCTTCAATTTCGTAATAGTCGGACAGTTGCGAGAGGCACGCGTGACTTGTTCTAAACCCATACTGACCTGGGTTGTGCAACTGCTGCGATTTCATGTCATCGGAAATCTTGTTTCTTAAGACTTTCAGAAATCTTGAAAATTTGAGGCATCAGCGCTAACGGTCTGTATTTTTTTTTTTTTTTTTTGGGGGGCAATTGCTGTACTGCCACATCTGTCGAGTGGGGCTTTATCAGTGTTCTTTTTTCAGACTATGGGATAATTCCAGTGTCCAGGCTCCCCTTAGAATATTTAAGGCAAGCGATAATGGACTCTCACAATTCTTGATGAATATGAATATGAGTATAGGCCTGGGGCATTGACGACAGGGATGCTGGGAGTGTGTAGAGGCCGTCACATAGACGACAGGGATGCTGGGAGTGTGTAGAGGCCGTCACATAGACGACAGGGATGCTGGGAGTGTGTAGAGGCCGTCACATAGACGACAGGGATGCTGGGAGTGTGTAGAGGCCGTCACATAGACGACAGGGATGCTGGGAGTGTGTAGAGGCCGTCACATAGACGACAGGGATGCTGGGAGTGTGTAGAGGCCGTCACATAGACGACAGTGATGCTGGGAGTGTGTAGAGGCCGTCACGTTGACGACAGAGATGCTGGGAGTGTGTAGAGGCCGTCACATAGACGACAGGAATGCTGGGAGTGTGCAGAGGCCGTCACATAGACGACAGGAATGCTGGGAGTGTGTAGAGGCCGTCACGTTGACGACAGGGATGCTGGGAGTGTGTAGAGGCCGTCACATAGACGACAGGAATGCTGGGAGTGTGCAGAGGCCGTCACATAGACGACAGGAATGCTGGGAGTGTGTAGAGGCCGTCACATTGACGACAGGGATGCTGGGAGTGTGCAGAGGCCGTCACAATGACAACAAGGATGCTGGGAGTGTGTAGAGGCCGTCAGTGCTGAAATATTATGGAGACAGACATAAATGAGGTAGAAACGTTGGGAGTGTGTGTAGGGGGGTGGGAGTCATATACGAGGCAAAAATTTTGGTGTGGATGTGTGTGTGGGTGTGGCTACGTATAGTCACACATGAGTCAGAAATGTTGGGAGAATGTAGGGACCATAATATACGAGACAAACACTCGGAGTGTGTGAGAAGAGAGAAACATACGAGGCAGAAAAGTTGGGAGTGGGGAAGAAACATTCACTTTAAGACCTGTTACAGCTTAACAAAAGAGTGAAACCTCTTGTACCTCCCTAAAGCTCACCTCAAAGTGCAAACCAGAATTATCGTTTGATATTCGTGCGTCCAGCGAGCGCCCTGTTTGATGCACGAATGGACCTTCCCTCAAGAGTCCAACTGGGTTTCTACAATACGAACTCAAATGTTTACCTTTCTGAAGGCATTAAAGTTAACTTGTGACAGTGAGCTTCACTCCTTGATCATTACTGATTCTGTCATCACTGAAGGCACTTGACTCTTATAATTACTGTAATAACATGCTTATTGGAGACGCCAAATATGATTTATAATCAGGGGAAAAGAAATAAATGTATAATTCTTCAGGATTTCATCTCCTATTATATTAAGAAAATAAATTATCAATGAAAGTATCCTGACGAAAAAATAGAATATAATCTTGGTATCTCTGTGTCAAGCAATAGAAATAATACCAGGAGATAAGTAAATATTAAATCTGAATATCGTATTGAATACAGTTACAAGCCCGTGTAGATCTATTACGGAACAACTTACAGTGTAAACAGAGTGACTGATGTTGTAGTAGCCAGGCTTAGGCTTGGTTACAAGTACTTCTGGAAGTTTGACAAACAGAGACACATGATCAAACCAAATAAAAAATGTGTGACCAGCCTTATGATCACTTTCTTGAACGCTATGTGCTTTATAGACTTCTTATTAAGAAATTTAGAGATAGACATGTCAAGGTATCTTATTAATGAAAATAAGTTAACAGGCATTTTAAGACAATTTCCTAAATTTGTTGGCAACTGGTGAAACAAATTATGGATATAGCCAGATGTGTTCTTTCAACCCCTTTGGGGCCTAGTTTCTAGGCTTTTATATGTCCATATGATTTTACGCTACCGTCCACAGAATAGACGTGGAATGCAGAAACTATGCAATGACGTCCACAGGATGGATAAGGGATGTAAAAACTGAAGTCTAAAAGAGTTCATCTCTTGTTAGAGGAAAGTCTAGCCCTTCTCTCTAGTTGTTCTTCTGCCTCTTAAAGTGAGAGTACCTTCACAGAGGGTGCCTTGTTGCTGGTGAAGGGCTCATGATCCCTACAATTAAAGCTACCATTCCTCGCATCAAACTTTATTATCTTCTGTTCTCCACGCTCTGTGACCCCCTCCTACTACTCTTTCTTGCCCCTTCAGGTATAAGGAACCTCTCTGACCTCTTACGACGAGAGGGAGATACTCTTGCCTCTCCAAGTGAAAGGGGAAGCCCTCTCTTGTCTCCCCAGGTACATAAAGGATCCACCATTGGTACCAGCCCATCTCCAGCGTCAGGTGACAGAGCGTATTTCATTCCCTTCCCATTAATGCCATAAGACAAGCAGATGGGCAGGTGATATCAGTGGTGAGTTTGTCTGGGGGGAAGGGGGTGAGACATTTGAGTCTTCCTCTTCCCCAGCAGCTGGGGTAGGTTTCCGACGCTCTGGATTACACTCCTCTGGCTGCTATTGACTTGGTCAATGCACTTGATAGACCGATTACTTCACCGGATGGGAGGCAAGGGGCGGTGGCCGGGTTAAATACTTCGTCGGGGCTTCGGCTTTACGGGGGCCGGCTGCAGGCTTCACTCCTAGCGTAGGATGTAACTGCTACAGGCTTCACTTATAGCGTAGGATGTGGCTGTTGCAGGTTTTACTTGTCGTAGGCTGTGGGTGAGGTTGGTTTCAATTTTCGTAAGATGTGGTTGTTCCAGTGTGCAATGCTAGTGAGTGAACACAGTGCGGTGGTGCTGGTGGCGGTAATGGTGAGTTAGCACTGCGTGTGGTGAGTGAGGGGAGAGAGAGTGGTGTCAATGGTAAGATAGCAGTGTCAACAGTTGTAGTGACATCAGACGCTGAGCTTATGGCTTCCCTTGCACTTGTCGGGCCTCGCTTCTTTGATCACTGGGCAACCCACATCCTCGTAGATTCTATGCGGATTTCTCACTTACGATTCGCAGCAAATTTCTCGATTTACGTATTTTTTAAGCTAGGTTAAATTAGATTAGATTAACTTAGATTATGTTAGGTTGAGTTATGTCAGATTGTCTTCTGTCAGTAAAAATAGTGGCGTATTTCGGTCGTTGCTTGATCCCAGTGAGTTATCCCTGAATTTCATAAGTCCAGCCTCCTCTACCATAAAGTCAGTACCTGACCAGCCGGGCTGTGGTTCATACGTCGGTTTACGTGCGGCCAACAGTAACAGCCTGGCTGATCAGGCTCTAATCCACCACGAGGTCTGGTCACAAACCGGGCCGCGGGGGCGTTGATCCCTAAACCCTCTCACGGTATACTCGAGGTATACCACAATGCAGGCAAAAGGAATAGTGGAGGGGGTCAATTATTATTATTATAATCATGGAGAAGCGCTAAACCCATAGGATTATACAGCGCATCTGGGGGGGGGTGAATGGAAGAAATTCAGGCTTAGTTCAGGGAATCGGAGCACAGATCCAATTCCCTAAATCAAGAGCCCCTCACCAGCGTCAAGGAACCTCCGTTGAGTGGGGAGGGGGGTGTCAAAAAATTCCAGTTCAACAAAATATAAAATTATATTTAAGCGTGTATGTTGTGGGTATGAATTTATGTATGTGGACTTTCATATAAATACCTGTGTGTATGTATTTGTGTACGTATAAATACATCTGTGTATTTTATATATGTAAATTCATAATTATTCGTGTGCATAGGTGTGACTACACACACACACATATATATATATATATATATATATATATATATATATATATATATATATATATATATATATATTGATGCCACCTATCTTTCTTTTCAAAATTCATTGTATATTCCCATGTGTCTCCATCTTTCTCCTCCTTCCAGTCTTGCACCTTGTCTCCCTATCTCTCATTCTCTCCCGAGGGTGCACACGCCGGAGAGTGTTGTGTATCTGGCCTCGCCGTCTCATTACACTTAAGACATTGGTAATGAGCAAAAGGCTTCGATCCCTCACGAGGGTCATCATTAGTGCTCGCAGCCTTTTATACGCAGCTTACACCCAGTCATCGTTAGTCAATGGTCTCTCATTTTTTTTTTTTTTGCCTTACACCAAGACGCACGATGTGACTCCTTGTTACAGTCCTCGCTCCTTCCCACAAGGTAAGATGCTCTTATTCTCTCTCTCTCTCTCTTCTCTCTCTCTCTCTCTCTCTCTCTTCTCTCTCTCTCTCTTTTCTCTTCTTCTTTTTCTCTCTCTCTCTCTCTCTCTCTCTCTCTCTCTCTCTCTTTTTATTCTCTCTTACTACTACAAGAGACTACTATTACTACTACTAGTGCTTTGCTACTACTACAGCGCTACTACTATACTACTACTTGACCCTATTCTCGCTCTCTATGAAACTATAGAATTCTAGTCAACGAAAGCTGTGTGGAATGTTAAAATTTAGTGTCGTGGAGGCGAGGGATGGAGGGGTTGGAGAAAGAGGGGGAACAAGTCGTAACCCTACCACGCCAATTAGTGAGGTGGGTGCCGCCGGGAGCTGCCACAATCACAACACCACGCCCGCACCACCTCCTTGTTATACACGATTAGTGTTATTTGCTCCGCCAGCCCATCCCACCATTTTTCTCAGGAAATATTTTACGACACGTAATGCGAGAAGAAAAATTAAGATGGACGAAATTGTTTTAATATATATATATATATATATATATATATATATATAATATATATATATATATATATATATATATATATATATATATATATATATATATATATATATATATATATATATATATAAATATATATATATATATATATATATATATATATATATATATATATATATATATATATATATATATATATATATATATATATATATATATAGAACTCTGAAGTCACCAGCTATTGCTTAAATCATATATTACAGGAAGCTTCACAGACACAATCACACACTGATGGCAGACAAGACATTTCTGCCGCCTCCAACTTCCTCCTCGCTGCAATGTTCACTGTACTTCAGAATTGCACAACGTCAGTATAACTATTCTGTGATGTATTCTTCTTTTAACAAATTCATCAACACTCTTGCGACTTTCGTACTTTCATCCGATTTATCCTTCGTAAGTTTATTTAGGTACAGGTACACATACCTGGAGAGTATACATGGAGAGGGTTTTGGGATCAACGCCCCCGTGGCCTGGTCTGTGACCAGGCCTCCCCATAAATACATCGTACAAAGTGTAAATTAACCAGGATATTCCGAAAAAGTCAGTGACTTATATATATTGGGGTCCTTCATAAACATACTAGCTGACGTATTCATTTGGCAGTGTTTGTATACACCTTCCTCTATAATCTTTCCACTTAGACCTTCAGTCTCCCTGTAATTTTGCTTATTCTCAACACTTTGTTAATTTCTCCATTGACTTTAATCTACCATTTACACACTCGAGCAACTCCGAGAGGTACTGCAGCGTTTCTTATGAGTCTACGAATAATAGTGTGTCATCTGCAAACAGCAGCTGTGACACGCACTATATATGACATCCGTTATCCTTTAAGACGCCACTTCTTAACACTGGAGCATTCATTTCTCTTAACCTCGATTATAAACATATTAAACAACCACGCTTGTTTATGTACAGAGGAATGAATCTTGTGGGCGCCACCTGCCACAGGAGTTCTCTGTGTACCACCGTCAGAGCGTCTTCCCAGGCCGGGACATCCGTCACCACACAAGTGGTCCACTTTCCTAATACTCACCCACACACTCTGCTTGATAACGATCATCAACAGCCTGACTGGTCAGAGACAGAGCCACGATTAGCGGGCGAAGGATCAATCCTTCACCTCAGGTTGCTCAAGAGCTGTTGCAAAACTAGAGTATTGTTCGCCGTTGTTATTCTTTGTGTGATGTTATTCTTCACTAAAATGTTGGGACTGTTGATGTTCAGCTTTCTCTTTCCTCTCTAGCACAGGAAAATTATTTTCACGAGTGGGACCGTTTGGCTGTAATATGTTTACGTGTGAATGTGTCGTTCTCAACTTGTTAGTTGAGAACGACACATTCGCACATATGTTAGTTCGGGTCTTGCACCTGCTCGTTCAGGTCTACCACCTACTCGTTCAGGTCTACGTCCTACTCGTTCAGGTCTGCCTCCTACTCGTTCAGGTCTGCCTCCTACTCGTTCAGGTCTGACAAAAGCTCATTCGGGTCCTCCACCTGCTTACTTTGGTCGTTCATCTCCTCGTTTGGGTATACTAACTGCTCGTCTGGGTCTGTCAATCCGCTCGTTTGGGACTTTCCTTCTGGTTCTTCTACACACTTTTCCCTGAGCATCTATAGGAAAACTGGTCTAAAATATAAACAAAAACAAAAGTTGTTGTTAGGTGTAGGAAAACTTTGATATCTAAAATTATTAATAATAATTTATTAATTTCTTTATTTCTACAAGTACATGTACAAGGTATACAGGACTAGCTGACATCAGTGACATACTACTAATACATAGCTAATACATAGTTTTGTCCCAGGATGCGACCCACACCAGTCCACTAACACCCAGGTACCCATTTTGCTGATGGGGAACATAAACAACCGGTGTAAAGAAACATGCCCAATGTTTCTACCCTTGCTGGGAATCGAACCCAGGCCCTCGCCGTGTGAAACGAGAGCTTTAGCCACCAGGCCAAACAACAAGTGCTAAGTGAGTAAAACATATTTGTAACACTTAGGTATCTTTACTGTTGAAACGTTTCTCTTGCACAGCAGGTTTCTTCAGTCGAACACAGGCGATTATAACACTGGTAAGTTTGAGGTGATTAGTCTCTCAACCTCGAAAATTGGTGGTCAGTCCCTTATCATGAGACCAGAGACTTGTATACTAAAGTTAGAAGTGAGGTGTAGCAGCTGGAGATGACGTTACAGATGAGTGGGACTGTCAGATAAAATGACACCATGGCAACATAGTACAGGGTGATAAAACACAATTACATATATAGAAGTGAGCTATAATATAATCTCTCCCTCCTCCAACATAGATTATATTTCTTTTATTTCTTAATCATCAAAATTCCATACCCTATTTGAAATATTACCATATGCAAAAAAAAAATCGGTGTTAAAATGCTACACGAACGGCAGGTACTTGGAGAAGTATCTTTTACGTCCCACTGAGTGTGGAACATCTTCATGGTTTTTATAATTACCGAGGTGCCTGTAGGAACCTCTTGGAGCTTCAGGAGAGTCTTTTTGACATTAATAATTTATTGGAATTTGTAATTGTTGCTGGTCATTTTACCTTGGTTTGACAGTGTTTATTCGTGTTGTTACAACAACTAATATTACCACTACTACGTCGCAAACATTAGTAAGGCTGCTACAACGTATATATATATATACAAGAGAGAATGGAACCAATATTTCCAATTCAAAGTGGCGCTCGGCTAATCGAATAGAATCCCAAATAACCGAATGAGGAAGTCGGGTAATTGGATCTGCTGGGTTCTTGTGGCCGCTCTGGTATTGTCTTAGGAGCGGTGAGGAGTTCTTCCAGGCGTGCGACGGAGAGGGTTCCTGGAGGCCGGGGGGGGGGGGAGGGAAGGGATTTTGATCCAACGAACTGGAGCTGCTCTCTGCTTCATTGAAGGTAATTACTTCACGTTCCTCAGTCGCTGTGCGATCCTGAGGAGTCAGTCGCTGCGTGATCCTGAGGAGTCAGTCGCTGTGCGATCCTGAGGAGTCAGTCGCTGTGCGATCCTGAGGAGTCAGTCGCTGTGTGATCCTGAGGAGTCAGTCGCTTCTCCTTCTCTTCCCTCCTATCTCCCTCTTTCTCTTCCCTTTCCTCTCTTTTCTTCCTCTCTCCCATTCTTACCTCCCTTTCTTACCTCTCTTCCCTTCCTTCCCTCCCTCTCTTCCTCTTCCCTGCCTCCTCCTCCACACGGGTAACGTAAGAGAAGCTGATTTGCATACAGTGTTTGATTTTTATGGTGTACAATTTTGGTGTGTTGGGGAAATCTAATTACCAGTGTTTTTCCCGGTGGTGTGGGCGCTGTGTGTCGGTCGCCCGGGGGGCGCGCCGAGCCCCCCTCTGGGGACCGCCTGAGGGCGCGCTGGCCCCCCTCCCTGTCCTGGGGACCACTCGGTCTATTGGAGTTTTTACCCGTGGCTCTGGATGATTGTAACTAGAGGGAGGGGGAGAGGTGGAGGTCTCATCCCCCCCCTCCCCGCCGCACTTTTTTTTTTTTAACTCACAATTTAACTGTGGGAAAATACTGGTTTCCCCAGCCAAGTAGGTTACTTTCTACCCTCCAGTGACGTTTCTACTCTCTACCCTCGTGACATTGGTCTTATTGTGTTCTTGGAAAAAAAAAAGTCAGATGATATAATTACTCCCAGGTCTTACACGTGTTCCTTTCCTTCTATTTGATTATCCTCTTGACTTTTATCTTCCGGCAATTTTCAGTGTCTTCCATGAAGTGAGTTTATGCATATTTTAGTGTCACCTGCAAATGATATATAACTGTGATGGGTGTTTTTATCTGCCTGCTATGAGAATAAGAAACAACAGAGGTACCAGGCTAGTGCCTTGGGGTACTGAGCTATTAACTTCGCTGATGCTGAATTTTGTTCTGTTTACTACTACTATTTGCGTTCTTTGTGTTAGGAACCTGAGAATCCACCTGTCTACCTTCCCCGTTATGCCCATGACTCTCATTTTGTGTGCAATCACCCCATCATGGCATTTGCCAAATGCCTTTGCAAACTCTGTGTTTATCACAGCTGGTCCAGGTGCTGAGTGAGTCCTGTGGGATTAGTACTAATGTTAGTTGGACTGCGTGGCCTTCAGATGCAATGAAAAAAGCTTCCGCATTCTCCAAGATGCTGTCATTTAGTGGAATGCTGAACATCGACTCGTGTGTGTGGCGAAACGTTTCCTCAATAAAGATTCCCATATGTTGCATAAATGTCTCATTCTTCAACTTGTCTGTTTTCAAAACCATTTATCACACTATATTTAAAGCCTGACAGAATATGGGCACTTGGCACTCCCAGGGTCAGAACCCAGTTGATAGGTGATTTGACAGCTGGCAAAGAAAATTATTTTAATTTACACAAGGTGACCCACTCCAAACAAAATGTAATATAGTCTTCACATTAAACAAGTAACATGATATATTAATATTTATGCAATATAATTGTATTAAGGCGCACCATGCGCACTTACATATTTGTATATTATTAATGAAAAAGGCAATACGACTACTACTACTACAGAAGCAAGGCTGTGTACACATTGTGTACATGTATATGTACCCTTGTGCAACATTTTGGAATCTTTATTCTGGAATTAAGATACCCAAATTTTGCACAAGTGTCTCATTTATCAAGTTGTCTATTTTCTAAACTATTTACACTAATATACACATTATTTACAGAGATCCTTAGGTCCAACCTTAGCTCGGAATGGAGTCAAAATGTATATGTTGTGTAAGTGTACAGGGAAAGCCTCTGCATCCATTCCGACTCTGTATTCACTGGCTTGTATACTTCACACCATCAGGCGAGCGGAGCGGAGCTTGATATGAGATCGAGGATAAATAGCTATAAATAACAGTGTGGCGAGTTCACGCAAGACAAGTGCTACCTTTATTTCCAAAGATCACAGTGCGCTCGCCAGCTCGCCAATAAGCACTTCCCTACCAGAGCCTCAAAAATAGGAATTGACGGTCACTAGTTTAAAGGTAACCATCATACTACCAGTTAGGTGAGGAGCTGAAGAGCGACTGAAGCGGCCACACTCACACCCTACCTGTCTTAATGCTTCCAGGAGCCAGTCAAAACACTAGGCTCTGTCATGTGATATACTCTAAACACATGAACAGGCACACATGGCAACATAGGGACTGGACCTGTACACTCCCTGTCCATCCGTGTTACACAAATTACACAGTGTGGAAATGCCATAACATACCTACACCAGATACAATTTATAAATTAATGTATCATTGAAATCATTTATATATTTATTTCCTGGTCTGATGTACCCCAGCTACAAATATATCACACTGAAATATATTAATATATAGAAAATGTGTTATGCACCATAAAAGACCTAATGAGTCTTTACCTATAGGCTCGTTATACCACCTCACACCATATGTAACATCGAAGATGAGGTTCCTCATAAGGGGTGTTATCTGGGGGCGGGTGGTCTTAGTTCACTGACTAGCAGATCCCAAAAGAAAAACGCTTAAACTATTTTCATATTCATTATCTGGCATCCTGATGCCGTCTCAGAGGCGGAGATGATCCGCTGGCTAAGTTTTGACCGTGGTTATGGAACAAGACTTTTTTCTGCTGTCGCTGTTGTTGTTCTGCTGTAGCTGCTTCAGCTGCTGTTTTTGATGCTGCTTTTACTGCCCTGTTGCTGCTGCTGTAGTTGTTGCTTCTCTTGTTGCTGCTTCTGGTGTCATGACTCCCAGCATACATTAAGGGGATTACCAATAGACCCCTGGCTGTCTTCAAGAAGGCGCTGGCCAGGCACCTAAAATCAGTACCTGACCAGCAGGGCTCTGGTTAGTACGTCTGCTTGCGTGCGGCCAGCAGTAATAGCCTGGTTGATCAGGCCCTAATCCACCGAGAGGATTGGTCACAAACCTCAAAATCACCATCAACTTGCTCCAAAATCACCACCAACATGCTCCAAAATCACCACCAACATGCTTCAAAATCACCACCAACATGCTCCAAAATCACCACATCACCAACATGCTCCAAAATCACCACCTACATGCTGCAAGATCATAACATGCTCCAAAATCACCACCAACATGCTTCAAAATCACCACATCACCAACATGCTCCAAAATCACCACCAACATGCTGCAAGATCATAACATGCTCCAAAATCACCACCAACATGCTTCAAAATCACCACCAACATGCTCCAAAATCACCACCTACATGCTCCAAAATTACCATCAACATGCTACAAATTCACCATAAACATGTGTCATCACCATGCTTCAAAATCACCACCAACATGCTTCAAGATCACCATAAACATGCACCGCCACCACTATGCTTCAAAGTCACCACCAATATTACTGCCCCCGTCACCATTATTCAAAATAAACAAATTTGCACATCTCAACTCATCTCTCGAATATTTCAACGTAAACAAACTTTTAACACCAATAACATACTACCCTTCCCTAAGACCACCATAACATTACCACTGTCACCACTAAATACCCATCACCACTATAACATTACCAGTGTTACCCAACACACACGATATACACCACTACCATAACCTTACCACCATGATGACCCTTAAATCACCACCACCATCACTACCACCACCATCACCACCATCACCACCACCACTAACATCGCCATCAACACCATCACCACCACGAGATGTGCATCACCGCCAATCATTCCTCGCCAACATCGCCAATATTCACCGCCAACAGCCACCATTGGCGTGCCGCCATCTTTTATACGTCTCTGTGACCACTGCCGCAGTTAAAGCTGATCATCCCCACGCCACCACCCGCGCCCCCCACGCCCCCACCCGCCCCATGTCACCACCTGCGCCCCCCACGCCCCAACCTACCTCCGTGTCACCAGCGCACCACGCCCCCACCCGCCCCCAACGTCACCACCTACGTTCCCACGCCCACACACGCCACCACCTACGTTCCCACGCCCACACACGCCACCACGCTCCCCCACACCACGCCCTGCGCCCCCACGCCACCACCCGCGCCCCACCTGCCCCCACACTACGCCCCGCGCCCCCACGCTACCACCCGCGCTCTCCAGGTCCCATCCCGCCCCCACACCATCATCCGCGCCCTCCACGCCACCACCTGCGCCCCCTCACGTCTTCACGAGCCCCACGCCTCCACGCTCCATGCCGGTCCCCCCACGCCTTATGCCTTGCCCCTACGCCAGTCCTCCCACGCCCCATGCCGGGACCCCACGCCCCATGCCGGGACCCCACGCCCAATGCCGGGGCCCCCACGCCACATCTCGCAAATTCCTCATCTCCCCATGTTGCTCCCCTCATCCCCCTACCGCGCCCTTCACGCCCCCTGCCGCGCCCCTCACGCCTCCTGCCACGCCGCGTGCCTGGAACCCACTCCTTCCCCCAGCCGCATCTCACACGCCCTCTGACCCTCTACTGTCCTTGCCCACGCCCTTTGTCGAATCACCCACGCCTTCTCTGTATACGCCAAACTCCACGTATGATACACGCCACACTCCAAGTATAATACATGCCACACTCCACTTATGATACACGCCATACTCTACGTATGATACACGCCACACTACGCATGATACACGCCACACTCCATGCATGATACATGCCAAACTCTACGCATGATACACGCCACACTCTACGCATGATACACGCCATCGCACTTTGCGTTCTATGCATAACAATCCACGCGTTCTACACGCCACATATCAAGCCTACATACACACACGCCTACATACACACACACACACACACACACACACACACACACACGTATGGTTGCATGTCTCCCAAATATTGGACACTCTTGGGTACACACTTTCCTCTGACTCCCCTTCATTCTTCCTTTACTCCTATCCCTGCCTCTCTTCCTTCCTTTACTCCTTTCCCTGCCTCTCTTCCTTCCTTTACTCCTTTCCCTGCGTCTCTTCCTTCCTTTACTCCTTTCCCTGCCTCTCTTCCTTCCTTTACTCCTTTCCCTGCCTCTCTTCCTTCCTTTACCCCTTTCCCTGTCTCTCCTTCTCTCTCAAACACTTATATATGTACTGTTGTACACCAGACCGGACAATATTAAAGTCGTACAAAGGAAAACTCTAATATCTCTATTTTTTCGACTTTTTGAGATTTGTCAAGCAAATTTTTTTATAGAAATTATTTTCTTTTTTTCAGAATTAAGATTTTTTTTTTTTAAATTTAGAGTACAAGTCTGTAGACAGAAACGTCTAGACGCAGAGATCTTAAGTGCACATCTCCAGCGTCTCTCTAGACCACAAACATCACTAGCGTCTCTCCTGACCACAAACATCACCAGCGTCCATCTAGACCACAAACATCTCCAGCGTCCATCTAGACCACAAACATCACCAGCGTCCATCTAGACCACAAACATCACTAGCGTCTCTCCTGACCACAAACATCACCAGCGTCCATCTAGACCGCAAACATCTCCAGCGTCCATCTAGACCACAAACATCACCAGCGTCCATCTAGACCACAAACATCTCCAGCGTCCATCTAGACCACAAACATCACCAGCGTCCATCTAGACCACAAACATCACCAGCGTCCATCTAGACCACAAACATCACCAGCGTCCATCTAGACCACAAACATCTCCAGCGTCCATCTAGACCACAAACATCTCCAACGTCCATCTAGATCACAAACATCTCCAGCGTCCATCTGACCACAAACATCACCAGCGTCCATCGACAAAACATCAGCGTCCACTGCCACAAACATCACCAGCGTCCATCTAGACCACAAACATCTCCAGCGTCCATCTAGACCACAAACATCTCCAGCGTCCATCTAGACCACAAACATCTCCAGCGTCCATCTAGACCACAAACATCTCCAGCGTCCATCTAGACCACAAACATCTCCAGCGTCCATCTAGACCAAACAACCCTCTCCAGCGTCATCTAGACCAGCATTCCAGTCATCAGACCACAAACATCTCCAGCGTCCATCTAGACCACACAGTCACACCACTCTCAGCGTCCATCTAGACCACAAACATCTCCAGCGTCCATCTAGACCACAAACATCTCCAGCGTCCATCTAGACCACAAACTCCAGCGTCCATCTAGACCACAAACATCTCCAGCATGTGTCTAGACCCAAATATCATCCTGGAATCTTTCGCTTGCTCTTGGAGCAGGGGAAAAAGTGGACCTAGTAGCGACCAGCGAAGAGACGGTGGACCAGGAGCTGTGACTTGACCCCTGCAACCACAAATTGGTGAGTACAAATAGGGGAGTACAAGGATGGTGGAAGACTCCACTCACTGACCCTCAGCTCCATGAAGCCTCAGTCCTCGGCGCCTCCATTGCTGGACCGCCATCTTTTCTTGCATTCCGTGACGACTCGACCAGTCCTTGCTATATCTGACGTCACAACCCCCCTACCCTACCTCCTAACCACTACCCCCAATACAACCCCCACCATCCCCTACCACCGCCACTCTGTAACTCACTGGCTGCCGGGTTTTGCCAGCCGGCTTATCTCTTCAACCTAATCACCGGCTTTACGGTCGGAAATGGCAAGCGAAGTTGCAAGTTAGCTCTGTGTGTGTATCGATTAGCCGGCGGTGGCAGGAGAGCTGCGGCAGGAGAGCTGCGGCAGGAGAGCTGCGGCAGGAGTGCTGCGGCAGGAGTGCTGCGGCAGGAGTGCGGGCCGTGGGGGATGAGAGAACTACAACTGCGGCCACGACATGTTTTTTTTTTTTTTTTTTGCCATCGAGGTTTTGCTGGCTCGATACCGACCAGGTGCGGCCCCTTCATCACCTGATTGACTTCCGTCATGTTACCTTTCTCTCTCTCTCTCTCTCTCTCTCTCTCTCTCTCTCTCTCTGTCTGTCTGTCTGTCTCTGTCTGTCTGTCTCTCTCTGTCTGTCTGTCTGTCTGTCTCTCTCTCTCTCTCTGTCTCTCTCTCTGTCTCTCTCTCTCTCTCTCTCTCTCTCTATCTCTCTCTCTCTCTCTCTCTCTCTCTCGCCACCACCTAATTGTATCTCTGTGCCCATCTACCAGGTTGTAGCCCCACTCGTTTAGCAGCTCCCATCTTGCTACTCGCCTACCAAACTACCACGCTCATATACCAGTGCAAGCCACCACTCACCTAGCAGTGCCACCACTCACGGGTGGAACAACGCAGCAGTGTCACTGGAACAATCTGCGTAGCCTTCAAAGGAGGTTAGCAAAATACGTGAGTGAGAATGTATAACTTGATTAAAGTCACACCAGTACCTTCAAGGTGATGAACTAGACACATGTCCAAAACCTAGATGTCCTCGAGAGACGTTTCGCCCACCATAGGGGCTTGATCGATGAAGCCCTTGATGGGCGAAACGTTTCTCAAATGAAGATACCCAGGTGTTTCATTCGTCGCGGGTGAGAGCGACAGGGTGTGAGCATGACCTACCTACCGTGGGCCTTACAGCAACGCTCCTAGAAACTAGACCTGGGAACAGGACCCTTATTTTTTTTAGGTATTTTTAATAAAAATAACGTTATTATACGTTGAGGTTCACATACATTCATTTTACTATAAATTATTGAGCAAATCTGAAATAATTCCATAAATTTCCGAAAGATAATTTTCTTTAGTGTGATGCCTCTATCTCTACCTTATTTAGTAGTTGAATCATGTACATAAGTGTTCAAAAAAGAGTGACCGTAAAGCTGACAGCATTCGTTCGGTTAAGGTTGAACATCGCGTGTGTGTGTGTGTGTGTGTGTGTGTGTGTGTGTGTGTGTGTGTGTGTGTGTGTGTGTGTGTGTGTGTCAGGATGTCAGAGGTATTTGTAATCAAGCCTAAGCCTGGCTACTACAACATGTTATCATAGTGGGTAATAGATCTGCTCAGTAATTGTGTTTATCTACGTTCCCAAGCTTCTAACTGCACTCCTATGATCTTCAAACCCATTATTTTAACACCAAAAATTGTGTTTCTGATATTCGACACAGACGAAAAAAATACAGTCGACTGGTTTTTTTCTTTTCACAGTATATACTTTGGCTAATTTACCAACTCTCTCGCATTGGAATAAATCAATGAGAGATGCAATATGCAAGAATTATCCACTAACTGCTCTCTGTGTTCCTGACCTCTTGTATGTTCCTGACCTCTTGTATGTTCCTAACCTTTTGTATGTTCCTGACCTCTTGTATGTTTCTGACCTCTTGTATGTTCCTGACCTCTTGTATGTTTCTGACCTCTTGTATGTTCCTGACCTCTTGTATGTTCCTGACCTCTTGTATATTCCTGACCTCTTGTATGTTCCTGACCACTTGTATGTTCCTGACCTCTTGTATGCTCCTGACCTCTTGTATGTTTCTGACCTCTTGTATGTTCCTGACCTTTTGTATGTTCCTGACCTCTTGTATGTTTCTGACCTCTTGTATGTTCCTGACCTCTTGTATGTTCCTGACCTTTTGTATGTTTCTGACCTCTTGTATGTTCCTGACCTTTTGTATGTTTCTGACCTCTTGTATGTTCCTGACCTCTTGTATGTTCCTGACCTCTTGTATGTTCCTGACCTCTTGTATGTTCTTGACCTCTTGTATGTTCTTGACCTCTTGTATGTTCTTGACCTCTATAGGAGCGTCAATGTTTATAAGAGTCTAGTGTGTTTTGCTGTGTGGTGAGGATAGTAGTAGTAGTGGATGATGATAGTAGTAGTGGATGATGTTAGTAGTAGTGGATGATGTTAGTAGTAGTGGATGATGATAGTAGTAGTGGATGATGATAGTAGTAGTGGATGATGATAGTAGTAGTGGATGATGATAGTAGTAGTGGATGATGATAGTAGTAGTGGATGATGTTAGTAGTAGTGGATGATGATAGTAGTAGTGGATGATGATAGTAGTAGTGGATGATGATAGTAGTAGTGGATGATGTTAGTAGTAGTGGATGATGATAGTAGTAGTGGATGATGTTAGTAGTAGTGGATGATGATAGTAGTAGTGGATGATGTTAGTAGTAGTGGATGATGATAGTAGTAGTGGATGATGATAGTAGTAGTGGATGATGTTAGTAGTAGTGGATGATGATAGTAGTAGTGGATGATGATAGTAGTAGTGGATGATGATAGTAGTAGTGGATGATGATAGTAGTAGTGGATGATGATAGTAGTAGTGGATGATGTAGTAGTAGTGGATGATGATAGTAGTAGTGGATGATGTTAGTAGTAGTGGATGATGATAGTAGTAGTGGATGATGATAGTAGTAGTGGATGATAAGGATAGTAGTAGTGGATGATGAGGATAGTAGTAGTGGATGATAATGAGGATAGTAACAGTAGTGGTGGTGATGGGTGATGTTAGTAGTGACCCTGAATGATGTTAACAGTGTGGTTGGGTGACGTTACTTATGGTGAGTGATGTCAATAGTAGTTTCTGCACGTTGCCAGAAGCCATAAGGGAAACTGACGTCAGATGTCAACCTCGAGACGTCGCAAGACTTCAGTAACGTATATGCAGTGTGATGGGTGTGGGCGTGTGGGGTTTTGGTGGGGGTGTGGTGTGGGGGCTGGTGTGGGAGTGTGGGGGTTGGAGTGGGAGTGTGAGGGTGTGTGGTGTGGGGTTGGTGTGGGAGTGTGGGGGTGTATGGTGTGGGGATTGGTGTGGGAGTGTGGGGGTGTGGTGTGGGGGTTAGTGTGGGAGTGTGAGGGTTAGTGTGGGGGTGTTGTGTGGGGTTGATGTGGGGGTGTGGTGTGGGGTTGGTGTGGGAGTGTGAGGTTTGGTGTGGGAGTGTGGGGGTGTGGTGTGGGGGTTAGTGTGGGGGGGTGTGGTGTGGGGTTGGTGTGGGAGTGTGGGAGTGTGTGGTGTGGGGGTTGGTGTGGGAGTGGGTTATATCTGTGTGTCTGTGTCGTTGATGTCGTGTCTGCTTTTTATGCTGCATCAATTCAAACAATGGATTTTAATTTTATTTTTTTAATTGTTGTTGATGCAAGTTTAGGGAGTCACTATTGTGTCGCGTATGAACGCCTTGCACCTGCAATAATTGCTAGCTAGCCAATCTAGCAAATCATAATTGGGGATTAGAATAGATACTTTGTCAGCGGTGTGTCCAGTAATGACCCTCACAAGAACAATAACTGGGAGATAACACCCTCTTGATGTTTATTCTTATGTATTGTGAGGCTTGGAGTCAGGCTCTCTCTCTCTCTCTCTCTCTCTCTCTCTCTCTCTCTCTCTCTCTCTCTCTCTCTCTCTCTCTCTCTCTCTCTCTCTCTCTCTCCATCCTATATTATCAGATTTCAAAGTAACTGGACAAGTACTTTGCAAGTATTAGATTCATCTAGATATATTGTGGTCTGGTATGAGGAGTTACCAGAGCTTTCACCACCTACGTGCTCTATCATTCCAAATTGTTATATGTCAGAAAAAGTGATAACACTTTATAGTGAGAATAATAATATTGGGTATGGAGAGAGAGAGAGAGAGAGAGAGAGAGAGAGAGAGAGAGAGAGAGAGAGAGAGAGAGAGAGAGAAGAGAGACTGCTTGACAGAGTAGAGAACAGAGCAAGACGTCTCATCTCTCGCCTGGACCCATCCTGGATAGATCTGTTATTTCAGCAGAGCCTTCAACACAGGAGGGATGTGGGTGGCCTTACTGTTATGTACAAGGACAACATTGTCAAAGTACCACACTTGGCTCCACTTCGAGGATAGCGAGAAGCAAGCTTCTATACCACAAGACGGGCAGAAAGCAGCAACTTCATTCTGGCTGTAACTTTCTCCAGAACATCACTTCATCTGAGATCATTTATCCCCAGGATGACTCGAGTCTGGAACATATTCGTACAGCATTATGATGTCAACGAGATAAAGTCAGTTGATCAAATGAAAATGCTGGCCCACAGATGGCTCCAACTTCATCCTGTTCCCTACTTGTATGTTCCATAACAATAAAAATGCTTTCAAATGAGCTGATGTAGGTAACAGCTCTTAGCTTGTCAATAAAGTTAGGAACCTTAACTTGTAAATAGCTTGTCAATAAAGCTAGGGATCCTTAACCTAACCTTGTCAAACCCTGTTTAAAGAGAGAGAGAGAGAGAGAGAGAGAGAGAGAGAGAGAGAGAGAGAGAGAGAGAGAGAGAGCAGCGAGATGTTACCAAGGACACTTGCCAAAATACACCGTCACTGGCTCAAGCCACACCATACCCCTGCGGATCCTCATGTACAATCGATAAATGGTGAAATCAGTAAATTTCTGATGTCTGTTCAGCAACTACATCAGGACGATCAGTTGACAAGGAAGCAACCGAGTCTATAATAGTACAGTAGTGGTAGCCATATAGGGTTACGACAGTTATGGCAGGACTGATTACAACCAGAAGTGGAACCAATGGTGCCTACAGCTCAGTGAGTGGCCGTGGAGAAACATGGGTAGTTTAAGACAGAAACAACACTACTTTAGCAGAAGTAGTTGTAGCCCAGGTCTTCCACTCAGCTCCAGCACCCTTGTAAATTTCCAGCCATATTTCCAGTATACATTTTTTATTTTATTTTCAAGCCGGCAGAGGCCGGAGGGAATGACGGCTAGGGAAAGAGAGCCTTCTGCTTTTCTACCCTTTACTTGCACTTGGAAAAAGAAGATAGTTTTCAGCAGACATTTTCGGAGTGTCTGTCTCTCCCATGTATAACTACCACCCACTTACCCTCCCACCCATTTCCCAATAACATCCCCCACATTTTACCCTAATATCCCTGCTACACTCACCTCTCTAATTAACATCCACAAGACACCCCTTCATCAACCCCCCTTCCCCCCCACACACCCTCGTGGTCACTTTGCAAACATACTGAGTCATCTCGAATGAATCTAATTTATCCCTGAAAGACTAATTAATCTAATGCGTTTACCTGGCCCCGGCTATTCTATAGTTTGTTAATTAGGTTCCCTACACACAGGTGAGAGTCAGCTGATGTATTGTGCTCCTGAGATTATCTAGCAATGCTTGTAGTCACACTGGGAACAGAGGCTCTCTCTCTCTCGTGGTCCACCGTGCTATTAAAAGAAGACAACAGAAATTGAGACGAAGACAATTACAAGATGAAGACAAGAAAGACGACGTAAGCAAAATGTGCAAAAGTTGGTTATCTTTATTGTTGAAACGTTTCGCCCGCTCTACAGGTTTCTTCACGTGGCTAAATGTCTGAGATAGCAAGAAGCAGTGTTGTGGTGGTCAGTGTTCCAGGTTGAAGAAGGAGTGTTGTGGTGGTCAGTCCCCCAGCTTGAAGAAGGAGTGTTGTGGTGGTCAGTCCCCCAGCTTGAAGAAGGAGTGTTGTGGTGGTCAGTCCCCCAGCTTGAAGAAGGAGTGTTGTGGTGGTCAGTCCCTCTGCTTTGAGAAGTGTTCAGTTCCAACGTCTCGACCAGTGTAAAGGTGAAGCATGTGAGAGAGAGAGAGAGAGAGAGAGAGAGAGAGAGAGAGAGAGAGAGAGAGAGAGAGAGAGAGAGAGAGAGAGAGAGATTCATACAGGGAGTGAGGTGTTGTGGATGGCGTCATACAAGTCAGAACACTGCAAACTACTTTACTTCTTCAAGGTTGTAAGGAACCACTCACATCATCCTTACCTCTCCACTGCTTCTGCTGTCCGCAGTGTTTACTCTCCTCTATATTACACTGAAGAAGCCTGCAGAGCAGGCGAAACGTTTCGACGAAAGTACCACATTGTTGCAGAAGACGGAAGACAGAGTAAAACAACTGAAGTTAAATCAAATTTATAAAATTGCTCACAAACAGTGTCCAGAATATCTTGCTGCCAATTTTGTCAAGGCTGGGAACCAAAGCATAGTACTAGGGGGAGAGAGCACAACTTTGTAGTACCCACAGTCAGTGGCCAGGCTTCAAACACCTTTTATTGTACAGCAATAAAGGAATGGAACAGACTGCCTGCACATGTCAAAGCCAGTCATAGCATCAGCCAGTTCAAGAAGAGAGCCAAAAGGTACCTAATGAATGTAGCGACAGAAAGGGAGGAGAATGATATTTTTACCTTTGTAGCTAACACACATTTAAATGTAAATAACTCTTATTACCTTATTCCTTGTATATATCCTTTATAGTATAATAATAAGATATCTCCTACATTGTTTAATAATAAGGTATTAAAAGGACTCCAATAGATATAAGTCACTTTGCCTGACTTTTTTGGGTTATCTTAGGTTCTCTACACATATGCTGCTATGTATGATAATCTATATAACTGTATTTGTGTATACCTGAATAAACTTACTTACTTACACCTGAGTCTCACTCATCTACTTGTCTGTATTGTCTTCCACTGCTGTAATGAAGAAAACAAAGGAGGAAGTCAAGAAAAAGGAGGAGGAGGAGGAGGTTAGGTTAGGTAACTTTTGTTTAGTTTAGGTTAGTTTAGGTTAGGTAAGTTTAATTTAGGTTAGGATAACTTATTTTATTTTAGGTTAGATTAGTTTAAGTTAGGTTAGGTTAGTTTATTTTATTTTAGGATAGTTTAGGTTAGGTTAGGTTAGTGTAGATTAAGTTAGTTTAGGTAGGGGCTTTCTAAGTCCCTATTTACTACCAGGCAAAAATGAACAACACTACTTCGGAGACTTGCCAGTGTGACTCCGTACGCCCGGTGATCGAACCCGGATCCCATCGGTTGTGAGTCGAACACAAAACACTGAAGTGTCAATTATACAGAGATTTTTTTCTTAGTTTTTTTAACGGAAAGGAGGATGCCTTGATTCTCGCAAAGGGCTCTTGATCCAAGGAATTGCATCTACTCTTCACAACTAGCCCACACTTACGAAACTCGAGACAACGTTTCGATCCCTCCTGTACCATCATCGGTAACAGATACCAGCAAATTGGTTTAGAAAGACACGTGAGCAAACACTAGGACATATTTTTTAGAAAAAGTTTCGGTCCTGGGACCTCGATCATTTCTAGAAGTGATCAAGGTCCCAGGACCGAAACGTTTGCTCATGAAGTGTTTGCTGACGTTTCTTCCTGCATCATACGGGGGATTACCAATAGACCCCTGGCTGCCTTCAAGAGGGAGCTAGACAGATACTTAAAGTCGGTACCGGATCAGCCGGGCTGTGGTTCGTACGTTGGACTACGTGCGGCCAGCAGTAACAGCCTGGTTGATCAGACCCTGATCCACCGGGAGGCCTGGTCGTAGACCGGGCCGCGGGGGGCGTTGATCCCCGGAATACCCTCCAGGTAAGTAGACCGTCATCAAGTCTCCCAAGGTGTGCGTTACCCTGCCCCTCACATCAGACCTGATTACCTCTCGTTTCCCAGGCGCCGTGCGGGCCCCTGCATCTTTAGCGCTCTCTCGTGACCCCCCACGCAATAACAATCCTTCATTAATATCGAATAAGAGTGTCCGCCGTTATCGCATTCACTAATTAAACAGCACGAAAGCTGCGTTATTAGGCTGCGTTATTACGATACGTTATAAATAATAGTCATCGCGTTATTATCTGAATCACATTAAGCAACAACAACACAAGCCATTATTGTTCCCAATAAATTACCAGCAATTAATACTGTCCTTGTAATTTTTGGCTGGTTGCTGTAAGGGAAGGGGGGGAGGCGGGTCACACTGGGGGCGGGTCCCACACAAGGGGTCACACTGGGGGCGGGTCCCACACAAGGGGTCACACTGGGGGCGGGTCCCACACAAGGGGTCACACTGGGAGCGGGTCCCACACAAGGAGTCACACCTGAAGGGATCACACCGAGGGCGGGTCACTCCCGAAGGGAGGGAGGTCACATACAGGGATCCAACATGACACAGACATTAAGATTTATGGAAACTGATGACGTGGGGGGTTCTGTAGGAAGCGTGGGAGTGACCGCAGAAGCGTGGGAGTGGCCGCAGAAGCGTGGGAGTGGCCGCAGAAGCGTGGGAGTGGCCGCAGAAGCGTGGGAGTGGCACAGGCATCATTCCCTGCTGTCTGGAGGCTATACAATCATTGCTAAAAAAAACCATTCAGTCTCTGGTATTCCTCATTCCAACGAGAAGCTCTTAAAACTATTTGCTTTTTCCTCTCAGACTTTGTCATTCCGTATGTCCCTTAGTTTAGCCTTGTTACATTTTCCTTCACTGCTTTATTTCTGTGTGTGTGCTCACCTAGTTGTGGTTGCAGGGGTCGATTCACAGCTCCTGGCCCCGCCTCTTCACTGGCCGCTACTGGGTCACTCTTCCTGCTTCATGAGCTTTATCATACCTCTTCTTAAAGCTATGTATGGATCCTGCCTCTACTACATCACTTCCCAAACTATTCCTAACTACTCTGTGACTGAAGAGACACTTCCTAACATATCTGTGATTCATCTGAGTCTTCAACTTCCAACTGTGTCCCCTTGTTGCTGTGTCCCATCTCTGGAACATTCTGTCTCTGTCCACCTTGTCGATTCCTCTCAGTATTTTATATGTCATTATCATGTCTCCTCCCCCCATCTCTCCTGTCCTCCAGTGTCGTCAGGTTGATTTCCCTTAACCTCTCCTCATAGGGACTAGTCTTGTTGCAAACCTTTGCACTTTCTCCAGTTTCCTTACATGATTGGCTAGGTGTGGGTTCCAAACTGGTGCTGCATACTCCAATATGGGCCTAACGTACACAGTGTACAGGGTCTTGAACGATTCCTTATTAAGATGTCGGAATGCTGTTCTTAGGTTTGCTAGTCGCCCTTATGATGCAGCAGTTATTTGGTTGATGTGCGCCTCAGGAGATGTGCCTGGTGTTATACTCAACCCAAGATCTTTTTCCTTGAGTGAGGTTTGTAGTATCTGGCCCCCTAGACTGTACTCCGTCTGCGGTCTTCTTTGCCCTTCCCCAATCTTCATGACTTTGCACTTGGTGGGGTTGAACTCCAGGAGTCAGTTGCTAGACCAGGCTTGCAGCCTATCCAGATCCCTTTGTAGTTCTGCCTGGTCCTCGTCCGATTGTTTTCTTCTCATCAACTTCACATTATCTGCAAACAGGGACACTTCGGATTCTATTCCTTCCGTCATGTCGTTCACAAATACCAGAAACAGCACCGGTCCTTGGAATGACCCCTGTGGAACCCCACTCATCACAGGCGCCCACTCTGACACCTCGCCACGTACCATGACTCCCTCTTGTCTTCTTGACAGGTATTCCCTGATCCATTGTAGTGCCTTCCCTGTTATCCCTGCCTGGTCTTCCAATTTTTGCACTAATCTCTTCTTACAGTCCAAGAAAATGCAATCTACCCACCCTCTCTCTCTCTCTCTCTCTCTCTCTCTCTCTCTCTCTCTCTCTCTCTCTCTCTCTCTCTTGTCTTACTGCTGTCACCCTTTCATAGAACTCCAGTAGGTTTGTGACACAGGATTTCCCGTCCCTGAAACCATGCTGGCTATCGTTGATAAGCTCATTCCTTTCTAGGTGTTCCACCACTCTTCTGATAATCTTCTCCATGATTTTGCATACTATACATGTCAGTGACACTGGTCTGTAATTTAATGCTTCGTGTCTGTCTCCTTTTTTAAAAATTGGGACGACATTTGCTGTCTTCCATACCTCAGGTAGTCGCCCTGTTTCGATAGATGTGTTAAATATTGCTGTTAGTGGAACACATAGCGCCTCTGCTCCCTCTCTCAGGACCCACGGAGAGATGTTATCCGACCCCATCGCCTTTGAGGCATCTAGCTCACTCAGCAGCTTCTTCACTTCTTCCTCGGTTGTATGTATTGTGTCCAACACTTGATGGTGTACCCAACCTCTCCGTCTTTGTGGAGTTCCTTCTGTCACCTCTGTGAACACTTCTTTGAATCTCATGTTGAGTTTCTAGTGATCTCTCCTCCTTCCTTCCACAGTCTGATCACCTGGTCCTTGACTGTTGTTTTCCTCCTGATGTGGCTGTACAACAGCTTCGGGTCAGATTTGGCTTTCGCTGCTATGTCATTTTCATATTTTAGTTGTGTGCGTGTGTGTTGTGTGTGTGTGTTGTGTGTGTGTGTTAGTTACCATTTTGTGTGTGTGTGTTGTGTGTGTGTGTTAGTTACCATTTTGTGTGTGTGTGTTGTGTGTGTGTGTTTGTGTCGTTGTGTGTGTGTGTGTGAGTTGTGTTTGTGTGTGTTGTGTGTGTGTGTATGTGTGTGTGTGAGTGAGTGAGTGAGTGAGTGAGGGAGGGAGGGAGGGAGGGCGGGAGGTAGGTAGGTAGGTTGGTAGGTTGGTAGGTAGGTTGGTAGGTAGGTAGGTAGGTAGGTAGGTAGGTAAGTAGGTAGGTAGGGAAGTGGGTGGGTGTAAGTGTGTGTGAACACACCTATTTGCACTCTCCTGTTTGTGGGTGCGCTGGGGTCGAGTGTGTTTAGTTAATAAGGTACACTATACTATAATTGATAATTGCTTACCATTGTGGATATATGGTTTCCTGCTAGACAGCATGATAATAGGTGGTTGCTTGGTGCCATACTAGCAGCAGGAGGGTTGGCACCACACGTTGATGTGACACCGGTGTACCAAAACACTGGGGGGTTAAGTAGAGATGTGTGTGTGTGTACTCACATATATATATATATATATATATATATATATATATATATATATATATATATATATATATATATATATATATATATATATATACTTGTCATTGTTCTGTACATAACTAAAATGAACACCAGTTCAGGATCCAGGTGTTAAAATTTATATATATATACATCCACGAACAAGTGGTTTTTAAGCAATTAACAATACTGCGACAAGCCGGAGATCGAACCCGTTTTATTTTAGCCCGCCTCATAGAAGCCAGTCAAAATCCATGACGCTCTAACCAATGAACCATCAATGCTACAGACATCATGCACCCAGCAGCACTGTTTCATGATGCGAGCACATACATTGGTGTCGTAAGCTCAGAACTAATTTCATTCTACTCTTCACGAGCAGTACACGTATTAAAGCACACTCGAACAAGTGTTTTTTAAGCAATTAACAGTCCTTCGACTAGCCGGGGATCGAACCCAGGCAGGCTTAAATAATACGGGTTCGATCCCCGGCTTGAACAAAATATTATGGGATCGGTAATTATAAAACATGATGAACGTTGGTTTTATATTAAAGGTGGCGGCTTATTCAAACTCTATAACTCTAATTGAAAGCATTATACACAGTCTGAGGTAGGATTCCTACCTGAACTCGTTGGACTGTCGTAAAAGCATCCTCTGCACTGACGAACTGCGTATCCTTTGCTGCTCAAAATCAACTTTATGGACAAACCATAAGGTTGATTTGTATATCATTAATGATGTTTACGTCTTTGAGTCCTCATGAGTTTGAGAGTGAGAAGTTGTCTTCTGTGTCTTGGCTACATCGATCCTTCTTCTTTCACCTGCAATAAGAAGGTGAACGTCTTATGATCATCCTCAGCGTCTTGGGATCATCCTCAGCGTCTTGGGATCATCCTCAGTGTCTTGGGATCATCCTCAGTGTCTTGGGATCATCTCGGTGTCTTGGGATCATCTCAGCGACTTGGGATCATCTCAGCGTCTTGGGATCATCTAAGCATCTTGGGATCATCCTCAGCGTCTTGCAATCATCTCAGCGTCTTGGGATCATCCAAGCATCTTGGGATCATCCTCAGCGTCTTGGAATCATCATCGGCGTCTTGAGATCACCCCCAGAGTCTTAGGATCATCTCACACATCATCTTCTCTCACTATCTCCAGCCCTTCAGTGCCTTGGGTCATGCCCACACGTCCTGCCCTGACAATTATTGGCCTAAGAGGTCATGCCTCACCACCACCAGACTTCGCACCACCATTATCGAGTCGCTTTGATTGGCCAGATAGCTGAAATGTCCCGTAATCACAGGTGTGCCCCCTATTTTATCAGAATGTGTCAGGTTTTGCCAGAATTAACTGCTTTAGAAGACGTCACCTGAAGGATGAGACGTTCACCAAGGTAGCAGAGTAACACTGCACGTATATTGGACCACAGATCAGTTTATATTTTTAATTGTAATAATAATAATAATAATAATAATAATAATAATAATAATATTATTATTATTATTATTATTATTATTATTATTATTATTATTATTATTATTATTATTATTATTATTATTATTGTTGTTAATGTTCATTTGGGAATCGCTAAATCCATGAGGGTCATTCAGTGCCTGGGAATGGAAGACAGCTGATGGATACCTGAAAGACGTTTTCAGGGGTCATGACCCATGCGGCGTGGTCCCAGACCAGGCCTCATGGTGGCTTAAAACCTGATCAGACAGATCTGATCAGACAGGCTCATCAGAGTGCGAACCACAGCCTGGAGGATCAGAAAGTGACTTGACGAATTTATCAAGTTCTCTCTTGAAGGCAGCCAAAGGTTAGTTGGTAATCATTCCCCCCTTCCTTTTAAGTATGAAGGGTGTTGAAAAGTCTTGGTCTCCTTACACTTATTGTGTTGTCTCTTAGTGTACGCATAACACCCACTGCTTTACGCCATCAGTCAAGCCTCTTGCAATCTAGGGCGTGATTTTTGTGTGCAAACCTGGGACCAGTTCCTCTAGATGCACTCCCCTTCCCCTCCTGTGTCTGGGGTAACTAGAACAGTGAGGCACTCTCCCCTTCTGTGTCTGAGGTAGCTAAAACAGTAAGGCACTCTCCCCTCCTGTGTCTGATGTCATAAATACCTTCTGCTAATTATTATATATATATATATATATATATCACACGGGCCGTCTTCCACCAAGATAGGAAAAAGAAGAAACATTTTCGCCATCACTCCCATCACCGTCTTGCCAGAGGCAGGCAGACATTACAGCTCAGATGTCCCTCCCAACTGGAAATATTCCCACCCCTCCTTCAGAGTGCAGACATTATACTTTCCACCTACAGGACTCAAGCCCGGCTAACCGTTTTCCATGAATTCCTTCATAAATGTTACCTTGCTCACACTCCAAGAGCACGTCAAGTCATAAAAACCATTTGCCTCCACTCCTGTCTAGCATACTGACACACGTTTTCTGGATGTCTAAGCCCCTTGCTTAGGTATCCATCCAACCTTTCCTAGGACGACCCCTACACCGCCTTCCCTCCACTACAGATTTATACGCCCTCCAAGTCATCCATCCTATTTTGTTCTATCCTCTCTAAATGTCCGAACCACCTCAACAATCCATCCTCAACCGTCTAGATAATACTCTTAGTAATCCTACACCTTCTAATCTCCAAGCTACGAGTTCTTTGCATATTTACACTACACTTTGCCCTCAGACACGACACCTCCACTGCCTCTAGCCTTTTCCTTGTTGCAACATTCACCACCCATGCTTCACACCAGTATACGAGTGTTGGTACCATTATGGTCTCATACATACCTCTTTTTGCCTTCATGGATACGTTCTTTGTCTACACAGGTGCCTCGGTGCCACTCGCATTTTTCCCCTCATCAATTCAATGGTTATCCTCGTCTTTCATAGACCCATCTGCTGACAAGTCCACTCCCAAATATCTGAACACTCTCACTTCCTGCATACTCTCTCTCTCCAATCTGATATCCAATCTTTCTTTACTTATTTTTTTTGTTGTCCTCATCACCTTGCTCTTTCCTTCTTTTACATATCGTCAAAAAATCGTCCACCAACCTTTGCAACTTCTCTCCAGAATCTTCCAAAAGAACGGTGTCATCAGCAAAAGCAACTGTGACAACTCCCACTTTGTGTTAGATTCTTTATCTTCCAATCCCACACCTCTTGCAAACACCCGAGCATTCACTTCTCTTACCACCCCATCTATAAATATATTAAACAACCATGGTGACACCATACATCCTTGTCTAAGGTCTACTTTTACTGGAAAATAATCTCCCTCTCTCCTGCACACCCTATCCTGAGTTTCACTATCCTCATAAAAACTCTTAACTGCTTTCAGTAACCTACCACCTATTCCATACACTTGCAACATCTGCAACATTGCTCCCCTATCCACCCTGTCATATGACATTTCCAAATCCACAAATGCAACGAAAACTTCCTTACCCTTATGTAAATACTGTCCACTTATACAATTCAAAGTAAACACTTGCAGATGAACCAGAGTTTAGTGTGGTTCATCTACAGGCAAACAATCTTCGTCAGTCTATCTACGTGCTGAAGTGCCATGTCCATGGTGATCCTGTGTGTGTGTGTGTGGTGGGGGGGGGAGAAGGAAGAGTTGTCTCCCCGGGTTGTGTGTGCTGGGTCTCATCTACTAGCTCCGCCTCTAGAAATTACAATCAGCCTGTTCACGGCGGCATCGTCAGCATTATCGTATCATTGAACATGTGTGTGTGTGTGTGTAAAGTTCTTCATTTAGTCTTTCCAACATGCATATGTTTGCGGAGGGTGGAGGCCGGGGTGGGAGGTATGGAGGGAGGGAACAAGGATAGCCAGGTAGGGAGGGAACAAGGATAGCCAGGTAGGGAGGGAACAAGGATAGCCAGGTAGGGAGGGAGGGCGGGAGAGAGAATAGCGTGTGTAGATGACATTACCGTGGCTGTGGATACCTAACTTAGCTACCTGCCTGCACCTCCTCACTACATCTCCTCTCCTTCAGCCACACCTGCAATTAGTGATACAATTATAGGTGTACCTCTGATTGAGGGCTATCACAGGTCTCTCTCTGATTATAGACACTCGATTATAAGCATTTGGCATGCTGGTTGCGATTTAAAAGTTGTAACATTTTGATTTGGGTAATTTATCCGAGTGTGTGAAGGATGGACAGGCGGATTCCTCATACGTCCTGCCACATTACTCAGCCGATTTATGAGGAAGAAAACACTTCCGTATCGATCACTCATGTCTGGGCTCTCATTTCACGCTCTGTGTATTGAATTATCTCAGCACTACTGCGCAGGTGTAGCTTTCACACTTCATCTGTTTGTAATTTATGCTTTTGTTGGTGTGTGTGTGTGTGTGTGTGTGTGTGTGTGTGTGTGTGTGTGTGTGTGTGTGTGTGTGAATGTGTGTGTGTGTGCGGTTTGTATATAAATAAATATATATATATAAATATATATATATATATATATATATACCCCAGTTTATATCTATGGTTTATATGTGCCTTATGCCTAAGGAAGTAGATATAAACCATTTCCTTGTTAAATTAAATAGCTTAGCTCATTCTATAAATTTTACTGTTGAATTCGAAGTAAATAACTCATTGCCCTTCCTAGATGTTTTTATTATTAAGGGTAACATTGATTTTAAATTTAAAATTTACAGAAAACCTACAAATAATTGTTCCTATGTACACTATTACTCTTCACATCAATATAGAGTTAAACTGTCGGTTTTTTCTTCAATGTTTTTGAGAGCTTTACGTATTTGTAGTCCAGAGTTCATAGATGAAGAAATCTCTAAAATTTATGAAATAGCTAATGATTTAAAATACCCAAGAAACATAATTGATAAATCTTTTAAAATAGCTAGAAATACTTTTTACAATACCAAAAGGGACAACCAACCTTATTCAACCAAAAATATGTTGGTTCTCCCTTACCATGAAAACTTGGTTGATATGCCTTCCTTTCTTAAGACTTTTAATATCAAAGTTGTATTTAAAAATCTTGATACAGTAAAAAGACTTTTGATAAAAAATTCCCCCCAAAATGCTGACGGATGTGTCTATAAGATTCCCTGTAAAATATGCGATAAAGTTTATTATGGTCAAACTGGTAAAAGTCTTGAACTAAGATTAAAACAACATAAATATAGCATTAGAACTGGACAAGATTCTAATGCTCTATTTATTCATGTGAGAGATTTTAACCATCCAATTGATTTTCAAAATGCTGAGAAGGTTGTATCAAGCAAGTCCATGGTTGAGAGGAATATAATAGAATCATGTTTCATTAAAAGCAGTTTTGAAAATAATATGAATATGTCTTTTGGTTTATATAAATTGGATTCATTTATAATTAATAAAATTTGGGAAGAATTTAATGATAAATTGGACTAATCTTAATTCTTGGGAAGAGTTTCAGATCCTTTCTTATGTTCCTCTTCACAGAGTCGTGCGATGTTACGCTACTGTGAGGTGTAGTCTTTGTTAGTGTGATGTGACTGTGAGGTGTAGTCTCGCTTCTTATATAAGCCCTTCTTGTCATGTTTCCTGTTATAGTTTTTTGATAATGTGAGTAGTCACGAAAACGCTTGGAATTCTTCTATTTTTCATAGTGGTTTTCTTGCATATTTTGATATCACCTGTTTACTGTGATCTTTTTGCATATATATATATATATATATATATATATATATATATATATATATATATATATATATATATATAATATATATATATATATATATATGCAATAAGATCAGAGTGAAATAGATGATAACACAATATGCAGAACAACCACTGTAAATTACAACCGTTCATAAAGATAACTGGAGAACATTGTGGATAAAATTCCTTAAGAAATGTGTTGAACCTGTTTCTAAAATTGTAACCATAATTTGCAGTGAATGGTGGGGCAACATAAATCAATGCTTTATTTTTTCCTTCTGTAGCTACAGGATCTTTTGATGGCATTCGGAGTTTATTCAATTGTTTGCCAGTATAAGTACGAACAAACTTTCGTTGAAAGCTATTCTGTTCACTGTGTGGGCGAAACGTAGTCAATAAAGGATCACTGCAATACCATTACCATTATACTACAATACCATTGTCGGTATTATATACCATTAATGTACACAAGAGTTGTTATTAAATGACGTTTTAATTCAACAAACATATGTAAGTTGGTAAGTCTAAATGAAGAACTTTAGACACACACATGTTCAATGATATGATAATGTTCACGATGCCGCCGTGAACAGGCTGATTGGTACTAAATGTAGACTGTGTGTAAACTGATGTTGTCAACATATTCTCAATTCTTTCAATCAGAATATTCAAGTAAGATGAATTACAATCCTTTTTCTATTTTATAAGTAAATTTAATATCAGGATATTAGTCATTAAAGAATAAGCAGACATGTTCAGCCATGAACATGTCTGCCGGACGCTCAATCCACTATCACTCAAAACCTCTTTAATCTTCCTCCCTCCGACCTTTTCCTGGGATGATCTCTACCCATCTTACTTCCATCTTAAATTTATACACCTTGGTAATACTATTCTGCTAAATCTTCTCTGAATTCTTCAACCACCTCAATAACCTATTCTTAACCCTCTGCATCATACCTTCCGTTAACCCCATACTGTCTTCTAATCTCTAAATTCTCTGCATAATATTCAACACTCACGTTGCTCTCAAACACGAGATCTCCACTGCCTCCAGTCTCCTAAAATAAGAAAAAGGCACAATACTGTAACTTTAACAATACACAGATAACCCGCACATAGGATAGAGAAAAGCATATGACTACGTTTCGGTCCGTCTTGAATCATTCACAAGTAGGACCGAAACGTCCTCACAAGCTTTATCTCTCTCCCATGTCCGGGTTATTAGTGTATTACTCCAGCCTCCTGCTCAAAGCAACGTCAGCCTCATGACACACACTCATATGAAAGTGTCATGAGCTGGTATACACTCCCTTTTCCCCTCCATAGATAAACTTCTTTCCACATATGTCTTCACACTCCGCCTATTTATATTAACACGTCCATTCTATGGTTCACCTTCTCTTATGCATAGTCCCTCCCAGATCTCTCTCTCTCTCTCTCTCTCTCTCTCTCTCTCTCTTTCTCTCCACTCCCCTCTCATTACATCTGCTTCCCTCCCATCTTTCCACTTTCTCTCCTCATTACCGCTCCTCCTTCCCCCTCCCTCTCTCCCGTCCACCCTCCCTCTCATGAAGAAGACATAAACGAGTGAGCAGCACCTACACCATCACCTACTGACGCCCCTCACTGGGTATTTTCTCCACCAGCAGCTTTCCACACTACCCCAGTCTCTCTCTCTCTCTCTCTCTCTCTCTCTCTCTCTCTCTCTCTCTCTCTCTTGCTCTCTCTCAGCCTCTATTCTCTCTAATCCCTTTTTCTCTTCTCTCTTTATCCCTTCCTCGCTTCCTTCCCTCCACTTCCACCTCATCCAGAGGCCTCAGTACGATGTTGTATGACACCTCGCTCATCCAGAGGCCTCAGTACGATGTTGTATGACACCTCGCTCATCCAGAGGCCTCAATACGATGTTGTATGACACCTCGCTCATCCAGAGGCCTCAGTATGATGTTGTATGACACCTCGCTCATCCAGAGGCCTCAGTATGATGTTGTATGACACCTCGCTCATCCAGAGGCCTCAGTATGATGTTGTATGACACCTCGCTCATCCAGAGGCCTCAGTACGATGTTGTATGACACCTCGCTCATCCAGAGGCCTCAGTACGATGTTGTATGACACCTCGCTCATCCAGAGGCCTCAGTACGATGTTGTATGACACCTCGCTCATCCAGAGGCCTCAGTACGATGTATGACTCCTTGCTCATCCACCAGTCGGAATGTGTCATCATAAGATAAGGGAAGCGCTAGACCCTTGAGGTATTCAGCACAGGGCGTGGTGAGGCTCGATCCTCCGTCCGATGATCTCGTAGAGGACAAAGAAGATGAGCAGTGATGAGCACTTAAACCCTCACACCCGGCTCAACCACGTTTTAATATTCTTTGTATATATACGTGACATTTCATATAATTTTCCTCTAAATGAGAGAGAGGAGAGGAGAGAGAGCTCTCTGTCTTTACTCTCTCTCGTTGGTTGGTTAATGGGGCTGCGTGTAACCTGTTCATTACAAGTCAAGAATACGTTAATCCCTAAAATATGGATTAAAATAAATTCTCAGTTAATATACACCGAGAGACGTACACATTTTATGGTATCTTTAAGTTATATAGTATTTGTTTTAGACCTACATAACTGTACTCTTTTTACTTCCCAGGGTAAACTATTTTATATCTACATAACTGTACTCTTTCTACATCCCAGAGTAAACGATTTTATCCCTTCTTCTCTCTACCCTTCCTTCATCCCGGGGCAAACTTCTTTTGAGGTGACGTCTTCAGATTGTATTGATAGTTGACGGGTGTGAATGACTCTCATCCTTGAAACAGCTTCTTCTTTCCCAATACATATATTATTAATACGTATTATAAGATGCTTTCCTAAACCTACTTTAGTTTGTAAGAAACATGAAAGATGCTTGTTGCAGAGAGAAGCTTTATTCTAGACGAGGCAAAGCTTTGGGTAAAGCTTTACTAAGAGGGAGACGTCGGCAATACCCACCATGCAACACAAATTCCCTTCAGATTTCTCTCAGCATCCAGAAGAATTTTTATCTTTATTTCATCTTATTTTTTAAGCGATATTTTGTTTCCGTGGTCATGAGAGCTTTGTGGAGTAGTATGCGTGTGTGTGTACTTCGTAATTCACGTAGAGTGTAACCTGTATTACGTTATTTGACGTGGATATGGCCCGCGGCCGCACGCCCACCCTCTCATCGTCTTGCTCCCTGCGTCTGCAAGATCCTGCAACAACTGAGAGAGCAGCAAGAGTTGCAGACACTGCATTTGGTACAGCCAGAATTTCTTTTTAATTAACATTAGGTACAAGGGATACCTGTAACCCAACACTTGAATGCTAACACCAATTACCAGAGTTTTCTGACACAAAGACGGGAGCCAGAGTGCTAGGGAGAGAGAGAGAGAGAGACAGTTAATATCTCGTGTTTCCTCGTATCTACAGAAAACTGGGAGAGCGCAGCGCACTCTGAGTGAGTGTTTACGTCGCGTCAGGATCAAATGCAAGTGTTAAGAGTCTACACTTCTCCGTGGCGGAGGACGGAAAGTAAACAGGAAGGTAAACAGGGAGGCAGTAGACAGGTTTCATGATGGAGGACAGAAGGTAAACAGCAAGGAAGTAGACAGGTCCCGATCTGGCTCAGGCAGTTTCCTCTGGCAGTAACTGGGTCCCACCTCTCACCCCTCTCTCATTTTCCTTGCATCTTTTCTCCCCATTATATTCTTATATTTCTGTGATAAACCTGTCGTCTTATTACCTAAACGTGCTGGCTTTGTTTATTTTTTTAACCCACCTGGAAATTATCTTTGAAGTTCTCTTCTTAACCTCTTAACTCGTTTCCTCATTCTGGGCTGAGTTGATCATAATTATTTCTCATTCCTTTCCACTTAACGTCGTATTTGTTCAACAATCTCGCACACTCAGTGCTTCGTTCTTCCCGTCTTTGTGCCTTTATAACACCTTTCTCCTTCCCCATCTTCTTGGTCATCTTCTTTCTGCTCCTCCTCCTCCTCCTCCCCTCTTTCCTTGTTGTGGTGGTTGGGTGGGGGTCCGGGGATGGTGACCCCACTCCTCCTGCTGCAATATTTAGCCGTCGTAGTTCACCCAGAGCTGCTCACTATTTTTCCCTCCCTGGCATCACTAATTGTACGACGTCTCTTTCCTCAGTAATGCACAGCTCCCTCTTCTTAATGAGCTGATTTGGGATGTAGCCTGAGCTGCCTTCACCAGGATCTCATTTAAAGACCTAGAATTTAGCTAAGGGATAAGAGTATATTAGTATCTATAATTATAGTCTGGGGTTCATCCACTTCCTGATATCTGCCAACTAAATTAAGCAAATAATTACTTTTTTACCTCACACTAAAAAGACGTATTTCTTGTGTTTCGCCTCCATCCTTCCTTTAGTATCCTCTTTCCTTCCACCTCTCCACTAAATTCTGCCGTCTCCTGCGCCGTCAGCTCACCGAGAAGATAACGAGACAGAACGAGCGAAGAAAGGTTCAGCAACTCCAATTTGCATCCTTCTCTCAATCGTCGACTTGTAAAATTGGCCATTTTCAGTAAATTGTCACATTTTCTCACGGGCTAAACAGAGGGGATGCTCAGCGAGCGAACTTATATCGCTCGAGTTGGGAGTAGTTTCACTGAGTTTCGTATCGTAAAATTTCGACATATTCTTGCATATTAGAACCCTTTTCTTTCGGCCTCTCGTTGAATTTGGCATTAAAGTTTTGTGATTAGAGCTGGGAAAGAACTTAGAAGTTTGTTATTTGGCGGTAGAGGTTGATAAAAGGTAGCAGGAGGGGGCGGAGTAAGTGAAGACCATTGAAGAGGGAGCTGCCTCACCCCCTTGACGTAAAAGTGGCAAGTGCCGCTAACCCGAGGTAATTGGCTCCCTCGGGGATGACAGAAAACGGGAAACGACGCCCTGCTTAGCTGATCTACATATTTATTTGCATCACATGTCAAAAATGGTGAGGTTATTGACTAGTTACCCTGAGTTATCCCTTCAAATCCGCTCTGATGGGCAGAGGTAAGGGTCCTCACGCCCGCACCAACTGCTACCCGCCATCATTCATCACCAGGAGTCACAGGAAAATTTGAAGTCATAAAAGAGAATGGAACTATTTGCATACGATTGCCGAGTTGTCACCTGCGAGGAGGATCCTCGAGGGTGAAGAGCCTGTTTGTTTCCTGCCCTAACACTCACTTCGAGTCTCCATAATTTCCTCATGCAATTTTTTTTATAAATGTGAATATATATATATATATATATATATATATATATATATATATATATATATATATATATATATATTATATATTATATATATATATATATATTATATTAATAACGGCTGGCGGACAGTCAGGAGATGGAAAGTCAGTGTCTGCCTTGAGGGAGGCGTGTTAATGTTGCAGTTTTATAACTGTAGTGTAAGCTCGCTTCTGGCAAGACAGTGATATAAAATGATGAAAGTTTTTCCGGGCCACCCGTACCTGGTGGAAACATATATTAATAATAAAATATATATATATATATATATATATATATATATATATATATATATATATATATATATATATACTACATGTATATGTATATATATATATATATATATATATATATATATATATATATATATATATATATATATATATATATTATATATATATATACAGTGACCACTTTATTAGATACAGATGTACACCTGCTCGTTAATGTCAATATCTAATCACTCAGTCACGTGACATCACCTCAATGCCTAAAAAAAACACAGACCAGGTTAAGATGTTAACTTGTTGTTCAGACTAAACATCAGAATGAAGCTTGGAATAATTGTTGGTGATGATCTACCGGGATTTTCAAGAACAACAATCTCTTAAGTATACAGAGAATGACGTGAAAAAACACAAAACATCCAGTGAGCTGCAGTTTTGTGGGCGAAAGCGCCTTGTTAAATCAGAGAGGTCAGAGGAGAATGGCCAAATTGATTCAAGGTGTCAAAGGTGACAGTAACTCAAATAACCTCACGTTACAACAGGGAATGCATCTCTGAACACACAACAACTGGAACCTTGACGTGGGTGGGCTACAGCAGCAGAAGACCACACCAGGTTCCACTCCTGTTAGCTAAGAACAGGAAACTGAGGGTACAGTGGGCACAAGCTCAACAAAACCGGACATTTGAAGATTAGAAAAAGCATTGCCTGATCTGAAGAATCACAACTTCTGCTGTGACACGCAGATGGTAGGTTTGGTATATGTAAGTAAGTAAGTAAGTTTATTCAGGTATACACAAATACATTTACATAGATTATCATACATAGCATATGTGTAGAGAACCTAAGATAAACCAAAAAAGTCAGACAGTGACTTATTTTCATCGGGGTCCTTTTAATACCTTATTATTAAACAATGTAGGAGATATCTTATTATTATACTATAAAGGATATATACTAGGAATAAGGTAATAAGAGTTATTTACATTTACATGTGTGTTAGCTAAAAAAATAAAAAAATCATTCTCCTCCCTTTCTGTCGCTACATTCATTAGGTACCTTTTGGCTCTCTTCTTGAACTGGCTGATGCTATGACTGGCTTTGACATGTGCAGGCAGTCTGTTCCATTCCTTTATTGCTGTACAATAAAAGGTGTTTGAAGCCTGGCCACTGACTGTGGGTACTACAAAGTTGTGCTCTCTCCCCCTAGCACTATGCTTTGGTTCCCAGCCTTGACAAAACTGGCAGCAAGATATTCTGGACACTGTTTAGAGTAATTTTATAAACTTGCCATAACGCTTTGGGATGTGTTGGAACGGGAAAGCTGCAGCATAAATGTGCAGCCAGAAGATCTGCAGAAACTGGGTGATGCTATCATGTCAACATGGACCAGGAATGTTTCAGCAAATTATTGAATCTATGCCACGAAGAATTCAGGCAAAGGGATGATCTACCCTGTGATAAAGGTGTTCTTAATAAAGTGGCCGCTGAGTGTATTTGTATATGTAACTCAAAGTTTTTTTTTTTTTTTTAGATTCGTTATGCAGGTTAGTCAAGTAACATACCGAAGTCTTACCAAAAGGTCATCCGCCTTTTATATTATACTATTAAACCTGCTACATAGTGTAACTTTGGAAACTTGTAGAGGCCACAAACTGCGACGCAAATCATCAGCAACAGCAGCAGTAACATCATCATCAGCAGCAACAGCAGCAGCAGTAACATCTTCAGCAGCAGCAACAGCAGCAGTAAGGAATTCAAAGCAACGCCAGAGGAATACAAGGCAACGTCAGAGGTATTCAAAGCAACGCCAGAGGAATTCAAAGAAACGCCAGAGGAATTCAAAGCAACGCCAGAGGAATTCAAAGCAACGCTAGAGGAATTCAAAGCAACGCCATAAGAATTCAAAGCACACCACAGTGGTACAAGCCGAGGCAAATTGTACCTCAACTCCCTATAAACCATTCGAATCTCCGAAAATAATTTACATTTTACAGACATTGAGACGTTGTCACAGCTCATGGATGAAGGAAGAGGACAGCAGCTAGCCTGCCTGGAGGCCTGCCTCTCCACACACCCCACCAGAGCTCATGGATGAAGGAAGAGGACAGCAGCTAGCCTGCCTGGAGGCCTGCCTCTCCACACACCCCACCAGAGCTCATGGATGAAGGAAGAGGACAGCAGCTAGCCTGCCTGGAGGCCTGCCTCTCCACACCCCACCAGAGCTCATGGATGAAGGAAGAGGACAGCAGCTAGCCTGCCTGGAGGCCTGCCTCTCCACACACCCCACCAGAGCTCATGGATGAAGGAAGAGGACAGCAGCTAGCCTGCCTGGAGGCCTGCCTCTCCACACACCCCACCAGAGCTCATGGATGAAGGAAGAGGACAGCAGCTAGCCTGCCTGGAGGCCTGCCTCTCCACACACCCCACCACACTCTTGCCCTACCACCAATCCGCCCACCCAGACCTTTTCCCTCCCACCAGTATGCACACCTAGACTCCTGCCCTGCCACCATACGTTTGTCGTCAATTGATACTGGAATTGATTAAGTATTGTGTTCTGCTACACACACTACTCACCCCTGCCACACTACTTACCTCTGCTACACACTACTCACCCCTGCTACACACTACTTACCTCTGCTACACACTACTCACCTCTGCTACACACTACTTACCTCTGCTACACACTACTCACCCTGCTACACACTACTCACACCCTTGCTACACACTACTCACCCTGCTACACACTACTCACCTCTGCTACACACTACTCACCCTGCTACACACTACTCACCTCTGCTCACACTACTCACCTCTGCTACACACTACTCACCCTGCACACACTACTCACCTCTGCTACACACTACTCACCCTGCACACACTACTCACCTCTGCTACACACTACTCACCTCTGCTACACACTACTCACCTCTGCTACACACTACTCACCTCTGCTACACACTACTCACCTCTGCTACACACTACTCACCTCTGCTACACACTACTTACCTCTGCTACCACTACTCACCCCTGCTACACACTACTTACCTCTGCTACACACTACTCACCTCTGCTACACACTACTTACCTCTGCTACACACTACTCACCCCTGCTACACACTACTCACCCCTGCTACACACTACTCACCTCTGCTACACACTACTCACCTCTGCTACACACTACTCACCTCTGCTACACACTACTCACCTCTGCTACACACTACTCACCCCTGCCACACACTACTCACCTCTGCTACACACTACTCACCTCTGCTACACACTACTCACCTCTGCTACACACTACTCACCTCTGCTACACACTACTCACCTCTGCTACACACTACTCACCTCTGCTACACACTACTTACCTCTGCTACACACTACTCACTCTACACACTCCTCTACACACTACTCACCTCTGCTACACACTACTCACCTCTGCTACACACTACTCACCTCTGCTACACACTACTCACCTCTGCTACACACTACTCACCTCTGCTACACACTACTCACCTCTGCTACACACTACTCACCTCTGCTACACACTACTCACCTCTGCTACACACTACTCACCTCTGCTACACACTACTCACCTCTGCTACACACTACTCACCTCTGCTACACACTACTCACCTCTGCTACACACTACTCACCTCTGCTACACACTACTTACCTCTGCTACACACACTCACCTCTGCTACACACTACTCACCTCTGCTACACACTACTCACCCTGCCACACACTACTCACCTCTGCTACACTACTCACCTCTGCTACACACTACTCACCCCTGCCACACACTACTCACCTCTGCTACACACTACTCACCCCTGCCACACACTACTCACCTCTGCTACACACTACTCACCCCTGCCACACACTACTCACCTCTGCTACACACTACTCACCTCTGCTACACACTACTCACCCCTGCCACACACTACTCACCTCTGCTACACACTACTCACCCCTGCCACACACTACTCACCTCTGCTACACACTACTCACCCCTGCCACACACTACTTACCTCTGCTACACACTACTCACCTCTGCTACTCACTGCTGAAGGGTTAGGGTGGGGAAGGAGTGAGGCTGGGTTAGGAGTGAGGCTGGGTTAGGAGTGAGGCTGGGTTAGGAGTGAGGATGGGTTAGGAGTGAGGATGGGTTAGGAGTGAGGGTAGGTTAGGAGTGAGGGTGGGTTAGGAGGGAGGTAATGCAAGAAAGGATGAAGAAGAGGGCGAGCATGAGGAAGGAAGGGAGAAGAGGGGAGATGGTGAAGGAAAAAACAATGAGAATAAGGAAGAAATGGCGAGGATGATGGAGAGGGCGAGTATGTGGAAGAACAAGAGTGAGGGGAGGGTGAGGGGGTGAGGGGAGAGAGGAGAATAACAAGGGTGTGGGAAGAGAGAGGGGAGGGAGAGGAATAAGGGTGAGGGTGTGCGGGAGGGAGAGAGAGAGAAGTGAGGGAGAGGAATAAGGGTGAGGGTGTGCGGGAGGGGAGAGAGAGAGTGAGGGAGAGGAACAAGGATGAGGGTGTACGAGAGAGAGAGGAAGGGCGAGAGGTGTACAGAAAGGGAGGGAGAGGGGAGAGGGAGGGGAAGTTTATAGTGCTGGTATCACTGTTTCCCCTCGCCGAGTTATGGCGGAAAAATCAGCATAAAAGGGAAATTTATTAGGAGTTATCAGTTCTGGTTTAAACTGATACAGCTTCTTTCCCTCTCTGAGCTCTGTCTTGACAACCCTTCCCCTCTCTGAGCTCTGTCTTGACACCCCTTCCCCTCTCTGAGCTCTGTCTTGACACCCCTTCCCCTCTCTGAGCTCTGTCTTGACACCCCTTCCCCTCTCTGAGCTCTGTCTTGACAACCCTTCCCCTCTCTGAGCTCTGTCTTGACAACCCTTCCCCTCTCTGAGCTCTGTCTTGACACCCCTTCCCCTCTCTGAGCTCTGTCTTGACACCCCTTCCCTCTCTGAGCTCTGTCTTGACACCCCTTCCCTCTCTGAGCTCTGTCTTGACACCCTTCCCTCTCTCTGAGCTCTGTCTTGACAACCCTTCCCCTCTCTGAGCTCTGTCTTGAAACCCTTCCCTCTCTGAGCTCTGTCTTGACACCCTTCCCCTCTCTGAGCTCTGTCTTGACACCCTTCCCTCTCTGAGCTCTGTCTTGACAACCCTTCCCTCTTCTGAGCTCTGTCTTGACACCCTTCCCTCTCTGAGCTCTGTCTTGACAACCCTTCCCTCTCTGAGCTCTGTCTTGACACCCCTTCCCTCTCTCTGAGCTCTGTCTTGACACCCTTCCCTCTCTGAGCTCTGTCTTGACACCCCTTCCCTCTCTGAGCTCTGTCTTGACACCCTTCCCTCTCTGAGCTCTGTCTTGACACCCTTCCCTCTCTGAGCTCTGTCTTGACACCCCTTCCCCTCTCTGAGCTCTGTCTTGACAACCCTTCCCCTCTCTGAGCTCTGTCTTGACAACCCTTCCCCTCTCTGAGCTCTGTCTTGACAACCCTTCCCCTCTCTGAGCTCTGTCTTGACAACCCTTCCCCTCTCTGAGCTCTGTCTTGAAACCCTTCCCTCTCTGAGCTCTGTCTTGACAACCCTTCCCTCTCTGAGCTCTGTCTTGATAACCCTTCCCTCTCTGAGCTCTGTCTTGACAACCCTTCCCTCTCTGAGCTCTGTCTTGACAACCCTTCCTCTCTCTGAGCTCTGTCTTGACAACCTTCCCCTCTCTGAGCTCTGTCTTGACAACCCTTCCCTCTCTGAGCTCTGTCTTGACAACCCTTCCCTCTCTGAGCTCTGTCTTGATAACCCTTCCCCTCTCTGAGCTCTGTCTTGACAACCCTTCCCCTCTCTGAGCTCTGTCTTGACAACCCTTCCCCTCTCTGAGCTCTGTCTTGACAACCCTTCCCCTCTCTGAGCTCTGTCTTGACACCCTTCCCTCTCTGAGCTCTGTCTTGACAACCCTTCCCTCTCTGAGCTCTGTCTTGACAACCCTTCCCTCTCTGAGCTCTGTCTTGACAACCCTTCCCTCTCTGACCTCTGTCTTGACACCCCTTCCCACTCTGAGCTCTGTCTTGACACCCCTTCCCTCTCTGAGCTCTGTCTTGACACTCCTTCCTCTCTCTGAGCTCTGTCTTGACACCCCTTCCCTCTCTGAGCTCTGTCTTGACACCCCTTCCCTCTCTGAGCTCTGTCTTGACACCCCTTCCCTCTCTGAGCTCTGTCTTGACACCCCTTCCCTCTCTGAGCTCTGTCTTGACACCCCTTCCCTCTCTGAGCTCTGTCTTGACACCCCTTCCCCTCTCTGAGCTCTGTCTTGACATCAATTCCCCTCTCTGAGTTCTGTCGACCACCCCTTCCCCTCTCTGAGCTCTGTCTTGACATCAGTTCCCCTCTCTGAGCTCTGTCTTGACACCCCTTCCCCTCTCTGAGCTTTGTCTTGACACCCCTTCCCCTCTCTGAGCTCTGTCTTGACACCCCTTCCCCTCTCTGAGCTCTGTCTTGACACCCCTTCCCCTCTCTGAGCTCTGTCTTGACACCCCTTCCCCTCTCTGAGCTCTGTCTTGACACCCCTTCCCCTCTCTGAGCACTGTCTTGACACACCTCACACCCGACACCTGCTTCTTACACTCAACTTTCTTTAACTTATACACTTTATATATTGTTAGTTACCATTTTGTCCTAGGCACATGTCGTTTAGACACTAGGCCTGTTGTATATGTGTATTGTGTGTGTGACTCACCTAATTGCTTTCACTTAATTGTGTATGCATGTATGTATATATATATATATATATATATATATATATATATATATATATATATATATATATATATATATATATATATATCATTAACCAAACTGCGGGTGGCCGAGATTCGATCCCACGTCACATTTTCCAGCCCCGTGGGAACCCACACAACGTTCGCATTGCTCTATTATTGCTTCATGTTGCGAAGACATGTAATGTATGTGGTTATAGTAAGCTAAGAGCTAATTTCAATCTACTCCTGATTGAATACCAGCCTCTACAAGCAGTCTTTATATTAATGAAATCACAACGAGAGTGGCAGGGTAACACCACAGCTGGACGGTTGCCAGAAGTTGCCTACAAACTCTTTAGAAAAGAAAAGAACCGAAACTACATTAATTAGGCAAGAGACTAAGACAGGAAATAATCACAAAATTTACGCCTGTCCCAATTAATTTGCACACTACTGTATGTTGCAACATCTGCCGAGTGTCTTGCTTTCATAGGGAGGGATTTCTGTGTGCAGATTTGGGACCAGTCCCTCTAGATGTTTCCAGGTGTAAATTATGATGTACCTTTCTCGCCTACAGTGCTTACTGAATTTTAAAGTGAAGTGAAGGTCCTCTGTACTTTCTCCACATCTGTAATTTCGCCTACCTCGAAGGGGGCTGTTAGTGTACAGCAGTATTCCAGTCTAGATAGAATAAGTAACTTAAAGAGGATCATCACTGGTACAGTATTCCTTGTTTTAAAGGCTCTCATTTATCCATCCCATGATTTTCCTCACGGTTGTGATAATGACACTGTTGTGGTCCTTGAAGGTGAGATCCTCTGACATTATCACTCCCATGTCCTTCACATCTACTGAAACAAATTCATTCATATGATTTCAAAGCTTCACACAAATAACCCGAACGTCCGACTATTCTTTATGTCAGAGCTTGAAAAGAATCACGTAGACAGGTCCTCTACCTCGTCCAGAAGATAAAGTATGAGAGTCTGGAAGGGTAAAGAGGCTGCAGTGTATCCAGGAGAGTGGTGCGTACTCAAGGTGTGAACGAACTTGCGCCTTGTAAAAGTACAAGATGATCTTTACAAGTTCCTCGTTTGTCTTCCTTGTGAGGCTCATAACGTTGTTTGTAATAGTCATCATGAGAGTCAGAGTTCACTCCCTGGGTTGTAATTGAAGGAAAATGTATCACAGTGTGCCCTTGAAATTGATCCCCCGGCTGTTGTCAGTCCTTTAACGAATAAGTATCAATCTGCGGCTTCGCCTCAGCAACAGGCTTGGTAATGGAAGTATTTACCCCCACCACACTTATTACTGTTTTCCTGTTGTATTCCTGTTTTCAACAGACACTTATATCTATGCTTCCTTCCATTATCTTCCTCTTGTTCAATTTCTCCCTTTTCACGGGTCTCCAGGTTATTTACAAATTACTTCTCACCTTCATAATCTCAGGAACAAGAGAAGAACATGCGAGGAGGAGGAGGAGAAGGAGGAGGAGGAGGAGGAGTTCTAATAAAAGTTCTGACACTGAACTTTAAACGGATGATGATATAACTCAAGGTCAGCAGGTTGTGCAGACGGGACGTATAAGTAAACACAGTGACAGAACACATAGATAAATACTTTGACAGAATATTCGGGTAAACACGGTGAAAAAAAACACAGATAAATAATTTGACAGGTAAATACATTGGAAGAACGCACAGGCAGACACCCAGGCGGAAGAGAATCATGGAAAACACGCAGCAAATGATGGTCTATCCAGAAGCACATGAAACGACGTAACTACCAATTGCTGATGAGAAGGGAATGTAAATATTGTCAGCTCCTGCTCCCTAACCTTCATTTCCGCTCACACACCTGTGATGGTTGAGATTATTGTACTTAGCTGAAGTGTTGAAGTTGTGAGGAGTCTTTCAACCCTTAAAGTTTTCCAGTGTACTTTATTGACCTGCTTGGCGGACTAAGTGACGGCAGACGCATCAACACATTTTTACAGCGATAATTTGATAAAAAAATGTTTGTGAGGTGCATGTTAGGCTGAAAAGGCAAGATAATTATTTTCGAAATGTTTTATATTGTTGAAAATTGAGCGGATTTGTGAGATCTATTAAGCGAAGGTACTAGTATGGAGAAGAGCAGAGGTCGGTTATATTGCTAAACTCAAGTGTGATTTCCTTGCGCATAGACACCAGAAATAGTGAGGAGAGGAAATACCATACAGTAGGAATTTACATTTAAAAATAATATGCATATCACGACAAATTTATGGAATTAGGCGTATATGTTGGCTGAACTAGATGTATAAAGCCAATTTTGGCTCTCAAGTTGCAACACTTAACAGACTTGCTCAAGGACGGTGTTAGTGTTGATAAAACTTATTTTTGTGGCTTTGTAAATATCCAGTAGTAATAATTATCATTGTTAGAGCTTCTTTAGTAAAGGAAGAATATCCGGGTGTGAGGCGAATACTGAAATGAAAAGCAACTAGTAAATATTTTTTTTAAATAACAGAGAAGTAGGGCGAAGTTGTTATAGAAACACATATAGAGACGAAATTTCTTAAAACGTCTAATTTTTACGACAGGGAATGTTGAAGACAGTGTACACGCTGCAGACGCCCACGAGATGAGATCACGAGATCCGTATGACGGTTAAAACCATCTCTTCAAAACGTTATTATGAAACATTTGGGTATATGTCCACTAGAAACGTGACCCCTCTTATTGGACTGAAGAAGCCACTGCGGGGCGAAACGTTACCACAATAACGATATCCAAATGTTGCACTAGCGTCTCATTGATCAAAACGTTATTAGGCTGTAACACCGACAGAAAAATAAACGAGTAATAACGAAGGGAAACAACGCAATGAAGCGTATAACAAAAAGAAGCTCTAGGAGGAGGGCGAAGAGGAGGTCAGGATGGCTATGCAGAAAGACACTACGAATGAAAGGATTCCAAATGTACCGTTAAGGAAAATAAATTTGACTAAGGGGGGAGGGAGAAATTTTAATTAAAATCTTCTGAGAGAATCGCGTGGTAGGTGGGACCCAGAGCGCTGCTGACACCTATATTATTTGAAGGTATATACAGGGAGAGAAAGGCAGAGCTTATTGTTACATTTACCAGAGTTATTCCTGAACAAGGTGAGGAATGTGACAGTAGCAGAGTTATCCCTGAACAAGGTGAAGAATGTTACATTAGGAAAGTTATCCCTGAACAAGGTGAGGAAGTACATGAGTTATCTGAACAAGTGAGAATGTAATTAGCAGAGTTATCCCTCTGAGACAAAGGTGAGGGAAATGTTAAAATTAAAAGGAGAGTTATCCCTGAACAAGTAAGTGAAGAATATTAAAAGTGTATCGAGAGTTATCCTTAAAAAGACTAAAGCAAACCCGCAGGGGTCCATTTAGCGCCTGGAAAATAAGGCGTAATCATATATGGTTCAATTAAGGGAAGGATACCTTCAATTCCTTGAATTAAAAGCCCTTTAGCGGCATCAAGAAAACCACTCCCTGTTAAGAGTAAACAAAGTGGAGAATGAGGAGAGGAACTGTGAGTGAGATGGATGGAACCCGAGTGTGTGTGTGTACTCACCTAGTTGTACTCACCTAGTTGTGGTTACAGGGGTCGATACATAGCTCCTGGCCCCGCCTCTTCACTGGCCGCTACTGGGTCACTCTCCCTGCGCCATGAGCTTTATCATACCTCTTCTTAAAGCTGTGTATGGGACCTTCCTCCACTACATCGCTTCCCAAGCTATTCCACTTCCCGACCACTCTGTGACTGAAGAAATACTTCCTAACATGTGTGTGTGTGTGTGTGTGTGTGTGTTGTCAAAGGCAATTGTCAATACACATTTGGCCTGTTTTGTTTGTGTGTGCGTGAATCCTGTTGCCTATTGGTAACATTTAGTCCTCTATGGGATCTGGCAGAGTGAGAGAGGAGGGAGGAAAGGGGAAGGCAGGGGGAGAGAGAGAGAGAGCATGGCCCAGCCAACCTGCGTAGCCACGAACGACCAACAGATAACACCATCGTTTTACAGACTTTAAGGCCAAGACTAAAGTTTGTAACGGGTCGTTTGAAAAGTTACTCAACACTTGCATCCTCCCTTCCCTCCTATTCTCTGTGCGCTGCATCTCCTTTACGCATTTTCCAATATCAACAATAATAATAATAATAATAATAATAATCACTTTGAATACACAATCGATTCTGGGATATGTATTCATCAGGATGACTCCCTCGCCTCCCCTTTTTTTTTGCCTAGTCATTAAAAACACAGAGGCTGTACAAGAGCGTTTTCCACATGAGATCCAGACAGCTGTAGTTTCACTGTTAACAGTGTGAGCAGCTGTTGTTCACGCTCCATACAGCGAGGAACTCCTCTCACTCTGGCCATCACTTCCTCACAGCAGGAACTCCTCTCACTCTGGCCATCACTTCCTCACAGCAGGAACTCCTCTCACTCTGGCCATCACTTCCTCACAGCAGTAACTCCTCTCACTCTGGCCATCACTTCCTCACAGCAGGAACTCCTCTCACTCTGGCCATCACTTCCTCACAGCAGGAACTCCTCTCACTCTGGCCATCACTTCCTCACAGCAGGAACTCCTCTCCATCACTTCTGGCTCCTCACTTGCCATCCTTCACAGCAGGAACTCCTCTCACTCTGGCCATCACTTCCTCACAGCAGGAACTCCTCTCACTCTGGCCATCACTTCCTCACAGCAGAACTCCTCTCACTCTGGCCATCACTTCCTCACAGCAGAACTCCTTCCTCGGTCACTTCTCACAGGAACTCTCCTCTCCATCACTTCCTCACAGCAGGAACCCTCTCACTCTGGTCATCACTTCCTCACAACAGAACTCCTCTCACTCTGGCCATCACTTCCTCACAGCAGGAACTCCCTCACTCTTGTCATCACTTCCTCACACAGTAACTCCTCTCACTCTGGCCATCACTTCCTCACAGCAGGAACTCCTCTCCTCTGGCCACTTCTACAGCAGGAACCCTTTACCTTCCATCACTTCTCACAGCAGTAACTCCTCTCACTCTGGCCATCACTTCCTCACAGCAGGAACTCCTCTCACTCTGGCCATCACTTCCTCACAGCAGGAACTCCTCTCACTCTGCCATCACTTCCTCCACACAGTAACTCCTCTCACTCTGGCCATCACTTCCTCACAGCAGGAACTCCTCTCACTCTGGCCATCACTTCCTCACAGCAGGAACTCCTCCTCTATCACTCTCAGAAATTCCTCGGTCATCACTTCCTCACAGCAGGAACTCCTCTCACTCTGGCCATCACTTCCTCACAGCAGGAACTCCTCTCACTCTGGCCATCACTTCCTCACAGCAGGAACTCCTCTCACTCTATCCATCACTTCCTCACAGCAGGAACTCCTCTCACTCTGGCCATCACTTCCTCACAGCAGGAACTCCTCTCACTCTAGGAATCTCACTTCCATCTCACAGCAGGAACTCCTCTCACTCTGGCCATCACTTCCTCACAGCAGGAACTCCTCTCACTCTGGCCATCACTTCCTCACAGCAGGAACTCCTCTCACTCTGGCCATCACTTCCTCACAGCAGGAACTCCTCTCACTCTGGCCATCACTTCCTCACAGCAGGAACTCCTCTCACTCTGGCCATCACTTCCTCACAGCAGGAACTCCTCTCACTCTGGCCATCACTTCCTCACAGCAGGAACTCCTCTCACTCTGGCCATCACTTCCTCACAGCAGGAACTCCTCTCACTCTGGCCATCACTTCCTCACAGCAGAACTCCTCTCTCTCCTATTCCCATCACTCTCCTCACAGCAGGAACTCCTCTCCTCTGGCCATCACTTCCTCACAGCAGGAACTCCTCTCACTCTGGCCATCACTTCCTCACAGCAGGAACTCCTCTCACTCTGGCCATCACTTCCTCACAGCAGAACTCCTCTCCTCTGGCCATCACTTCCTCCAGCAGGAACTCCTCTCCTCTGGCCATCACTTCCTCACAGCAGGAACTCCTCTCACTCTGATCCATCACTTCCTCACAGCAGGAACTCCTCTCACTCTGGCCATCACTTCTCCAGCAGGAACTCCTCTCACTCTGGCCATCACTTCCTCACAGCAGAACTCCTCTCACTCTGGCCATCACTCTCACAGCAGGAACTCCTCTCTCTGCCATCACTTCTCACAGCAGGAACTCCCCTCACTCTGGCCATCACTTCCTCACAGCAGAACTCCTCTCACTCTGGCCATCACTTCCTCACAGCAGGAACTCCTCTCACTCTGGCCATCACTTCCTCACAGCAGGAACTCCTCTCCTCTGGCCATCACTTCCTCCACAGCAGGAACTCCTCTCACTCTGGCCATCACTTCCTCACAGCAGGAACTCCTCTCACTCTGGCCATCACTTCCTCACAGCAGGAACTCCTCTCACTCTGGCCATCACTTCCTCACAGCAGGAACTCCTCTCACTCTGGCCATCACTTCCTCACAGCAGGAACTCCTCTCACTCTGGCCATCACTTCCTCACAGCAGAACCTCCATTGGCCATCATTTCCCTGCGGAACCATCTCACTTCCTTCCTCACAGCAGGAACTCCTCTCACTCTGGCCATCACTTCCTCACAGCAGGAACTCCTCTCACTCTGGCCATCACTTCCTCACAGCAGGAACTCCTCTCACTCTGGCCATCACTTCCTCACAGCAGGAACTCCTCTCACTCTATCCATCACTTCCTCACAGCAGGAACTCCAGCTCTGCTAGAACCAAACCTTTCCAGCTTCAGTAGCTGCTGATCTCTGAATGAAATGAGGATATCCTCATCGCTCTACTAAAGTCTCTCAGGTCAGGCTGACAGATTTCATCACTTGATGTAATAAACACGTCCTGTGTGATGGCATATGACAGGGAGACCCATCCTGTGTTACGAAAAATGACAGGAGAAAACCCTTTGTGATGGAAAATGACAGGGGAACCCATCCTGTGTGATGGAATGTAACAGGGCTAGTTTATGCTCCCACTGTGTAACTATTATATAGAGTAGGGTAGCAGCACACT